>JAOUQY010000049.1:11077298-11088959 GCA_028566355.1 Doras micropoeus | reverse complement strand
GCGCCCTATGCTGCTGGCTAGGCACCGGCTCTCCCGTGACCCTGAAAAGGAATAAGCGGTCAAGAAAATGAATGAATTAATGAATTTCCTGTGTCTCTGACCATTTGCTTCTGCAGACTTGCTAATACACAAGTTTCTATCCATCATAGCATGAGATTTCTGGCCTCATGGAGTTAGAATATGTCCACTGAATTGAGGAGCTCCTCAGGATGCTCCTCCCACAACTCAGTATTGTTTGCCATAGTTGTCAGTGTGCACACACACTTAGCACAGCTCGCACAAGGTCTTGTCTACTTTTCACGAGGTGCCAGAAAATGGCACAAAGATAGCACAGAGATATTCTGGTGTACAAGAACAAACATCAACAGCCAGCTGCATCTTATGTAGGTTCTTATTCCCAAGCAAACTGGAAGGCTGTCCTGCATTACCAGGCACAACTGTGGGCGGATTATTTCCTCAGTAAGGTCAAAGCAGATTCAACTTAATATTTTTCTTTATACTATAAACAACATCTTGGTGTAAAACATGTATGTAATATTCAATGATATGTAAATAACTTTTAATATAAGGTTTCCAAAATATTAATTGTGGGGGTTCTTAACGTTATATAATATATAACAAAGTACAATCCACACTGAAGCTATTCTGCAGTCCAGAATATACATTATATACAGTATACTGTATATTTAAGTGGGCAACAGGTGTCAGTATGGAGCCAGGTTTAAACTGCTTCAAAACAGCTTTTTTAAATACTGAAAAGCTTGGTAACTAGATATGCTTCTCAGCCAAATACAATAGTTGTAGTCTCACAGTCACAGTCTAAAGAATATTTCATTATGTACTTATTGCCCCCCTTCAAGCTGGAAAAAATTAACAAACTCATATAAATCTTGGTCTAATTACTTCACAAACAGGGAACTCCAAAGTGAGACAGAGAGCTATGGACTACCAGTAATCCGTGCTGAAACGGTAATATTTAAACACACAGACACACATACACACAGACTTTGTCTTGCTATACTTGTGAGGACCTTCCACTGACATAATTATTAATGCAGCTGATTAATGTTATGCTTAACCCTAACTCTAGCCTAACCTTAACCTCAGTAATGGAAAAGCATATGGATCTTTTATTTTTGTTAAAAACTACAGTATAAACCCACTTTCCTTATGGGGACCAGCAAAATGTCCCTACAAGGTCAAAAATATCAGATATTCCTAACATTGAGGGGACAAAATGTTCCAAAAACATAGTGTGTGCACACACACACACACAACGGGTCTTCTAGTGGAAAGTTCTCTGAGTGGAAGTCATGAAGCACTTGAAGTCCTATATACCCATCTAGTGGTAGATTAAATGAAAGTCAAATACCATCCCATTGATTTTCCCATATTTCTTTTTTTTTATGTGTTCCACATTTTTTAAGTTGCTTATCCATGCAATTTTAAAATGAGTCTATAAACAACTTGAATGAGGTATGAATTTATATAGAATCTTAGTATATTTAAAAAATATTTTTTTCATAATGCACAAAAGTATTATTTTTATAACCAGGAGAAGCAAACACAGTGAGGACTTTTGTCATGTGTCACATTTATGTTTTCAACATTTATCTAACTACATCTATTTTTTTACAATCTCTGCATACACATATCAGTACAAATGTAAATAAAGATCAAATTTTTTAAAATTATTTTATGAGGTAAAAACATACAAAAAACACAAGATAACCCCAAAATACAAAAGTACAAAATGAACAAAGATTTTAAAAAGAAATAAAATTGTTAAGGACATAAGGACAGTACAGGAGAAAAAACTAAATAAGCTGAAAAAAACATAAGGTAACCCCAAAATACAAAAGAACAAAATGAATAAAGATTTGAAAAAGAAATCAAATTGTTACAGACATAAAAAAAAATAAGCTGAAAAGCTGAACTAATTTTGACATCATTTTTCAGTTATTGGTCTAGTGACCCAGTGATCAATAAGCAAGCATAGAATCTCTTCCACCAGTAATGTATTATTACATAAGAAGATATTCTGCTACCTAACATGGTATTCTTGAGCAGTAGTACACAAGCCTTGAGAACACATCAAAAGCAAAATAAATTCAATAAATTGTCTAGGCTTCACAACAGGCCTAAATTATCGTGCAGTTAGGTAGCAACCTACTCTTTAACCTACTAAGTAACAACACACCAGCGAAGAAATTTTTTTATCTGTTGTGTAAGTTGCTGTAGATTAGTATGTACTTGTTTAGACCTTTTGTCATTATAAACATGAATTACAAAGTCTGTGTGTGAAAGCCTTCCCTAAATCAATCAGAAAATCTATGCCCCAGGCTGAATGCCAAGTGCAACTGGACCATTCAGGGAAAATCCAACAAAAAATGACACACTGTCACCCAGATATGCATCCAAATGGCTTTTAAACAATGGACAGACTGGAACTTTCACATTTGGATTTGATGTGTCTGCCATAATGACAGATTTAGAGACCCTTCCATTGACTCTACGGAGTATAGTTTTGACTTTCTCATTCTCCCCTATTTTTCCTTTTTGCAATTGTGCCGACAATGTCTGCTGTGAGCCAACACATGTTTCAATGGCCTTATGAGTGATCAGACGATTATAACCTGTTTCCTTCCCCAAGTAAAAATGAATAACTGCTCTCTTGCCATTGCATACTGGTTTCATTTCATTCGAAAAAGAACTTCTCATCTGTGACACATAACTTACCAACCTGTCACTCAAACTGTCTCCTGACAAAAGAGGGATGGTCTCTGGCCACAGCATCATCACTGCAATAAAATGCAATGGTAAGCTGTCATTGAGAGGGGCGCAACGTTGAAGTGTTTCACAGACAAACTTAAGAAGCTTCATGTAGGACCAGAGAAGCCGAGATTCAGGGCTAATTTTACTGAGAACAACATTTGCATAGATGAAGTTGACCCTGTCCTTGAAGTGCCTGTCATTTTGTGGTTGAGAGTTGTTCAAAATAAAAGTGTAATGATTGATGATTTGTTCAATCTTTGCTTTTGTACTTGATTGTGATTCATTATAATTTTCGTTGGAAAGAAATTTAAGCAGTCCAGTGTAGGAATCAGCTTTGTTTCTTTCCAGCCACTGCCGTGTTTTCTCAATTTTGAGCATAGTGTTCCATGTCCTGTTTTTCATCAATTCTTTAGTGTCTGAATGGCAAAAAAGGCTAACATACTGTTGAAAGCAGTTGAAAATCTTCTCTTGTGTCGAGAAGTCTCGGGTATCTTTTCGGGAGTAAAATGAACTCAAGTTGACAAAATAATTGTCAAGAAAATCAAAGTGCTTCTTCATGTTGTCTCTGAGGTTATACAGAAGATCTGGAAAATCCTGCAGAAAATGGTAATAGGATGCATTCTTTTGCCTTTTTGGATCATTTGCTGCTACGTCTTGTACTTTCAGTTTACCTGAGAGAACCTGACCCAGAATGTCATGACGAAGCTTGTCTGAAGAAAACACTGGGATCTTTTCCAGTATCTTTATCACCATAACAGCAACTTGAAGCTCACCCAGGCAACCAGCAGTGTTATAGGGGCTGAAGTCTTTTTTTGTTTTATATCGAAGTGATATTTCCTTTTTAGCAATTTCTTGTGTTTCTCTGAAAGCCTCTGTTGCAGACTCAGCCATTTTGAGATATTCTTTCAATTTTTCGGGTTTTATTTCATCATCTTTGTCACTGCTGATAGCATCTTTCAACTCATGCTTAATTACCTGTGCAGAGGTATCACAAATGTAGGAGTTATCCCTGTGGAGATCTCTTGCCTTCTTTGCCCAAACCTTTGCCTCTCTAAAGTCTTTTTTCTTTAGATAGTTGTACCTGGAGAGGAGCTGGGCTATTACTGCATCTTTTTCAAAGCGTTTGGCAGCATTAAGCAAGACATTTTCCTCACATCCTGGAGTCTCCTTTGCAATGGCTTCGATAAGTGGGGAAAATTGAAAATCTGCACTCTCAGCTGAGTAATCCCTTTTCACCAACATATTGCGAATGTTCTGCATGAGTGCTTCCTTTCCCTGAATACAACTAAAAAACACATCTGTTGTCAGTAGGAAGTCAGTGATTTCTGCGTGGGATACATTAAAAGTAGTTAAACAGTGTTTTGCCATACTTGTGTGGATCACTTTCATAGCCTGAAACTCCACACTAGATTGTGCTGTGAACTGTGTTACAAGTGTGGAAAACTTCCCAAATCCATCTTCAACCTTGCATGAAGTTGAGTCTGGCCTTGTTGACAGACCAAGAAATTCTTCACATATAGACACTGACATCCCTCCACTCTTGCAGTAGTAATTCAAGAGCACCAGAACTGCAAAGAGTTGAGCATCTTTCTTTTTGAAGTCGAAACCCTTCAGTGTGTTTTTCACAACACCCTGTATGTACTCTGAAGAAAAGTCTTTCTTCAAGATCATGAAACCATAGAATGTTTCAGCATTTTTGTGAATCTTTTCAATTTCCTGTAGCTTTTGCTCAAAAAATGATTTTTCTTTCTCAGATAGTTTGTTACTGATGAAAACCGTGTCATCTGTTGCTTCAGTCTGATCCCATGAATCAGCCCTCATACAGTTCAGAAGGATGACCTGGGGAGACTTGGCAGATATATTTTTCTTCTGACATTCCTTTTCAATGTGCTGCTGGAGATCATTTACAGCATCCAAGTCTTCAAAATCATCTATCAGGAGCAGCACAGGAAGCCGGGTTTGCTGTTCCATTGTCTCATATGTCAACAACTTAACTACCTGTTGTGCTACTTCTTCATAATCAGCACTGTTGTTTTTCAGGACTGCACAGCGGTACTTCTCTTTTAATGTCCACAAAACATGCATGGCCAGAGTAGTTCCTCCACAACCAGGAATATGGAATATATTGATGCGAACACAAGCTTGCCTGAGGGAGTGCATGCCTGGAATGATAGATTCAGTGATGTAGTCAAATTTGTCTCGTTTGATAAATGCCACTGATCCTGGCTGCTCTGCAAAGTAGAAGTTCCACCAGGATGCCTTTCCTCCTTTGTAAAATGATTCCTCCAGTTGCAGTTTGTCTTCATTGCCTCCCTCACATTGATTTACACATAGAACATTCAGTGTATCCAAACTGCCCTCTACTTTCTTTGGTAATAACACTTTACCATGAGCAGCAGGCAAAAATCTGCTTGATTTGCGATTTTCCGACCACAGACTGAGGACGGTACCATTAATCTCTGCAAAACTAAGCTCATAAATGCATCTTCTAGATATGGTTATTCCATATCGTGCATCAATGAGCTCTTTCCAATAGGTGTATGCTCCTTCATTTTCACATATGCATAGGATTTGCTCTGTACCTTGCAGTTCCTGTGAAAACATACTGAATGTCTCAAGTAGAGGATCTTGCTTGTCAGTAACATCACTCAACAGAATGAATATGACAAGAAACTTTTTCTGAGGCAACACTTCCTTTCGGCAGAGGAATGACACAACATCGCGAACTGAGGAACCCTTTTCCATTAGCCATTTATTCACATCAGAGGGTGGTTCATCTTTTACTCCTCCATTACAGAAAACCCAGCTTGTGGTTCTAGTCAGCTTCAGCTTTCTTGCAATGTCATCAACTGGTTCTGTGATTTTATACTGGTTAGGCAAATGGACATTTGTGTTTCTCTCTTCAAATAACTTATTCAAGCCAGTCTCAGCAGATTCTGGATCAAAGTCCAAAACAGCTGTTAGGTTCATGTCCAGAAGAAATGCTAGAGATTCTCTTTGAACTGGATGGGATTTGTTAATGACTAATACATATCGCTCAAAGTGAGATTTGTCCAAAGACTGTGAGCCTCCAGTTAGCATCTCACAGAGCTTAGCACCCTGTACACTATTTTTAACAACAGTGAGGTGCTTTTCTTCAGCTTCCTTCCTCAACATAGACAGCTGTTCTATTGTATCAACATGCTTCTTGTACTCTTTTAAGGACTTTGGGGGGGAAGATTGGTCAAGAAGATTTATGCTACTGCTGCTGTCTCGAATGTAAAATAATTTACCAGTATCCTTCTCACCAGTTGTGATTTTAGATTTTTTTACTTTTCTTGAATCTACACTGTAGATGTGAAAGAAGCTGTCTTTACAAACTAAGAAGGATGGTTCAACATCTACTTCTATGACATATTTTCCTGAGAGTGTCATATCTGCTTCTAGAACCTCAACAAACCTTGGTGGTTTAATACACTTTTTTGCCACATCAATGTGCTTATGTTCAAATAGTCCCATAATTACTCCTGCTAGTTTCTTAACGAATGCTTCTTTGTCTTCGACAACAGCACCCAAAATTTGTCCATGACTGTACTCTGGTAAATCACCAACTCCAAAATGAATTGTACCGTTAGTACGACTGTTCATGCAAGCAGAAGCAAATCTAATAACTTCATCTGTGAACTTTTTCAACTTTTCCTCTGTTCCCACATTTTGGAAATTAATAAATGCTTTGTATTCATGACATGGTTCTATCAAGTTTAAAGCACCTGTTTCTGTTACATCCAGAATACTGTTTTTCTTGTATCTGTAGGCTGCATGGAACCGATTAAAAGGATAGGGTTTACATGAATTACCAGACTGGCTTCCTGAGCTGGTCAGCTGGTGAGCCTTCAGTTCATCTCTCTTCTCAATAATCAGTTTTGCTGGTCCCAACTTAATGTCTATACTTTTAAGATCAGATATATCCAGTAATAGAAGACTTTCTCCATTAATGTCCTGTCCATACAGAATGTCTGCATTTTCATCATCAATACCCGTTAATGTGAGAATCCAGTCTCTCACATTCTCTTTATTCCAGTCCTTAATTTCTGCAGGACGTTCAGTTGAAGGTAATATACCTTGTCTATTATCCTGAAAGTTAAAAAAAAATCATCAGTTGTTCATCATGTACATTCACAGTAGTAAAAATCATTATAACTATTATCTTTCTTAAAGAGCAAATACACAGATTTCATAAAGGATGTAGTAATAGCATGATCTTGAATGGCACTGTCTTTTATTCTTATAATTTCTGATATTAAATAAAAGTACCTAAAATGTTTAGGTACTAGAGCTTGTTAAAATAAAATTGTTGGTTGGCTCTCGCCACTAGTGACAATTGTCTGTTTGTACCGACTACTGGACTCATTTCACTACCATACTCACAAAATGCATCTTTACGCTTGTGTATCAGAGAGAAACACATTGATTGGGCTAGATTTAGTGTGGGATCACTGAAAATCAGATGTTATATGACACCTGGATACACTCTAATGCAAACCACTACAGTACAGCCACCACCTGTGTGTCTATTCCCTCAATATCAACCTAATCAGGCCATTTGAAGCAACCATTCAGGCCGGCACCAGCGATCCACAGTACAGGACCAGGAAACACTTTGAAATTCACTAGAAGAGTATGGATGTCTTGATATCAGTCATAGCTCAGGACTTAATCTACACACTGTTTCTTGCTCTTCAGTGGAGCCCTCCTGATTGTTCAGGGCCCTAGCCACTTTCTGGGTGCTTAAGCATCACTTGGTGCCAGACTCAAGAGCACCCAGAGGATCCTGATCAGCTTACAGACACAGCTGGTAGGTTCCAGCCCATCCATGACAATCACCCTTAAGACATCAATGATGCAAAAAGGGATAAGCACTGTGGTTCTACTGGGTTTACATCAGACATGCTCTTTGGGTCGCCACCAACTTTGATGTACTTCAATGCAGCGATGACACTAACAGATACATGTTAGAATTTCAGTGGCCAGCCTGAGCCGACATACTGATGACTTGCTGATGAAAGCTTATATTACCATCTTATATTACCATACATCTGACATTGATGTGTAATTGTTGGTAAGTCTTCTGTTATCGTTAGAGCAGTCACACTGGTAGTGGCCGGTCCCTCTACTACAGAGTTGATCAAAACCTTGCTTTTGACAGCGGGGCACATGGCAGAGAAGATGGAAAGTTCTCTGCCAATCTGCATTTTTAGTGATGCTAAGCAGGGCTGGTGCAGTCCACACCACACCATCATCCAAGAAAACCTCCAAAAAGTGGATCCTGTCACAGACATACAGATCCAAATTCCAATGTTGACCCCTGACCTCTTGAGGCTCATGGCTTCACTATTTTTTAGATTACTGCATTGTTCTTTACTTGAACTCACCTCAGGCAGCTGGCATGCTATTTTAGATAAGAGAGGACTGACAATGCATACTTCCATAGTCATCCTCACACCACAATGCTGCAGATGTCACAGTGCTCACCAACAAGATGCAAGTGGGATGCTACATCTGATGCCTTTTAAGGATTAAAGAAATGCTGGCTGCAACTATAGTCCACTGTAGTGGAGTGCTTGATCCTGTTGCAACTGTCAGCAATGGGTTATCTGCCTGCCACCAAACTCAAGGTTTGATCAACAAATATGTGTTCTTGTGCCAGTGAAAAGGAGCATGGATCCTGACCTACCAGAAATGAGAAGCCTTTCTCAAAAAAGGTGTACACACGGAAGAGGTTCCCCACCTGAGTGAAAGACTGTCACCTTGGACCACCTTCCTCACCGGATTGGGAACAGTGAGGGGACATGGGATGGATGGACCTATATTGCAAAGTCTGAATATATTAACCTCTGGGTCTTCCTACCTGTTCTCAGACACTAGGCACAGTCTCTAACATGGCCAAAATGTTCTCTAGCCCTATCTTTCACTGCTTCTGCCAGATTGCTCAGAATTCAGCAAACCACAGCGTTCTACCCACGGTATTAATAAACTTTCCAAATACCTGCTCAGATTTTTCTGAGGTCACAAGAAGGCTGTGTATTTGTATTGTACATGACAATCCTACAGGATTATATTGGTTTATTACCAAGGGATCTTTACACTGAATCTCAGCTCAGTCATGGTTAAACATTTATTCTGGTTGTCTATGAATCATAATAATTTACATGTACCTCTTTGACATTTCTTCTTTCAGCCATCCCGGAAATGTTGTGAAGTTCCTCAGAGCTAAGTAGAAATTAAATAAAGCATATCATTTCATACTATTATAGCATACTGTTTATTATGATACGAGACGAAAATACCAGTCGTACTTACCCCTTTAAGAGAAAGATCTAATTGTCCTCATCATGATCTTGTTTCCATTGTAGATGTTTGAATACATCATGCCCGCATATTGACTAAGCGCAGGAACAAAAAGCAGTTGTTTCGCAAGGTTGTGAATCAAAGCACGGCACAAAAAGAAACGTCTACACCCAAAATATACCTTATGAGAATGTAATGCTTTGAGAAATTACAGATGTACAGATTTCCATGTTGTACAGGATAACGTTATGAAGCACATAAAATGTAGCCTAAACCAGTAAAAGAATAAATACAAGAATAAAACAGTAAGACGAAGACAATTCAGAAAATTAGACTTGAGTCTAAATTTCTTTAGCATTATATATATATATATATATATATATAGTTCTTTAACCAAAATTCTGTTGAGCAGCAGGGGGAAAAAACCTTTAACGAAGCAGAACAACGCTAATCGGTAAAGATCTCTGAAACATCTTGATATCTAATTTGGGTTGGGACAAACAAGTAACCATTCTTTTCATTTTATTCACCATACTTATAATAGCAAATAGAAGCATTTCAGATAGTGACAAAGAACAATAGTTTGCACTTACCGTTGTGAAAAGCCCGATATAAAGCTATATTAAAATCTGCACTTCCCGTTTCTCCACTAACGCGGAAGCAGCTTCAAAAGCATTACTGATGGCTGGTGATATGGTGAGGTGTGCAGTCGGAGCTGCGGCAGTGCGTAATGGGCTACAGCGAGACACTTCTTGACTGATTTTGCAGGAAGCAGTGAATTCTGTTTCGATTTCTAGAGATCAGATGAGAGGACGGGAGAAACGAAAGCTGAACCTGATGTGAGGACCGAGTCATGACGATGTGTCGTCGCGAACAAGCCGACTCTCTGATCCGACTATTTTGATCTTTAAGAGCCGATTACATAAAGGTCATTTGTTGCAGAGAAGCTGATAAATAAAAATTAATCTTGTGAAGCATAGACACAGTAAACACAATACAAGCTGCTGATTTTGCAGATAGGCTATATCAAATGATTTCTAAAACTGTCCAAAAAAAAAAATGTCTAATGCTATTTTTGGAACTATAAAACATCTATAGACAAACATTTCAGCCACACATTTATAAAGAAAGAGAATCACTGGTTTCGTAAATATCGTAAACTTTCAATGAGGAAAAGAAGGAAATGAGTCGTTTGAAAGCTAAAAGAGTCGACTCTCTGTGAGCTGAACTTAATGATCGACTCACTGGAAGAGCCGGGATGATGAGAGCCGATACTCTCATCATCGGCCACGCCCCTTTTTGGGTGAAAGCAGCTCCTCTAATTTGACAAACGATACATATACCATACAAATTCCAATTTAACAGCATAAATAAAGTAAACCGTAATGATTTTCATCTGTGACCAGTCAGGCAAACAATTATAACTGCCTTTATTATTTTTTTTAAACTGACTTTAATATCATTAAGTTACCTGTGATGAAGTGTTTGCCACAGACGTACAGATATTGACTGGCCAGTGCCCCATGGTTGAAAAAGCATTGCTAAAGTTCCCTCTAGAGTGGTGAAAACCAGATTAAGTGTCTTATTGGCTGTCCTTCACATGGGGAAAATTACTGCATGCCCTCTAAGATGCTCCTTCATGCAATAAACAATGGTGACATGCCCTCTATAGCAAGAATATTCAATAATGTGTCCTAATGAGTGCCCTTCTAGTGGAGAAAATGTTATGCAGTGCCCTTTAAGGTGCTGTTACAATAATCTAAACTTCACATTCAATATGGGTGTCCTGCCAGTGGAAAAGGGTTCTGTTCTCACCCAAAGGGTGCACTTTCCAGTAGAGAAAATGGGGTGCTATATAGTGCACTCCTACAGGTGCGAAAACTTGATGAAGTGCCAAATTAGGTCTTCTCTGGAGAAGTGTTTCTCCAGTGGATAAAATGCCATGCAGTGTTGTAATGGGCTTCCCTACATATGCGAGTTTAAAATACAATAAAGTTTAAAATACCTGTTCCCACTGTTAAATATTTACATCTATTCCACCCATCCATTTAAGTTTTCAGTTTTAGCCACACCCTCTCTAAGATGTTCAGACGTCAGAGGGGACTTCTTTAAATGTGTAAAGATTGAGTTTTGCCAAAGATGCATTACTAAATACTATCATATGTGCACTGTGAGAGCTTTTGTAGATAGCTCTATCACATTGTTGCATAATTTTTTTTAAAGGTGCAGTGTGTAGGATTTAGTGGCATCTAGCTGTGAGATTGCAGATTGCACCCAACTGAATACCACATCGCTCCACCCTCCCTTTCAAGCGTGTAGTAAAACCTATGGTGGTTGCCAGGTTGGAAAGGTTGGAAAGGTAAGCTGTGCCATTTTATTTGATATGCATGCATATTATCAGCAATCAAGTGTTAAAAAACCTCTTTGTGATGTCTGTGAAAGCTGTCAAACAGCACATTGCATTTAGATACACTATATTGCCAAAGTATTCACTCACCCATCCAAATCATTGAATTCAGGTGGTCCAATCACTTCCATGGCCACAGGTGTATAAAATCA
>JAOUQY010000049.1:11055933-11074588 GCA_028566355.1 Doras micropoeus | reverse complement strand
ACTCTCCGGACCTAAACCCCTTTGAGAATCTATGGGGTATTCTCAAGAGGAAAATGAGGGCCACCAGACCCAACAACTTTTTGAATTGAATTATGGAAATTCCAAATTCAATATGGAAATCATGGAAATTAATCAACTTTTCCATGATATTCTAATTTTTTTGGAATGGGTCTGTATATATAAAATACATTTATTATAATTTATATATAATGTATATATAAAATACATTGAGTTCTGAATTGGGAAACAATTTTTTTTTTAAACGTTTCAGAAAAATAAAAAAGATTAAACCTGAAATGTTCCGGTCGCTGTAATCTTGGGTCCCTTCAGTACAACATGGTAACCCTCATTACTTTCATCCATCATCACTGAGGAACATATATCAGATAGAACAGTCATCATTAACCACCCACCAGGAGAAAAGAGTCAATACTATTTATTTATCATGTTCATTATAACTGCAAAGCTATAACTGTATTTTTACCAGATAGTTTAATATGTACTTTATGGAAACTCTGGAAACTCTAACTTTACTGTTGCATAACTGCTGTAGTTATGAGTAATGATTTATACCACAAAAAGACTGAATTAATGATCAGGCTGTGAATTACCTTTCAGGGCACTAATAATGAATCTTGCTTCCTCTGTGAAATTCTTGACCATCTGAAAAAGAGGAACAAAAATTTAAGGGGCCCAGTTCATTTCTGGTATATGATCTAGTGTTACTGCTAAACTATTCAACCTTGTGTAAAGCACTCAAAAGCCTGTATGCCAGTCAAATAATCAATAACTCAGTTTGGTGCTGACCTCCATTAAAATAGTGCTGATAAAGTGATGATAAACACTTGATTGACCTTAAACATGCAATAATAATGGGCTACTTGCTGTAGCAGTGACCTTTACTTAGAGGCACTGGAATTGCTTAATATATATAGAAGTTTATACTGAAAAGTTGCATAGACACACCAGTTGCCTTTAGTGGAACAGATAAAAAAACAAATACAGAACTGGAGATGCAATTTTAGATGCATTTATAATGATGTGGTTTTAACTGTTCACTCATTCAGCTACAGATAATGTCTTCTGTTTCTCATCAATGCTATTACATTTTTGATTGGTCAGATGCTGTTGATAATTTTCTTATATTAAGCATAAAATGCTTGCTTATTTTCATATAAAAGCATGGTGTATTGTGTGTTATTCCTTAGTTATAATTTTTTGGCATATGGTGTTTTATCCCTTATGTGTCCCTGGGACATGAACTCTGCCACCTCACCTCATCTGAAACTAGGACGTATATCCCCATTGGTCCTTGTCTGTAAACATGGCAGATTTGCTGCACTGGAACACTGTACAGACTCGCTATCTTCTCCGTGAGCTCAAAAAGAGTTAAGTGCTCCAAGGACAAGGCATGGTACACTTTGGAAAATTAAGAACAGCACAGAACATAGCAGAGAGAAATCTTAATCATGTGGTACCTAATCAGTTCCAGTCCATTTTTAAAACTTGTTCTATTTAATGGTTTTTACCATCATCACTGCATGACTTGCTGTTTGGCTGATTTTTGTTCTTCTGTAGGGAAACATACAATGTGAGGCGTGGCTGAATACACCTGTCAGATCAAGCAGCATATTAAACAACCATACAACAGAGCAAATTTACAGCCTTACACAAACACATCTGTATATAACTTATTAGATAGAAATTGTCATTTAATAGGCTCACCTCCCTTTAATGGCGTTAAACAGGCGGATCCCATCAGCAGGGCCACAGATCTGAACAAAGTAATTTCTGCTCATCTTCACCAAATCAGCACCTACAATAGACATCCAATATAACAATATAATCTCCATAGGGGTCGTTGAAACTTAGAGGACACATACAACTGAGAAAGACCACCAGTTCCTACCTGAGAAGTTGGAGAAAATCCCACAGAAAGAGGAGAACCTGTTGCGGTGGAGCCACTCCTGTGCTTCCTGACGGGAGAGTGATGGCACGAGCTGCTACATTGCAAAAAGAAGAAGAGTCCCTGTAATTAGGGTAGCACCCACTGTCTCCAAACACATGCCTAAAAAGATAAAACAGCAGGACATTAACGTTATGAACATATTGTCATACTTACAGCAGAGCAGCTGGGCAGAAGTAGTTCCCTCCATGGGTTTGGAGAGCAGTCTATATCGTCTCTATCAAGGTGGAAAGGCTAGCTTAGTTTTCCCCATAATAACCAAATACAAACAGAGTTTAAATATTCAAATGCAAACAGACAAACTTTAAAAGCCTGACAGCAGTAAGGAATCAGTGACTTGTTCTTTCATTTTCCATAAGACACTAACACTGGCTAACACAGACTTACCCATCTGTGAAGTCGTGAGAAGTTGAGATATGGCACACAGGAGACAGACTGCTGCTTACACTGTTGATGGATGCACCATCAGGCCAGGGAGAACACTGCAGAAGAGGAAGAAATGTTTGCTTCCTTCACTGATGTGTGCATCCCATGAACATATTCTATTCACTGTTAACATATCAATGTTTCTACTCTTGTGTGACAGGTAATTCTGGTTACTCTGTCACTAAGGCTTGTCTAGACAAACTGAGATAGATAGATAGATAGATAGATAGAGAGAGAGAGAGAGAAAGAGAGAGTGAGAGAGAGAGATGCCCATATTAAACTATTAAAGACAATTCCACTTTAATGGCATTACACAAACAATGATTAATATAATAACTTAATATTATTATTAGTCTCAGGTGTAGTGAAAAAAAGAAAAACCTTGTACCCTTAGTGCTGATCTCAATATTGCTATTGTTATTTGTGGATCTTTGGTTCAAATTCTATAATTAAACACTGGCACTATACAATATGTCAGCTTCTTCAGTGTAACAAATCAAAAGGCTGCTATGTGTCTTACCTCAATAAGTACAGTTGTTTCAAAGGATGGCTGATATTTTTCTCTGTCTTGAAGACTCTTTTTCTCAATTTTCTCTTTGTCTGTCTTCAGCCTGCGATTTGCTCCTTTGGGCTGGATGCCAGTGAAAGCGGTTGAGTTAATAACACACAACAGGAGTGAAGAAGTGCTCATACATTGCATAAGGCATTAGATGAAACTCTGTTCACTTGGTAATGTGGACTAAGCATAAACAGCTTCCCCATTAGGAGTACACAATGCAAGAATCTTTCCTTTACCTTGAAGACTTTGATTTTGCAGCTGGAAGAGTGCACAAGCTCCAGGAATTCTCCATGCTCATTCTGTATGAAAGTATCTACCTGAATCCGGAAGGGAACACCTTTCTCTCCGCCATGTTTCCTGAGTGTAAACTCAGTGCTAATACAATTTACCTAGAATCCAAATTTAAATGATAAAAACATAAAATATAACTATAAAGACGGTGTATAAAAATGAGTAAATTATAAGTAATATTTAAGTCTTTTAAAAGAAAGCTACCTGAATAAATATTGAGGTATTTTTGACAGGATCCCAGAGAAACTCAATAGTATTGAGCTGCAGTGGATTAGCGTGAGGCTCTATTATCCCCACAGAGAGGGTAGTATCTGAGTAAAAACAACATTTTTTGTACAAGGCATGAGATTTGACCTAAGCAGTTTTTGAATACTTGAGTAAAAGGGGACAGGATTTTGATAGCATATTTAATTTAGTTTCCAAAGCAGCCTTTTAGACTCCTGTGTCAGAGATATAAAACTATTATTGTATGTACTATAGAATGAAAATGTTACATTTATGGCATTTGGCAGACACCCTTATCCAGAGTGACTTACATTTATTGCATTTATACAACCAAGGAGTTGGAGGGGAGAAGGAAACCCAAGGAGAGGGGGCCTTGCTCAAGGGCCCAACAGTGGCAGTTTGGTGGTACCACTCACAACCTTTTGATCAGTAGTCCAATGTCTTAACCACTGAACTACCCCTATTCACACCTCTACAAGGTTACTACATTTACACTACTTTCACTAACTTTCAAGATGTTTTAATCAGAAGCTCAACCTGGAGACAGCAGTTGCCTACAGGAGACTGACAGATACCCACCAAGATCCAAAATTCTGTCTCCTGGCCGGTTCCAGCTCCATCCCTCCAGCTGCTGGTACTCACTGTATTGCAGACGCCGATCATGAAACACCACACGGACAGTGCTCTGTAGAGAGACAAAACTAGCTTTAGGTTAGGGTATGGTGTATACCTTGTAGAAATTTCTCCAAATTCATCACTGCTGAATATCTTTATGATAGGCTACAGAAGGTAAAACTTTATTATCAGATAAAAACACAAACCGTAAAACAAACAACCCGGAAAAGAAAATATTTACATTTGAATTCATGCTTGATTGGTTACAAGTTTAGAAATTATTCATTTTCTACAATGCCACCTGTTGAATTCCACTTGCAAACTAAACACAGACAAAAAAAATAGGCCTATATTCGAATTATCATTGAGGCTCATTATGGGCATTATATAATTATATTTATGGGCAGTGATTCCTTAATATAAGTACTAATTATATTTTTTTTATTCATAATGCATAACCAATCACTCATCCAGAAAGTCAAATAGACATTTTGCACCTTTCCAACTACTTTAAGGAACTACACATAGGTTGGAGCTGCATATTACTATTCAGAATTGTTAAATACCCAGGAAGAACGGGTTTTTAAAGGAGCTTTTATAGTTAAGCAATATTAAGTTTTCCAAAAAAGGTTCTAGTTTGGAATTCTTTCTGATAGGGAAACACCCTGTTGTAGGGTTCCTCCACAAGGATAAATAAAGAATTCTTAAAAGGTACTAGATTTGACCTGTGTGGTTTTATATGTGATGTCCATCTGAAAAATTAATCTTCTTTGAAAGGATTTTGTGGTAACAATATTAATTGCATGTCTGATGTGAACTAGATGAAAGCAGATGTTCCTTAACCCCTAACTGCAAAAGAAGGTGAGCAGTCACCTGACCAAGAGATACAAACAGATTAATAAACCAGGCCAAATCAAGGCACAAGTGAAAAGCACACAATAGGCTGCTTTTAAACTTACCTTTACCCACTTGCTGCTTACATGTGCACAGTCCAACAATTTTAGGTTAAGCATATGGATTTCATAGGGCTGACCTACATTAAAATAAAGTCGAGTCAGTGTCACGATTAAATCCTGAACCTAAATATTATTCATAGTATAGCTCAAGATAATCAGAACAGACAAATTATGCACCCCTGCTCCCTTTGATACATTTCACTCATACTGAGTAACTAAATGTTCTTTTTTTATTATGTGAAACATTAATAGTTCCACTGTATTCAATCTTTGCTGTCTGAAAAATTGTATGTATAAAATCTACTCTGCCCAGTTAGAAATAACAAAGAATACACCCAATATATTAAAGGAGTATATGTAAAAGGAAAACTTGTGCAGGTACATTATAAACTGTATAGTACCAGAAGTCTTAATAATATATTTACTGTTTAGGTAAATAATTAAGCTTTGTCTATATATATCATCTGCATACACACCAGAGCTACGCATGTCTCTACTAGTGCATATTATTTCTGTGTATGTGGCAACACAGCACACCCCAAATGTTTATTCCTTTTATACCACAGCAAGTTTCCAGTGAATCCAATAAATGAAAGAAAGACATTCTATATGATAATCATTTTATAGTTGCATTTGATGTCAGTGAACATCTGAGAAACAAATTAATTCCTTTTATCACTTATAACAGCTATAAACAGGTGTTTCCTCACCAGTTTCTCTTGTTGCTTTATTACAGTGTTTCTTGAGGATTAAGATTTAAAAATCCATGAAGCTTGTCATGGTAACAAGAAACTGTAAAGCCCTCGGTCCTAAAGACTTTCCTATGTCGGTAAACCTACTGCTGCACCGACTGGAAACTCATTCCATAAATCAATAAATCCATAATAGATGTCTGCCTATAGGAAGCTTCACCAAATCAAAAATTATTAATATTTTTGTTTGTGAATGAGCTGTTACTATAGAAACCATACTCTGTTAGAATGAGCACATTAATATAAACCTGTCATTTGCTTTGAAGCCGGAACTACTGGTCTACTGATTACTTTATCTTCTGATCAACCAGAATCGTAAATTCTACAGTGCTATAGTATAAAAATGAAAATGTCTTATTTTAAATTCTTATATGTAGGATTTATTCAAGTGAAGCATTGGTATGAAGGAAGCACATCCACATTTAATAATCCTAATAAACTAATTAACTTCAATATTTCAAAAGCTTAGTTTTTTTCATCTCAAAGTTGATGTTTTTGACCAAAAGTGCCTACCCTGGTTGAGGTAGGTGAGAGATTCCTCATGCAATTTGACAGCTGGAGAAGTGGCCGCACACAAGATATATTGAAAGGGGGGCAGTTTGGCCTCAGATCCAGTTGACTGTTGCTCCGCTTTGGCCTTCAGCAGTGTAGCCACTGATTCTCTAAGAGATATTTATTAATTTACATGTATTCTTTTCAGTACATACATATATATATTATAATATTTAAAATATCTAAAAGCTGAGCTATATGTATGCCTTAGAGGTAATGAAATAAGCACACACACACACCTGACCATCACATCAGTAAATGGGTCTTTCCCAAACTGTTGTCACAAAGTAAAAAGCATGCAGTGATCTGCAGGTATTTTTAGCAGTAGAGGGGGCCAGTGTTTAGTTTTTCAGCAATTTGTGCTATAGCAGCTCTTCTGTCGGATCAGACTAGATGGGCAAGCCTGATGAACATCAATAAGCCTTGGGTGTTCGTAACCCTGTTGCCAGTTCACTGGTTTTCCTTCCTTGTAGCTTTTTGGTAAGGACAAACCAATGCATGCTGGGAACACCCCACAAGACCTGCTGTGTTGGAGAGGCTTTGACCCAGTCATCTAGCCATCACAATTTGGCCCTTGTCAAAGTCACTCAGATCCTTACACTTGCCCATTTCTCCTACTTCCAACACATCAACTTTGAGAACTGACTGTTCACTGGCTGTCTAATATATCCCATCCCATCCAAGGAAAAACATGGAAAGTGTGTTAGTGTCTTCAATTTGTCTTAGCATAGAGTGAAGATTTACATCATTTTTATTTTCATCAATGATTCAGTCAGCCCTCATGCCCTTTGAATGCATGCAGAGTGATCCTGGAAAGCATCCATGCACATCATCAGCATAGAAATGTTTCAATATAAGTGATCAACCAGAAGAATGTTGTGTTGCTTTGCAGTGGCTTTACATTATAAGGGGACAAGTTGAGCCAAACCACATCAGCAAAATAAATAAACGCATCAAAGCATAACAGAGCCACTGACTTTTCCTTTAATCTGTCCCCATCTGTATATTGGAAAACCAACATAAAATGTCTTAGTTGGGTGTTGGATTACCACAAGCTACCAGATCATCTTCAGTGCATCTGAGCACTTTGAACTCTGCTGGAGTGATGAACACCATTCTTCTGAAAGATATTCCTGTAGTTGGTGTTAAGATGATGATGATAATGGTAGAGCGCAGTCAAACACACTCACTAAATCTTCCACAAGTGATTAACTGGGTTAGGATCTGTTGAGTGTGAAGCTCATAGCATATGATTTACATCATTTTCATCCTCACCAAAACATTCAGTGAACTCTGGTGTCCTGTGAATGTGGATGGAGTCATCCTGGAAGAGACCACCGCCAAGAGAAATGTTTCAGCGTAGGATAAGTGCGATCAGTCAGAAGTGCTGTGTATTGATACGCCGTGAGTTTTCCCTCTAAGGGGACAAGCTGACTCCAACCATGCAAGCAAAACATAAATAAATTTATGCCTGCATGGAATAAGAGAACGACATTTTTTTTTCTTTAATGCGTCATCCTGCTGTGAGAAACAGATGCATACACAGACACTACACACTTGGCTGTTTTCCAAATTAAATCATATTATAGAAATATTACATTTCTTCTATTTTAATCCATTCATTCAGGGATTATCAAGTGAAAGACACTGTCTACTGTACAAGTTTTATAAAAACAGGACATCTAATTTATCAGTTGCATTCACTTTGCTTGAGGCAAAAGTGAAAAATTCCTGTTATCTTAAATATAGAAAATATACACTGATCAGCCATAACATTAAAACCACCTCCTTGTACCTACACTCTTTGTCCATTTTATCAGCTCCACTGACCATACAGGTGCACTTTGTAGTTTGTAGATAGAGACTGTAGACCATCTGTTTTTCTGCAGACTTTGTTAGCCCCCTTTTATGCTGTTCTTCAGTGGTCAGGACCCCCACACGGCAGGTATTATTTGGGTGGTTTATGATTGTCAGCACTGCGGTAGGTGTGTGTAACAGAGTGGACAGTGAGTGGACACAACTTCAACAGCACTGCAGTGTCTGATCCAATCCTACCAGCACAACACACACTAACATACTACCACTACATCAGGGTCACTGCAGTGCTGACAATCATCCACCACCCAAATAATATCTGCTCTGTGGTGGTCCTGTGGGGGTCATGACTAGTGAAGAACAGCACAAAAGGGGGTTAACAAAGTCTGCAGAGAAACAGATAGACTACAGTCTCTATCTGTAAAACTACAAAGTGCACCTGTATGGTCAGTGGAGCTGATAAAATGGACAAAGAGTGTAGACACAAGGAGGTGATTTTAATGTTAAGGCTGATGGGTGTATAACCACAGCGAATGGTCCTGACATATTCTCAGAACACATCGCTTGTTTTTATTCCTGTTCGGATTTCCAAAGAAAAATGTAACATTCATGTTTCGCTAGTTCAGAGAACTTTTAAATAACTTTAATAACAGTGGCTGTTAAAAACGCGCCCTGAACATTATAGAACCATTCTTATACAAACCCGTTACTACAGTACTAATAACCTGAGTCTAATTATACTGAGCCATTAATGACCATTATAACTTCTATGCCTAAATTAAAACTTGTATATCGTGTAATTTTTCTATTATTATTATTATTATTATTATTATTATTATAAGGCTCTACATCAAAATAGGATAGTCACGGGGGTCTGTCTCATGACTGATGATGAGATGAGATGAGAGATGAGATAATACTTTATTGTCAGATCAAACATCTGAAATTTGTCTTTTTTGTCTAATTTAAGGATTGACTGATGTACAAAAGAATGCTTAAGTCTAACCTTTTTAAACCATGGAAACTTATAGCGTCGTCCAGATGGAAGAAGCACATATTCACTGTTCAGAACATGATTAGTATTAGAAATGATGTTTTTAGCCAGCTGCACTGTGTTGTTAAGATAAGCTGTCTCATACAGGCCCTCTAAAGGCTGACCCACAATCTTTGAGTAAATTTTGATCAAGTGATTCAATCTAGACTTTACGGATGTGGACAAACAGCTGTACCACACAGCATTACAATATTGCAGAACACTCGAAATAACAGCAGTAGAAAACAATAAAAGTATTTGCAGAGTAGCTCCGAAAAATCGGAGACGACGGAGAAAATAAATTCTGTTTAGTTTTTTTACAGATGTATTCACTGTGGCGTTTCCATGATAAGGTGGCAACACTCATCACACCAAGATATTTATATATAGTCTCCACCTGTTTGATTATTTCATTATTAATAATAGTAGGGTTTGCAGCTATTGATTTTAGGCTGAATACAATTTCCTCTACTGATGCTACTAAACTAAAAACTAATTCATTTAAATTTACATTTGTGGTATTTGGCAGGTATCATTCGCTTCGCTTGAGTTCTTACCATAATTAAACAGAAATAAATTCTCAGAATAGTTGTCCTCTCACGTGCATTATTTGGTGTTTGACCAAATCCGGAGTAAAAGCTCTAACGCAAACACGTTTGGATCCGTGAAACAGCTCGCGCAGGTATCTATAGTCTGTTTATTCAGCATTTGACCCTGTCAAATTGTGCCTAAAGCTATTTCTAATGTTTTCAAGATGCTAAGCAGGAAATGTGAGAAAGCTTGAAGCTCGCCTGAAGAGACTCCGCAGTAAAAGGTGCAGGCGCTGAGCAGCACTTACCCTGCACAGCCAGCCTGTGCTTTCTGCTGGTTCATGTCGGGATCAGGGCGTAGAACAGCTGCGTGTCCTCAGGAGAAGGAAACTGTGAAAGCCTGGACTACCTGCTGTGTGCTGAACCGGACGGGCTCCAGCGCGTTTATGCTCGTGACGTCCATCTCATTAGCAAAAGCAGGCGACCTTTGAAAGGGGCGCAGAGTCACAGACATCTCAGCTACAGTACAGAACCGCGCACTGCCACTCTGCATAGCAAGTGCTCAAAGCTACTCTACTGTGCCTAGCATTGGTGTTCTGCCTAGTTTGGCACTGCCAGAGAAATAAAACTTGTCAGAGAAAAGCTACAGCACTAGTCAGAGCTCACTCCATACAGATACACGTTTGTCTTACTATCCTGTGTACACACCTGAACCTATCCCAAACCTTAACCTAAGCAAAGTAAGAAAACCTTTTGTAAAATAAAAAGTTTTACTTATGAGGACCAGCCAAAACGGTCAGAACCCCAACTTCGCACACACATGCACAATCTTATTTTCAGGTTTTCAGGTTTATTTTTGGGCAAACGAGTTCATGTTGCAAATTTATCACACATGGCCCTTACAAAAAAAAAAACAAAAAAAAAAAAAACCAACACACAACTGTACAGTCATGATAAAGAAAAATCAAATGTATAAATACAGATGAATGTTACACGACAAAAAAAAAAGTTTGAACATGTGCAGAAAACAATTTGTTGTTTTCTTTTACAACTTTTTGTGGCCCCACATTACCACAGATTATTGAGACCCACTCAATTAATACTTTAGTTTCCCCTCAAAGTTGGCTTGGTATTAAATTGGACCCAATTCAAACAATATGAGAGTATTCCATGTCGGGCCATCATGGCCACCTTCCAAAAAAAGCTGTATACTACCAAGGCAGGCACACACAG
The DNA here is from genome assembly GCA_028566355.1 of Doras micropoeus. Taxonomy (NCBI): domain Eukaryota; kingdom Metazoa; phylum Chordata; class Actinopteri; order Siluriformes; family Doradidae; genus Doras; species Doras micropoeus. The sequence goes on along the minus strand of JAOUQY010000049.1, from coordinate 11,063,635 downwards.
TGTACCTTCGCAAAATCCACAAGCCACAATATGAAGAATGATATGAAAACTAAGACGCTTTCACCCAAAGTTTACAATGAACTTGTTTATGGAGAGACAGACACACGATATTTTGGTCACCTCATTAAGCCCTGTTTATGTTTTATACTTGGATGCCTCCTTGTTTGGGGAACGTATTAATACTGTATTTACAGACTGACCACAGGACTGAGCAGGTAAGGTCTCAAAAACTGTAACAACAAGACCAATCACTGCAGCGCAATATGGGTGTGTTCCAAAACATGCAGGCTATTTGCTAACGTGCAAAAGAGTGCAAAAACCCCATTATTTTTTCTTTAACAACTTATGTACAAAAAGCATCTGGTAGCAAAAGCTGCAGAAGACGTTGCTGAAAGGTTCAGCCATTAGACAATGCATCTATTATTAACTTATGTTAATTTACTTTAGAGGGATTTCACATAGGCTACGGACACATGCACTGTATCTATAGCACTTAGTCTACAGACACATGCACTGTATCTATAGCATTTTTCACATTTAAAACAGAGTGCACGCTTAGAACCAACAGTCTGAGTGGCCAAAACATAATCTGAGAAAATTAAACAATAAGCATGGGAGTGTGACATTTCTGCCACCACTCAATTGTCATTCAAAGCAGGAAACCCTGCCATTTGCCCAATATTTGCTAGTGTGTTAATCTTCATTAAGCAGCAGGATCAGTTTAGACCTGGGTCTAAGCAGGACTGTAGTTCAGCAGTCTTTAACCATTCATTCAATGTTTTTGACTCCAGATCATATTTTTTTCAACGTAATAAAGTAAAGCACCTGTTAGCTTTGATGTATGAACCAATACATTATTATTTTAAGCATTTTACAACTTCCAAATGATTCATAATTTGCACTTTATATTTTCATATAGATTGTCAGTTTCATGAAAACCGGGGCTTTTCAGCATGTGTGTTCATGCAGCAATCCATCCAGAATTTTGCGATGATCATTACAAATCCTTCAAAGCACAGCAAAATTATTGTTTTATTAATTCAGGTAGTCCAGGAATTTCCTGCAGCCCGAGGAGCCGAGTGTGTTTAGTCCAACCAACAGTCTGTTATATAAGATGCACAACTAAGCTTTACTGTATTCTATGTACCTCCTTACATTTTGGAATTACTACACAAATAACTGACATGAGCAGGTTAGGGACCATAGTTCTGTACTGACTTTGACACTGGATAGAATGGAGGTTTCACATACTGTAATTGTAGCTACAAAAAATAATTTAGCATGGCTCTTAACTGTGAATTTGAAGCATAAAATTTGCAATGAATTCACAAAATCCTGGCTGGAATATACACGCAGTAGTGTGTACTTGTTCATGTGGATTGCCATTACAGCAGGGCAAAACATACTGCAAAAATAAACAAAAAATCTGACATCCTTATAAAGTAAAACAAATAATAATAATAATACAAATCCATAGACTTTAAACAGCCTTCAATTACAAACATAAAGGATACATTTGAGATCATTTTCTGTGTTACAGGGTGTGCAGATCTGATGGTATGTGTTTAAATAAAAATTTAAATAATTTTATACACTTAATCCTACATTTTTGGTTGTCATTTTAGCTTAAAATGACACTTGATCTTTTCTTATGATCAAATTTAAATCACTCGGCCAGCCAAATGATCCTCTACCACTAACTCAAATTCAAGTGACATATTTAACCTACATAACTGTTCCCCATTTAAAACAATGTCAAAATCTCAAATACTATAGATTAAAAAAAAGACCACATTATTACATTATTAATGTTAAATATCAAGTAATATCTTAACAAAAAAAAAAGTATCTGGTGCCAGTCAAAAAAGAAATCTGATGATGTGATCCCTATAACTCACCGTATAGAAACTTTCAAACTATTTTTTTACATTTAGGAAATAAATCAAGAACGTGGAAGTGAAAAGGAATACTGATGGAAATGTGTTGGAAATACAGAGGAAAAAAAAAACAACAAAGAGGAACAAAAAGGTCTGAAGGAGGCACAGCTAAGATCCCATTATTGAGTACAGGGCATTGATGAGCATGCCTTCTGCATTAGCTGTGAGAAGACACATCGGACGAGCTACTGCTGTTGCTGTTGGTCGTCTGAGCTCTTTTGATATACAGGTTTAGCAACTTCATCTGTGGAAAAACACATTTAACGCTGCTGTGAAATGACCAGGCTTCACATTATTATGTGTAGTAAGATGGCGAGATGGCATTAAAAAGTAGAAAGTGAATATTAGAGATTAGAAACTATCACTAGTGAGTGAACTCGGGTAGCGAACAGTCAACATCTTTAGGAATAGCACACAATGCTCCAAGTACAAGACAATACCTAATAAAGTCAACTGATGACATTGTTTAATATCTACAGAATTACCCACAAAATATGTACTACACCACAAATACGCAAATTCAGTTTTCCCTTGAAGGGGCTGGCTGCTGTCATCCTCAATAATAAATACTGTGCTTGCTGTCATGTCTACACAAAGAACTCAAAAAAATAAAAGACATTTGAAATGACAAATGAAAATATGAATAGTAACAACAATATGCATGTCATCAATATAACCACTGATCTGCTAACTGTCCCAAAACTTACACTTATCTTCAATAATCTGGTTGTTTAGCCAGGTGAATTTTAGCCACCACTGACAGATTTATTCACTGAAAACAATTACTGCTGCATCACACAGTTGTAGTCCAAAATGCTTAGAAGATGCAACACTGGCTACAAATGCTGGAAGTCTGGGCTAACGTTAACTAAGTCAGTATTCAGCAGCCCTTGTTGATCTGCACAGGTCAAGTCAAACAATCTGTTATGGAATGGAACTAGGGCAAATGTGAACAGATAGCAACAGAAGTAGAAGCAAATAAACAAAGGCGAGAGTGATAAGTGGGAAGAGGGGCAGAGAACTTTGAGCCGGTGAGCATGTGATTGTACCTTACTACCCGTGAGCTGTGCCAGGTGGGGCTTGAGCTCCTCACCGATGACAGAGTAGATGGCCACCAGACAGAAGACACTGGCCTTGCGAACACTGCTTTCTGTGTTGTCATAACCCTGCAGACAAACAGAGATAAAGATGTTATTACTGTCGGACAGCTCTAGGCGCATGCACACAAACATGTACACACATACGAAAGTCAAAAGATCATTAGAAGAGCTGTGTGAGATGGAGTAAAACAAACAAATAATACATTAAGACAATACATTTCGATCGAATTAGAAGAAGCCTTCAGCACTAGGCTTTAAACAGCAGACAAGGTAGGTGGCAATAATAGATATTTTTCCAAAATTTCTCCTATCTCTCTGATGGGAATCTTCCATAGATGGTCAGTTAAGGCAAGATCTGGTGATACTGAAGGTCATTGCATATGACTTGCATCATTTTCCACACTAATCAAAGCATTCAGTGAGTCCTTGTGCCCTGTGGACTGGGACATTGTCATCCTGGACCAGTGCAATCAGGACAGAAATGTTTCATCATAGGATAAAGGTGATCAGTCAGAAGAACTTTGTATTGAACTGCCCTGACTCATCCACATCAATATGTGGACACAAACCATGTCAGCAAAAAGTCCCCACAGCATCACAGAGCTGTGCATGTAATAAATGATGTGTATGCCTAATGTATAAAGGGAAGAAATGAGTGTTTTCAGGGCAGCACAAAATATTTTTTGTTTAGAAGGGCTGTAATGAACATTCCAAAAAAGGCTTAAAATATGAAAATGTGAAATGGAAAGTAGTCTTATATAACTAACTAAAGAGATAAATACAACACCAGTTTATATTCCATTTCCATAATCCCTTCTGGCATGCACTTGCATTTTATTTGAGTGAAATCTTCAGTGTTTTTGGATACACCTTCATATCTTTGTAACATACAGCAGTGACTAGAAGTTTGTTTGACTGCCTGGGTAAGATACAGTACTGCCTTAGAATTCCGACAGTAATATCAAATTAATTTATTACCTTTGTATGCTTGCTAACAAAAGCATTAGAAACTCACTTGTAAGAGGCCAGGAATAATGTCTGGCAGCAGCTGATGAAGAGAATCCTTGGCAATGCGTTCAACGACTTTTGTTTGCATTTTAATAGCTGCCAGGTTGATGGGGTAGTCTGCAGTCTGTACAATGGGACACAGCACCTTGATGCACTGCTCAGGGTGGATGGAGCCAGCCAGTGTGGACGCAGACTCTTCAGCAGCTCTTACAACCTGGACATAGCAGGGAGAAAGGTATGTAAGCGTCTCTAGCTTAAACCTTCTTTCAGTCAATCAATCTTTCCTTATATAAAATAATCCAACCTTGCATTTAAGTTAAAAGACTGTAAATAACATTATCAGAATCAAATTTCTTGACACACACAAGGAATTAGGTTCTGGTAATTAGTGTCTCTCTGGCAATACATGTGCATACAAGCTATAGGCAAACCACAACATACAAGCAATATACAGGCTATATACAAGACAAACAATATACAAAAGGTCTAGGGGTCTGTGGTAGTGCAAATAACAATAAAATGCATCACATATAAGAATGAAATTGTGATCTATGAGTATACACTGAAGTACCAGAAAAACTGGAGCCTATGCAAAATACATAGCAACACCACCTATGTACATCATTGAAATCTATGGAAGCTTCTAGAGCTGTTTCTGCCATAAGAATGGCAAGTATTAACGATTTTGCGATTTTCAACCTGGTTTAATAGTTGGAGCTTGTGAGCATTTTGGAGGTATAGCAATTTCACATACAACCTTTTCCAGGGTGTACTGTGACAAGAATTGTGGCAAAACCTCAAACTTACAACACCAGTGTGGGGTGCCAAGAATTGTTTCATGCAATAGGCATGCAATGCTGCCTCAAGTAACACTGCCACACATACCAAGTATAAACTGGTGTACCAGTTTTTTTGGTACTTCAGTGTATATACAATATAATATTCGCAGATGTGAAGCAGGAAGTAATAACTATATGATCAGCTATTTATCATTACAAGTGATTACATGAAAAAAGAAACTCCTTTATATACACACATCTAATCTTCTTAGGAATGTATCAGTTTTCAACAAATAACATGACTGAGTTGAGTAAATACAGTGATGGTGTGATGATAAACTGTCAGGTTGTTTATCTTAGAGGCACAGGTGTGCCCTATGGTTCCATGCATATATTCATCTGTTTTAGGTACTGAATGTGCAAACATCATTGAAAAGCATTAACCTAGGTGCTCTTTTTCCACTGGTGCAGGTGCTGACTTTTACCTGGGATTAAATACCTGCTGGTTAATTGCTCTTCAGTGGAGTGACATAAGAAAAGCCTTTGAGTTCTCTGAATCATGCAGTGATGTGTGTAGACTTATGCATGAAAGGTTCTTGTGTTTCTCAAAATAAGGTTTATGTAACTCAAGGTGATTTTGTTTTTAAGAGGCAAATTTATACACTGCTGACTAGTAAGCCCCAGATACCTGATCAGGTCCACCCAAAATGAAGGTTTTTGGATACTGCTTTATTTTAAATATAAGCTGCCCGACAAAGTTGATGATGAAAAGAACATGAAAGAAACGTGTTTGCAACCTCCTTGTGGGAGTCTTTGTGAGCCTCTAATGTCTTCATGATGGTGAGTTCTGCATAGTTCTTGAAGCGAGCCGGCTGAATCCTTAGGATTTCTTTTAGAACACGCAGAGCCATAGCTCGAATAGTGTGCTGTAAGAGAGTGCAGAATGTAAATTACCAAGTCAGTCAGGAACGGAAGATAAATAAATAAATACATACACAAGTAGATGTCATACAATGCTTATATCGGAGTGGAACACTGTATTTAAAGGAGACACATTATACCCATTTTCCCACAAGCTAATACAGTTCCCTGAGGTCTTACTGAAATTTTAAATAAATGCAACAGTGGCCGATGGGAGCAAAGCCTGTGCATCGACCAACATGTCCTCCATTTTGGATGTGTGAAGACTGGCTATTTTTTCCATACAAAAACTATAACATTTACATTTCTCAACCGATTTTAATGAGTTGTTTTTATATTCAAGGGTTTATATGATCTATGTGGAGTACAAAAAAGTTACTCTGAATCTCAATGGTTAGGCTATAATCACTAATGTACACTAATGGTGTAATTGTAAAAACCTGTTTTAAATTCCTGCAACATCCTGTGTTGTACTGACCAGGGTTGTAAAGGCAGCTGGGTACAAAGTTTTTACTGCACATGAACAGATTTTTGGTTTGTGATATTAATATATATTATGGGTATATTAATCCCATGTTTTCTGAAATAGGTAGCATATAAAGAACTGACTGGGCTTTCATGTTTCACAGTTTGTGGGTTGGTAGGCACTCCAGAGACCCAACTGTATTACACAAAGCCTTAAAAAAAAGTTACATTTCATGCGTCCCCTTAAATGTATTTATGTACAACAAAAAGTGTTCTTTTAAGTAGTAGTTTGTTTGGAAGGAAAAAAAATTATATAAGTCCTCTGGCACATTACAGAAAAGATCATTGTAAATGGCTGTTTAGGTAAAGTCTTACATCTTTGTCTCCAAGTGTTTCCAGGAGCAGCAGTAAGATGGTTTTGAAATGTTCATCCCACACAGCTAAGCTGTCTTCTCGGGTGATCTTCAGCAATTCCACCAGCGCCCCTTTTCTCTCCTCTACTCGCTCGTTATGATTGGACAGCTCTTTCAGCAGGTCTGCCACCAGGTCTAAATAATCCAAAGCAAATTTAGTCAAAATAGATGACAATCCAGATAAAAGACCTGACTTTCTCCTTAATTTAGCTTTAATTTGTAGCAGGCACCATTTAGGAGACACTAGTAAACAACTAGTATGTTAATATGCTTTGGATTAGTATTTCCTTGGATTTTTACACACATTTGTGCATCTCCACATTAATTGTATAACAGAGATATATCCAAGTTCAAGCTCTGTTAGTTTTTGCCAACAGCAAAGAAAAATGATAAGGCAGAGAACGTTAAAGCAGTAATAGATCCACCACCGAAAAATTCTATGATATTAAGTAATTGCACAATATTAGTGACTCAAGCTCAGTGCTAGCATAGAAGCAGCCATGCCACCAAAAATGAGATGTGGTAAATGGAAAACAACGGAATGAAGCGGAATGACAAAGGACAAAACAGAAATGGACAAATCTTTTTGCACAGAGAAGTAATTTGTTATTCCACTGAGTCTGCCTTTACCAGGAGCAAAACCCTTGGAGAGCACCATCTTGTTCTCACTGCACTCCTGCCGACGGCCTGTAGAAAGGGAGGGAGAGGAGGAGGGAGGACAGCAGGGATTTGATGACCAATACTCTGTGAAACCCAAGACACGCCCCCATCTCCTATTACCCCCTCATACTTTTATGAAGAGTAAACATGAAAAATAAGATCTCGATTCCTGAGAAAGAGATAAATGCTTATGCTTTTCTTTTTCAGAAATTCATTTAATTTTCATTTTCTTTTTAAATCCATATAACCGTATTTCTGCATTTTTCAAGCCTCCTTGTGTATCTTGGCAAGATGCATCTGATGCTAAAATGCATTCCATTTTTCATTCTGATAGCTGATTACAGTTCTTTTTTCAACGTTAGTGTCATTTGTGTCTCTACTACTTTTCTTCAAACTTCCCAGGTGTGTGTATATATATA
>JAOUQY010000049.1:11041232-11055088 GCA_028566355.1 Doras micropoeus | reverse complement strand
TTTCTTAACCATTCCATCCACTGTACTAATATGAACTAATGCTCATATACAGCAAGTAAGATAAGCAAGTTGTTGGGCATATACCCTGGTTTGTGGCTAAATAGCTTGGATGGATGTGCAACACAAATAACAGTGCAAAACTAAACACCACCCCTTGTTCAAACAACAGGTTTTGAACTCCGAGGAGTTCATCATGTTATGAGGAGCTATTACAGCATTTGCAGGGTAGACTATTCGTTGATGCGCTTTAAGACTTCGCTTTGTTGATTCAACACAGACAGCAATGACCATATGAAATGGAATGGAACAGACAAAGTGAGCACAGCACAAATGAATTAACAATGTTAAATGCAAACTCACAATCACGGAATTGTTCCACATCATCATCAAAGACAGCCTCTTTCAAAGCACTCTTATCATAACCACCAATGGTGTCTCCATAGCCGTACGGTGCAAACTCTCGTGTCCTTGGCCCAGCAAAAGAGCGTGGAGAGGGAGTGTTGAGCAGAGATGTCTTGTTATCCAAGGCAGTGCGTCCTCCCTCGACTATATCCAAACCTAACCGAGAATCTGACCCAGGTGATGCACTCTCCCTGCCAACCTGAGGGAAAGTTGTACACAGAAAATTAAAATGATTTTTCCCCCCCACAGTGCAAGTATGTAAGAAGTGTTGCTAAAGCCATTGCTGGAATTGAATAAAATGAATTAGAATGTATATTATTAAGTAGTATGGCAGTATCTTAATTTCCAGTAATGCTTATAATTCATGAACCAGTTGATATATAATAAAGCTGTTGCCCAAAAACTAAGCAGGTGTAGAAGTTCTGAGAGCACTTACCCCATCATCCTTCTTAAACTCACGTCTGATTGGCTCATTGAGGTCCTCCTCACTGCGATATCTAAAGCTCTGGATGGCCTCTGTAACACCACGCAGTGAACTGTAGATTTCATCAGAGTTCATATTCTCTGTGTCATACTCCAGCATACTGTCCAGGAAAAAAGTAAGAAGAAAAGTCAGTGTTGTGGTGTATATATAAACAAAGCATGAGGTCATTGTGAAGGCTTGCCAAACAGCGATGAGTTATAATGTGTGCAATAAGGTGAAATGAAGAACAATTAAATTTGCCTCTTTATTGAATTCGATTAAAAGCACATGCACTAATTTAGATACAAATCAAGGAAATCTTGGACTCCTCAGCACAAGCTGAACTGGGTTCAATCAAGTGTTATTCATTCCAAATACAATGTGTTGGCGTATATAGCCAGGACATCAAAAAAATGTTTACAGATCGAAATAATCTGTAAATAAAATTCTGAATCTCACAAGAAAATTTTCAAGAATTTTGTGATGGGGCTTGTTCTGAGTGGGTGAGGTCTTGGCACCCATGCTGGCCCCCTCGCAATGACAGCCTAGTGGCGGAGTTACCTGGGGGAGAATGCGCAGCGGAGGGCCCTGAGGGAGGGGGCAGGGACTGAGGGCTGAGATGGAGGAGGTAGAGGAGGTGCTGGGTGCTTTGAGAACCCATCGACACTCCAACCCCACAACCGACTGTGCCCAAAGATCAGCCAAAGAGAGGGAGAGAGAGGGAGAGAGAGGGAGAGAGAGAGAGGAAAGAAAGAATGGGGCAGGAGAGGAAATAAAATACCGGACAGGACAGGATGAGAGAGAAGATATAAAAGGACAGGAGAATGGAAGGGGACAAGAATAGAAATGGAGTGGAAATTAGAGGAGAGGAGACGAGTAGAGTGGGTTATGGAAGGAAAAAGAGGAAGAGAGAAAAAAAGGCTATATTTGGAATGTTGAGATTTGTGTTATGTATGAGTTAAGGATATTTAGAATGAATTAGAAACCAACAGGTCAACAGGTCTTTCAAGAGAGGTACAGTTAATGCTGACCTATCTGTAAAAAAAAACCCTTAACAGCACAACCTTATGATGGCAAGCGTACTTAAGGCATGATAAAAAAATCAGCACTGTAGCTTTACAGGAAATGGGCGAGATCACTCATGTCAAGAATACAGTTTTAGGTTTTTGTAGTGCGTTTCAGAACTTTCACTCATTTTTAAAGACAATAAAGGTGCTGTGAGGAAAGGTTAGGGAAAACAAGAATGTGTGACCTGCGGTATAGTATCCACTACACTTCCATGCCTAAAGTGCAACCATGCATTAGTGGACTAGTGAACTGTGAATGAGAGGGAAAGACAGGTTACCTTGGTGAAAGGCCAGCGTGAGAGGAGTTAGTAGGAGAGGTGAGGGGGCTTGTCCTACTGGACGGATGCCTGGGTGGTGTACGGCCAATTGTGTTGCTGGGAGAACTCTGAATGAAGACAAAAGGAAAATAAAACAGTAATAAAACCTGTATTTAGTTACACAAGTGGACAAGCAAACATCAAGACAGCCTGTGACACCCAATAATAGGATATATGATGACAGGATGTAGAGTAACATCATAACACTGACGATGACCAGATGGCCAGTTACCATAATGAGGACACTGTTTAGGCTAATAAATGCGTGGCTTCAAAAGCAGGACAAAAAAAGGCATTTACCACTCCACTGGTGCTGCTGGAGTTCTTCAGGTGGGTATGGAGGAGTTTGGTGGCTCCATCCTGGAATGTTTTAGGTAGAGCTCCAAGAAGCATGGTGAACTCAGGTGTGTTCAGCTCAAAGAGAGAGATCAGTACCACCTGGGCAGCCTGCACAACAAAACGCACACCATCAGAGGCATAAACACAGCTCACATTTTAGACCATACAATGAAGTTCAATACAAGCGTAAGTATAACAGAGATGGAAAACGTCAGAGAGGCAGTCCATAAAGCTTCTCAGAAACTGAGCAAAACCTGATAAATACTTTCTGCTAAAAATCTATAAACTTCTGTTAATGCATTCTATTATAAATTTTGCATCACAGCTTATTAGCTACTACACACAGACATGCATAAGCTTAACATGTTTTTTTTTTCAGAACATTACAACATGTGTTAGCAAGGAAAGATGGTAGTCTTTATACTTTGCATAGTTTTGCAGTAGAACTTAGCAGAATTTCTAAATTTGTCTGAACCGTTCCCTTCCCTTTATCAAAAGGGTCTAAGGATGCGTTATCAAAAGGATTTGAGAGTTGTGTTGCTAAAGGATCATTGTGTGAGGCTGTGTGATGCAGGTTAGAGACAGAAAGATCACACTGATCACGCTCATGCGAGGGTTAGAGGCCGTGGGGCGCGCTGTTGGCAGATAAGCTGACAGGATTGCACTACCTGTTTACACCTTTCCTCCAGATTACCCTCACCGGGCAGCGCAGCTGCAGTGCTTGGCCTGCCTGAAAACTCCTCACTCGCCCAGTTATGAAGGGTCTAAGCCACAGTGCAAGTATAAGACAATAACAAAGACTGATAGCCTGTAACCCCCATAGGCTCTTAACAAGGGGAAATGTCGAGATCTTGCACTATACACATACATATATACCGTGGATATAAAAAGTCTACACACCCTTGTTAAAATGGCTTTTTTTTTAAATAAAGAATTCCACTAACATAAATCATGTTAGATCTTTTTCTACCTTTAATGTGAAGCTGTAAAGTATACAAATAAAGTGAAAAAAATTAAACCTTTTTTTGGGATAAGAAAACTTACAATAACAAAGTGTGCACACCCCTAAACTAATGTTTGAGTGGTGTAATAAAATCAAAAGTGCTTCCACCAGTCTTTATAGGCAAGAGTCTGATAAAGATGTGCCACACTGATAATACTGCTGTACACCCCTCTCCTGAGCAATATCTTTCAACAAGTGAGATACTGTACATGATTTGTAAGCTCTTTGCAGTCCATGACTTCAGCAGTCAGATGAAACCAAGATGTCCAGAAAATTCTACAGAAACAGCTGGTCTTTATTTGGGGTTAATCAGAATAATTTCATTGATGGCAGCTATATGATCATTACCTTTGAACATGTAACTGAATGTGGTTTATTCTGAACACAGCCACTTCCCCACTTATAAAAGGGTGTGCACACTTATGCAACCAAGTTATTGTAACTTTTTTCCCATTTCTTCTTAAAATGTGTCTGTTTTTCTCTTATTTTTTATACATTGTAATTTCACACTGGGGTGGAAAAAGTTCTGATGATTTATCTTAGTTTCATTATTTTACATCACAAAAATCTGCCATTTTAACAGGGGTGTGTATACTTTCTATATCTACCGTACATACATACATGCATACAAACAGATGTATTAAACAACACAGAACATGGTACCTTTGGTGGCAGACCACCTAATGTTCACCCAATTTTATGGTAAGCAAAGTTACTGGAACTGATAATCTTAAAGCAAGTTACATTTAATATTTGGTTGCATATCCCTTTCTTGGAATAACTGCATCAAGCCAGCAACCCACCGACATCATCCAACTGGTGCATTCTTCTTTTACGATGCTTTTCTAGGGGGGGCGGGGGGGAGTGTTTGCTCAGTTAGGTTAAGTTATGGTGATTGGTTTGGCCAGTCTAAAACCTTCCACTTTTTTTTTACCGTGTTGTGTTGTGTTGGCTATGTGTTTTTGGTCACTGTCTTGCTGCATAATGAAGTTCTGAGCAATTAGATTGGATGCATTTCTTTGTAAATTGGCAGACAGAATGTTTCAGACTTCTGAATTCATTCTGCTGCCACCATCATGAGTTACACCATCAAACCCAATTAGTGAGCTGGTTCCAGAAGCAGCCATGCAAGCAAAACTGATGAACTTGTATATTTTGATACATGTCAGACCCTTTCTTTCTCCAAACTTATTTTTTTAATGACCAATCTAACAGGGCACACCTGGGATAAAAAGAAACACTTGTCATATGTTATTATTATTAATTTTTTGTTCACAAAAAATGGGTGGGTTCAAGCACCATGTTCTAAGCTGTTTAACAAATCTAGGTGTAAATATCATAAAATGAAAGCTAAAATTCTGATCCATCTTCTCATATTTTCCCATCATTGTTTGATCTTAAACACAAAGGCTTTCAGTGTATAGCAAAACAATTGAATTGTTCTTGTCATTTCAATACTTTCTGTGGAGATGGTATAAATCTTTAACACCTTTTATGTATATCCATTTTTTTGGAAACCTACCTTCCTGACATCAGAGCTTTTGGGTTCTGTGGTCCAGGTTATGATACGGGACACGGCTAGTCTTGTCTCACTGGAATTCACAAAGTCTGCAGGGTCCATCTGCCTTGCCAGAGACTCAATGTACTTCAGGATGGCCACCTTAACCTGAAATTTAAAATAGCAACATTAAATATGCACAGACTAAATACTAAATAAATACTACTACATAAATATTATATGATTTACTGTGAGCATGTACCTTCAAGTTGGGAGTTTGTGTTTGATCAACAATAAACCTCATAAGGATGTTGAATTGTTGGTCGAATGGAAAAGCCTCACTGTAGGACAGAAATTAAAATTTTTTTTAAAGTAAATTAAACAATCATTGAAAAGAACAAGAACAAAAATTAAGCCTGAATAAGAGATGCATCTAACCGAGTAATATCCAGAGCCTTTTGGACTTTGGCCTGAACTGAACCCAAGAGATCAGCTCCCATCTTCTTTAGCAGCTGAGTTAGCAGGACAAAAAGCCAGTCCTGAAGGTCCTCTCTATGAACAGTGATGAAGTCTACCAGAGTCTCCAGGAACATGCTGAACACCTAAGATTCAAAATACATTAAGCAGATCCATATACTTTTACACTGTGTAAACTAAGTCCTGAAGATGATAAACAGAATCAGAAAAAACAACATTTATACAACAGTTAGTTCCAACCTTACAGTCTGACTGGTTGAGAAGTGTTCTAACTGTGATGATATTTGGGATAACAGCACAGATTTTTCACACCAAAACTGTATCACTCTGCTGATGCCTTGCTAAGTAATGAGTGGCATGTTGCCAAGTGGCCACAAACTTTATGCACACAAGTTGAAAGGAAAAGAACCAAATAACAAAAAAATAGTTAAGAACTTAAAGATAGAATTCAGTTATTTATTTGCATGTGTTAATCTGTACACTTCTGTTCATTGTGCAGTTGGAAAGAAAAGGCTGCTCTTAAATCAGCTTTCAACAATGTTTCCATGGATATGCAGAGAGGCTGGTACTAGCCACATATACACCAACCGCTGCTCGTGGGCCACGGCAGTTCAAATATTGCCTGATGCTGGTGTGGAGTCAAAGGAGATTATGACTATATATATATATTTAGAACTCTAAATAGCATTAGTACTTACAGGTCTGGGAGCTTGACAAAAACATATTGGAGACCCACACTAGCTGACAGAAAAAGGTGGAGTGTAGTCCCTCAGTGCAGAACACTGTCGACACAGTCCAGGGGCCACCAGTGAATCGAGTCAGACTTTCATGCCAATGCACATCTGACAGAGCAACCTTTTTCCCTAACTATACAATAAATGGAAGTGTACAAAATAATATTCAAATAATGTACTTAACTAATAACTAAATTCTGTCTTTTAATTCTTAATGAATTTTAATTTTAGTTTGTTTGTTCTTCTCCTTTCAACCTCAGTTATTTGCACTTTGTATTTCAAGCTAACATTAATTAGTAGTGTTATATAAACCATATTCCCTTGAAGAGCCTACTATAATAAGGCAGACAAGAGAATTGTTACTGTCGCATAGCAACAACTCATTTGTTGTGGAAATACTTTTTCGCAGAAGGTACTGGCAGTATTAATGCATTATTATTAAAGCATATATTCAGTATGAAATTCAGGGCTTCTTTGATTTATTTTGTTTCTTTATTTTGTAAAAACTGTTGTATAAAAGCAATAGAAAGCAAGAGGGAGTGTGTTATAATACCTGTTATACTATAATGAATGGTAATGAAGGTTTAACCAGTATAATGTAATGTAAATTTACAGTGAGAAATCAGACAAGCTTCACTTACTCTCTGTTATTAACATCCAGACCAAGGCAGAACATGCAAATAATAAAAACACACTCAGTTAGTGGTCACCAATCAACTTTCATAAACATTTTCTAGATATGTACATTCCTCCTAAGTGTTTAACCCAAGCAAGACACTTCACAAATCTTTAATACCATATAAAGTTAGTAAACAATTAAAAGCTGCATGGCATTGTTTCTGTAGGTTACCTTGCTGTGGGGATCTGCAAACATCCTGGTGAAGATCTCACATAATCTCTTCATCTCCACTCGGCTGCCCAATACATAGAAGTGCACATGAAAGTGAATGAATTGTATCTAGTTCATCAAGTGCTGGTCACATGAATAATCCCTGCACTGCAACATCTATTCTAAATATACTGACTGTATGGACTTTAGTCTAGTATAGACATACCTAAGGACACGCTGGCTCTTAAGTAAGTTTTGCAAGCCTAGGAGTCCTTCCTTCCTCTCAGACCAGTTGGAGCTGGCACAGTGGTTAAGCACCTCGGCAACATCCTCTGTCTGCCGTAAGTAGTGTGGAATCCCTCCATTACGGGATCCATATGAGCGCTCAGAGCATGCACTGGATGCATCGCTGTTAGCATCATCATCCGAGTACATTCCTGGAGACTCATACCGCCTTCTCATCGGTTTACGCTGTGAAAAGTATAAGTAAAAGGACACCAGAATAAAAAATGTTTAATTTTATTATATATAATAATTTAGCCAGGGGGGTTATTCAGAAGGAAAAAAAATCACCATGCACAGCTTTTTTTCTCTTTCCATGAAAAGCCATGCAGAATACAGCACATTTAGATAAAGCATAAGTATTAATAGCACCATTTCTGCAATGCTTTCTAGGGTTTGGTATAGAAATGGAACATTAACAGAATATGAAGCAAATATGAAGATGTTTAATAAAGTTTTTGAAAAATGAAAGGCTATGTACATTCCCCTCCAACTGTATTGGAGTAGCAAGGGTAATTCTTTTGTTTTTGCTATACTGTATACTGAAGACATCTGGATGTGAGATGAAAATAAATATGAAATATTAGAATTTCCTGATATTTGCATCTAGATGTGTTAAACAACCAAATATAACACCTTTTATTTGAACACACCTGTTTTTCATGGGAACAGTAATATTGGAACATGAGACTAACAGGTATTTCTTTTTGCCCAGGTGTTACCTGTTAGATTAAACAATTAATAGCTCTGACTGTCTACTCTTGGTTTGAGCACTGGATTTCACCTGTGCAGACTGTTGTGAAAAAGGATAAGCCAACAAGACCATAGCATAGGCCACAGGAGAAAAGCAAGCCATTTTGAAGCTGAGAAAAGAGGGAAAATCGACCAGAACCAGTGCACAAGCACTGGGTATAGCCGATACAACAATTTGGAATGTCCTGAAAAAGAAAGAAACCACTGGTGTACCAGACATCGAACAAGCCGGCCAAGGAAAAAAAACAGCCCAAAACAAGTGTTACATCAGCAAAAACCTCCACAGGGCAGGGGTGAGGGTATCACAATCCACTGTTCAAAGACAAAGAGCCGAAATACAGAAGCCATACAACAAGATGGAAACCACTCATCACCCATAAGAATCAGAAGGCCAGAACAGAATTCACATGACCAAAGGTGCCATGTTTTAAGTTGCTTAACACAAACTTGTCTTCAGTGTATAACAAAAACAAAAGAATTAGCCTTGCTATTTCAATACTTTGAGAGGGGACTGTATGTTAATATTCTAAAGATTTATTTCAAAATGATACGCATACTACAACTGAAAATGCTTTTGATGGTTTTGAAGGCCTGTTCAGCTCAGTAATGATAACATGGGTGGCATTGTTAATTAGTGGTTTAGTGTTAATTAGTGGATGGGATAACAATATAAACAGTGAGTAAATAACTACCTTATTCCTGGAGTCTCCTAATAGCTGAAGGTATTACCAGAAAAACAAGAAAGCAAGAGCAAATAGACATGTATTTTAAAGAGGGCACTGTTGAATGCAAAACAGAACATTTTGGAAACTGCACCTGAGCTATCAAAACTGTGCAACAAGCATAGAGATTTCTGTGGCACTCTATTCAGAGGACTATTCATTGATTTATTAAAGCATTAAAATGATTCTATAGAGTTTATAAACTGACAAGCTTGGCATCTAAAAACACTCATGTTTGTAAAGTAGCCTGTAGAGAATTTCTATAAAATGTTTATATCTGTTGTCACCTTGCATCATGACTGCATTCATACATTTAATAAATAGTACATAGAAAGATTAGAAACAATGTAATTACAGACAATAGCACTTTTTAAATGAAGATATACAAAACACCTAACAGTGTAATGTCAAACAGTATAAAATGGGTCTCTTACCAAAGCATCAGCCACAGCTGCCTCAACCTCTGTCCCTGTGTTCAGAACTCTCATGGCATTGACAGATGCAGAAATACGAGCTTGGTGGATTAATCCAAATCGATCTGAAAGTTTTTAGGAGACACCAGGAGAAGAGTTAATTATGAGGGGGATTAAAATAAATTCAAAGCTACTTACCTCACAAATAACTTAATTTGGAGG
Organism: Doras micropoeus; assembly: GCA_028566355.1. Taxonomy (NCBI): domain Eukaryota; kingdom Metazoa; phylum Chordata; class Actinopteri; order Siluriformes; family Doradidae; genus Doras; species Doras micropoeus. Next base: position 11,045,567 of record JAOUQY010000049.1, on the reverse strand, counting down.
AAAAAGGAATCAATATACAAAAACAGAAAATACATAAAAGTCCAAATCACCAATATAATAACAAACATCTATAAAAGAAAAACTAATTTAACAGGAAGATGAAAACTATTTAACAGTAAGACATTGTGGCATCAGTTTCTTCAATAAAACGACAACCTAAAAATCAAATAAAACCCAGTCAGAATAAACACAAATATTAATTTAATGCATCTTACATGAAGAAGCACCCAAGGTCTCTGCCTTTTAATATGATAATAATAATAATGATAATTTAATAATGATGGCCCAGAAAATAAGTAGATCACAAACACAACACCTTAAAAGAAACTGCATACATGGGACAGAAAATAAATTTGCACTCTCAAACACTATTCAGAAAAAAACAACAGGCAGCAAGTATGCATTGTCTGATACGGATGAAAAACAAAACTTCTGAATGTACACGGCACAATGACAACGGTAAAACTTCACACCTCACTTGCTCTAAAAAACCTAAATGTATCACAGTATGTTCCACTAACATCAAGTCTAACAAACACTCTAACATGCATTGTGAAGTGTGAAAAGTTTTGCCTGAGTGGGCAATGTTTAGACATGCTGAATTGAAAGATAGGGACAGGGGGGCATGCTGGTCACCTGACTGGGCCACGGACTCAGCCGTGGACAGAGCACTGGTGGAGCGCGAGTGGCGTCGAGAAGCTGCAGGGACAGGAAGAGGGGATCACACCCCACTGAAGGTTAATATTGCACTATACCAACACCTTGCTATCCCAGGCAGCAGTCACAATATATTCTCCCAACAAACCCAACAGCTATCCAACTATAAGAGACAAACAAACTAGACATAACAAAGACCAAGCGGTATGAGAACAGTGCCATTTCTTTTTGGTAAAGTTTGTCACTTTAAGGGAAAATGACAAGCAGCAAAAAAAAAAAAAAATCAGCCTAGCAGTGAACACATAATACGATGAAGTGTACATTGCAGTACACTTGCTGCCTTTACCTCTACAAGATTGGAAAACTTCAGTACTTATCCTTACACCACTAAGTAACTGACGCAATTAAATACATGTATAGCCATGGTATAAAGAAATTACACACTCCTTCAGTTCTATATTTTTATTGTCAAGGCCTAAGTAACAATTACGTGGTCCTGACAAATTTCAATAAACAATTAATCTCAGGTGATGACAAAAAAAGTACTATATATTTCAAAAAGTAGTCATTTTTCCCAAAAAGTAAACCAACATTCAGAAACCATGAGACAATGATGAACTCCACTTTATACCAGAAGGAGAGATAAAAGATAAATTCTGGAGATAAAAGTGAGACCATCTGCCTAGCAGCCTAAACATCAATGAACTAAGGCAATGCTGTAAAGAAGAGTGGGCCAAATTTTCTTCCAAATCAATTTGAGAGATTGATAAATCCTACAGGAAATATTTACTTCAAGTTATTACTGCTAAAGGTGGTTCTAGGTGGTGGAATGAGCTTCCTCTAAGTGTCAGAACAGCCGAATCTCTGTCCATCTTCAAACGACGTCTTAAAACTTTTCTTTTCCAAAGATTCCTAAACTAGGCATCCTTTTCATTAAAAAAAAAAAAACAAAAAACTTTTTCATACCTGATTGTACTCTTAATAGACACCTGAACTAGTATCGGAATATATTTGTTGATGGTGATCTTAAAGCACTTTTTGTAAGTCGCTCTGGATAAGGGCATCTGCTAAATGCCTAAATGTAAATGTTCTACAGCTTACTGAGCTATAGGGTGTACTTACACCCCCCCTCTAGTTTTTGAAGGTTAGATCAATTTTTTAAAATAAATAAATAAATAAATAAACAAACAAATAAATATGAATTACACTACATATTGAAAGCTGTTGTGCTTTTTGTTGTCACCAGAGCTATTTGTTTAGTACATATTTAGTGAGGACCACATAATTGTTATTCGTAGTGCCTCCTGATGAATAAAAACATAGAATTAAAAAATGTACATGTAACAGAATTGTAAGAAATGTAAATGTAAAAGAACTGAAGGATAGTGTACTTTCTTCTTCCACTGACTATATAGTGTCTAGGTAAAGTGTATAACAAAAAAATGACTTCTCATACTGTGAGAACATTAGTGCAAGCAAAACAGAGAGCAGGCAAGAGACAGAAGTATTGATCATCAAGAGGACTTTGGGGTGGGACAGTTTGCTTGGTGGAAGGTGGAAGAATCACTGAGAAGGTCTGGGATGTTACTTGGGTACTGAGGATTTCAGGGCAGTGGGTTCTAAGATACAGGTAGACATGAGCTGTTCCATCAGTGCCCAGTCCAATTTACTCACCCAGAGGAGTGAAACCCCGAGCAGGGCTGGTATCGCGGCTGCTCTCGCGACTTGTGTCACGGCTGCAGCCCTGACTCATGCTGGGACGCGGGATGCGGCTGCTCCGGGCTAGCATGCGGTAACGAGAAGCAGCAGGAAGAAGAGCTTTACCACACAGCTCAGCTGTTAGGACACAGGTTAGCGCTTTAGTCAGGCTGCCATAGTGCAAAAATTAGAATAAGAATAAGTGTTGGGAAGAAAGGGGCTTGGCAGTAAGCCTGGTGTTGCAGTATAAAAGTTAAACATAATTAAAAAGTTAGACATAAAAACAAATGCAGATCAATTAGCTTTAGATTAGCATTAGTCTGCCAAGCCAATTATGGTAAGAGATGCAAGTTTCTGCATTATATCATCAGCCATCAAAAACACATAAGAAACTACTAGTCAGATCTGGCTAGATCACACACAGTGATCAGAGAGCTGACAAATGTTATAAGAAGCGTAAATACAAGCTGATTAGTCATTCTTACCATTATTCAGTAACACGGAAACCAGTTAAAACAACAAGACATAAGTGAGAAGCTAGTCAGAGAGCATCAGCATCTTAATCAACAATGACTGAATGAATCAAAGGCTGATCCATTTATCCTTAGAGAGGCATCTCACCACTGCACTGATAATGCAAAGGAAGGAAAAGATGCTACATTTGTGAATCACAACATCCTTAAGTAATATTAATTGTTATACAGCACATATGCCAACTATATAATGTAAAGCTTCAAAAATACAAGTGGCTTAAACATGCCTATATTTCCAAACACATACCACTTTGTGGCTAAAATAATCTTTTCATAACCTCAGATGCTTCTCAAGAATCCATTTTAGGCCTACATAAGAATCCCCCATTTTCGATTGACATGCTTCATGAACAAATTTGGGACATCCACTTAGATCTCCATAATCTGAGAGCTATAAACTTTAAAAACACATTATGTGCATCCTTACCCATGCCCAGTCTGTTTGGGCTGGTTTCTCGGCTGCAGCCCTGGCTTCTCGGGATCCTCACTCGTTTGTCTGTGGGTGTAGAAGCCATGGCTGTGGTGCGGGGGACTCTGCCGTATGTGTGACCCAGCAGCTTTCCTGGGGAACTAGAACGGCTGCCAGCTACAAAAAAACAAACAAAGCCACAAGCAAAACTTGAGTCAGCGTTTAACTTGCCCATTTTTCTGTGCACTGCAGTCAGTGAAAATTCTTCTCAACCTCCAACAGTGCTAAAGAGTAATACGTCTACACATACATTTCACAGTCCATTCAATACTATTTTCTCACAATGCACTGCATCTGTACACCTGTGAAGTAGCTATGCCTATATGGCAAACACTGGTGATGAGATATCAGATTAGATGGAATGCTTTTGATTGAAACCAGGATTTACTTGGACTGTAGGAAAGACAAAGTAATTAAGACAAGATTTGTGCACACACTATACAAAACAATCTGACACAAATACACTGAGGCAATAAATAAACCCAGGGAAAGAAAACACAACAAGGAAATACATTTGGGTAAAAAAAAACATATAATTATCACAATGGCAGAAATAAAGACAATTTTCTGCACAGGAGTGCGGAGGGGATGAACATATCATGGTATATAGGGTATGATGAGGCAAAAACAAGGAAAGGTCATGCAGGGTGCTGATCAAGGGGGGCTGATGTGTCAGCTTTGCACAGATGAATCTGGGGGCTTACCACCAGTAGGGTTAGCTGATCTGGATCCTTGTATATGGAGGCATGCCAAAGGATAGGTGAAAGTTATAAAAGAATCTCAGTGTGACATGTTCAGCATGCATCAGGTAAAATGTTCTTCACTTGTGCATTACAGAAGTTAACCCTCAGAGGACAGTACATTACCAAACTGTAATGTACAGGGGTTAGACAATGAAACGGAAACACCTGTCATTTTAGACCACAATAATTTATTAGTATGGTGTAGGGCCTCCTTTTGCGGCCAATACAGCGTCAA
>JAOUQY010000049.1:11016665-11036253 GCA_028566355.1 Doras micropoeus | reverse complement strand
CCAACTTTTTTGGCATCCGGTTTGTATGAAAGTTTAACTTTTTGAATGGAATTATGGCAATTAATCAACTTTTCCATGATATTCTAATTTTTTGGAATGGGTCTGTATGTGTCTGCAGAGCTGCAGTTTTACAACAGCAGTTTTATCCCAGTGGTATTCATTGCACCTGCTATCACTTTTTTTTGGTTTATCTTAGTGACTGTTAAGCTAATTAACATTTCAATCTTTAATTTGGGTGTTTGATAAATTTATTTTGTAAAACTGAACTAAAACAATGCTAGTGTAACAAACATTTTTAAATCTTTTGTGGTTTTCTTCCATACAGTAGACTAGGAGTTTTCCTGAGTCATTCTAGACTGTTGTGCATTATATTATTAAACCCACATATCATTAAAGCCCACTATCATTTATCATAACCTATTGAGGTTAAATAATTATTAATTATTTTGTAATTATATATTAATAATGGGCTTTAATATATATGGGTTTTATGCATACACTTACATTACATGTGCAGGAATACTTTACCTCAAAGCATAATATTATGTTATTGGAACCAACAAAACAATTACGCAAGCAAGAATAAAATTTTACTGATATTTAGCTTAAAAATCTCTCAAAGAACAGAAACTTGAAGTGTGGCATATAGTGTAAAAAAAAATTTAGTGACCTGTTGCACCTACTTTTTTTTAGTTGGCCTAATTTAAGTTCTATCAAATGCATATTTTAGGTTCTGCTGACAACCCTACTGTCATGACGGCAGAGATGAAGAGAGCGAGTGCAGGGAGCAAACAGATTTTAACAAGGCAAAGGCACAGAATAAACAGAGCAGTGTAGGTGCAAAAATATCTGTAAACTGTGGCAGGTAAAAGGGCAGAGCAAAAAACAGTAACTGGTCCAGGGTCGAAATACGTAGGAGCAAAAGTGTGAGAAAAAAATAAGCGCTCAGAAACATGCGGTGACAATGCAACTTCGCGAGAAAGTGAAGTGGCTGGGGGGGTATTTATACTCTGGGAGAGTGATTGGTGAATTACATTCAAGTGTGCGCTATTCTTACGGGGATGAAGAATGCGGAAGCGTGACACGTGCTGACGGTGACCGCAGAGCGTGCTGGGAGTTTGAATGCAGAAGTGCTGTGGGCAGCTGCGTGACAGCTGCAATTTAGGACCAACTAAAATAATAAGTTGTGGCAATTAAATATTTTATATTCATCAAAAGCATCAGTATTGGTCCAACAATATATTTTGTGCTGTGCCTAAATTCTGATTACTCTCGATTACTCTCATTTGGTCAAAGGTGTTCTCGTTGTCTGTCTGCTCTAGTGGGAAATCCCCAACAGGGAATCCCTAGAGGGAGGGGGGAATAGATCCTGCGTCAACGAGCTGACGTCAACGAGGGAAGCTCCGCTTCTCCCAACAGTGCCACACACATTCAGGATACACTACAGGATATTTGTGAATATCACCATGTACAGACTTCACCTTCAACCTTTCCCTCCACCAGCTGTGCGTTTTCCCCTGCCGTTTCCCCTGCTTTTTCATGGGTTAAGGAACTTGACCTGTTGAACATAGGCCAGGTTCAGATCCTTAGCCTCCTCCTCCTCCTCCAGTTTCTCCACTCCTCAAGGGCTAATCTGACTGCTAGGATTTCCTGGTCCCTGATTTGGTAATTTCTCTCCACTTAGGTAAGCCAGCAAGAATAATACATGCATGGATGGAATATGTGGGAAGGGCCCAACCACTGAGAGAGAACCACTGCTATGCCTACATTGGAGGTGTCTACCTCTACTATGAATGGCCCTTCAGGATTGGGTACCTGGGGGCCTGGGGCGCCAGTTAGTGGATGCTTTAACCAGTGTGTATGGAATGCAGATTTCTGAACATATCATTTAGATACACATATGTGTAGCAGTCCAGTGCCTCTTTCAGAATTTTGTTGGAAGACTGCAGGGGCATTCCTCAACCCCCTGCAGGTGATGGGGTGATGAACATGGCCTTCCACACATTTCTTTGCTGCATGTGTATCAAACTCAAATTCAAATTCAAAATCAAAGGTCAAGTTTGGTAAAAATTGTTGCCTGCTACAGCACCTTGAACATGATGGACAAAAGCAGCAGGTGGAAGCTCTACATAGCAGCTCGTTTTGGAGGAGACAGCGCAATCAAAGTGCCTTTGAAGTGGGAGATCATCAGCTCTCTGTTGACTGAACACCTCGAGTAGGTCTCAGTAGTCCATGGGTGTCCAATCTTATCCACGAAGGGCCGGTACAGGTTTTCAGGATTGGGTGCAGGTTTTCTTTCCAACCAAGCAGAAGCCACACACTACTGAAAGCCAAGACCCATTGATTAGATCCATTGATTAAAAACAGGTGGAATGAGGTGTGGCTTCTGCTTGGTTGGAAAGAAAACCTGCACCCACACCGGCCCTTCATGGAGCTGATTTAGGGGCAGTCATGGTCTTGTGGTTAGGGTGTCTGCCCTGTGATCGGAAGGTCCCGGGTTCGATTCCCGAGGCACTTGGCTGAAGTGCCCTTGAGCAAGGCACCTAACCCCCCTTGGCTCCCCGGGCGCTGTGGCTAGGGTTTCCCACCGCTCCAGGCATGTGTGTTCACTGCCCCCTAGTGTGAGTTCACTCTTCTCTTCATTGACTGCATATCATTAATTGATGAAAATAAAATACAGTAAGTCCTCACTTAACGACGAACTGTTTAACGACAACTCGAAGTTACAACGGACTTTCACGAATAACCATGAATTTCGATATACTTATCCCATCAACATGGCTGACAAAAGGAAGAGTACAACTCCTACAGGATCTTCCACTAAGAAGACCAGAAAACCCCTCGACATAGAGACGAAGATGAAGATCATACAGAAGTACGAAGGTGGAATGAAAGTATCGGCAATCGCTAGTAGCATGGGGGTTTCTCATTCCACCATTTCAACGATACTTAAAGATAAAGAGAAAGTGAAGGAGACGGCGAAAATTACTGTGGGATATAAGGCTGTTATCACCAGGCAGCGCAAGGGCCTGATCCATGAAATGGAGAAACTGCTGGCGATTTGGTTTGACGACCAAATAAGCAAGAAAATGCCAATTAGTTTCCATATCATAAAGAGCAAGGCACTTAGCATCTTTGCCACGCTGAAAGCACGTGAGGGAGAAAAGGGCACCGAAACATTCGGCGCAAGCAAAGGTTGGTTCCATCGCTTTCAACGCCGATTCAGCCTACACAACAGAAGTATTCATGGTGAAGCAGCAAGTGCGGATACGGAGGCAGCTGAGGAATTTTTGGATGTGCTGGATGAGGTAATCGAGGAAGGCGAATATCGACCAGAACAAATTTTCAACGTCGACGAGACAGGGTTGTTCTGGAAAAAAACGCCCGAAAGAACATACATTCATAAAGAAGCTGCCAACATGCCTGGGTTCAAGGCCTTTAAAGATCGTGTCACGTTGCTGTTAGGCGGAAATGTGGCAGGGCATAGGGTCCCGATTAACGACGAAATCGCTTAACGACAGACTTTCTGGTCCCTAACCCCGTCGTTAAGCGGGGACTTACTGTACACCACAAACACTCACCCGTAAAATAAGACGAATAGCAGCCACGCCTGATGTGGCCATGACTTTGGCGCTGTTAGGCACGAGATTGAGCAGCGTGGGCATGATGGCCTCTGCTCCATGGTCAAATTTGTTCCCAAACACCGAGGACACATGCCTAAGAGGGCAAAAACAACTTATCCATGGAATGCTTAATTAAAGGTACAAACAGAAATGCATCAGGCAGACATCGGGTCGACAGTAAAATATGAAGTCTGTTCACATATCCATCATCAAGCTGCTTTTTAGACACACATTTCTCTACGTGCCACTCACTTCAGTTTCATATCATTACAAATACATTAAGGTATGAAATAATTAAAGAGCAGTGTAGAAAGTTCCATTACATTAATCTACACCACAATTTTCAGACAACCAACATGAGTTCTAACATGATGTTTTACAAGAATATGACAGTTTCTGTCATAAAACAAATAATATAATAAAAAAAAGTAAAAACCCTATCTGCCAATGGCTAAATGTCAAAATAATATATATATAAAAAAATATATATAAAAAAAAAACCAGTCGGCTCATACCCGAGAGTGATGCAGGCCTCCCGGACCACTTGAGAGCGCAAGTCTTTTGCAGAGAGCTTTAAGGCACCTTCCAAAATTCGGAGTTGTTGAAGGAAACCCTCGTGTTCTGCAGCTCCTGCCAGGAGCAATGAGCGTACTTTCTTCAGCTAGTGAAAAGAGACACAAAAACTTTAATGCATGCAGTCTCTATTAGAAGCAACAAAGAGACTTAAGCATCACTTACAGCAGCGACTCTGTGCTCCCAGTCTTGTTTATCATCTGATAAGACCTCACGGATCTTAGTCATGGAGTCTTCCAGTTCTCTACTGGAATAGATCTGTCAAAAGGACATTGATTATTGTTCTCACCTATATATCACAGTAGAAATGAAAAACAATTTTCTCCCTAATTTAGTCTTGGCCAATTCCCACCAACCAGTTAAGTCCCTCATCACAAGACAACTACCAGGGTGAAAGCTTATGTGCTTCCTCTGTGCCAAATGTAACTTTTTGAATGGCTTCTCCTGCTGCTTGACGGGGTGGCATAACACAATTGGAGGAAAGCACTATCCCCACCCTTCCAATTGCACAAGATAACAGACACCCACAGTAGTATGCCACCCCTCCCAATTTGAGAATACAGTCAGGTTTTCTCTCTTGGACTTTCTGTGGCATTGAAAGGATATGACCTTGCAATCTCTGAATCGTGAACTCCGGGGTGAACACTTTTCACCACTCAGGCTTCTTTTAAATGGTTTTCTGTACCACATGTATGCAACTTACCTGCACAGTAGGGACATCTTCAAACGCCTTAATAAAGTCTTCCTCATCGACAGCTCCTGCACTGGCTCCATCTTTCCCTGTGGAGAATGATACAGAGCATAAGGTGCATTTAGCATCTATTAAAACTCAAAATAATTTGTTTCAAATGGAACAATTCTTTTTCTGTGTGATATGTAATAAATACAGCATAACACGGTACACTGTCACAGGAAAATAGTGTTTTACTCCTCTTAAACCACAGCAATTTCCCAAGACTAGCAATTCTCAATTATTTAAAATGATTATTAAGACAACCTGGTGTCCTAACCACCTGGGCCACCACTGCCCGCTCTTGTTTCTTTTACGTTTTTTTTTTATCTGTTTATGTGGAATGTCTGTAGTACCTGTGTAAGCTGATGGTACAGAAACAATAAAATTAGAATAGGCAGATTAAAATAACAGCAATTTACATTTCAATGGCCGCTACTGTCTGCACCATGCTGTTAGAGAAAATTAATCAACACCTTCTGCCCAATCAGACTTGAGATTTCAAAACCCAGTACAATAATTAATGGATACAACTGCAGCTACTGTGTTAAAGCTTTGCCAACCCTTACATGTCCACAGATGTCATACAATTTCAAATGCATGGTCAATATGATAAACTTTTATAAAAAAGTAACAACAAACTCAAGACACACACACAAAAAAAAAACAAAAAAAAAACACAAGAGTGTAACCATGTGTGAGTTACCTGCAGCTCTGGGTGCTGAGGCAGAACTGGGTCGTCTCATTGAGCCCATGTTCCCTCCTCGCCTGCTGCTGGAGAAACCTTTAGACGAAGTGGAAGAGGAGGACCTGCCTCCATCCACGGAGTCCTCATCATCAAAGTTCTTATCTGCACAGGAGAGATGCAACTTTGAGCTACAAGTTATCAAACACTTTAACCATTTACAATCCATCTGAACTTTTGTGAGATGCATTAAAATGTCATGTACTAACATCAGTCTGGTGATTTTCATACATCAACTGATACATTTCCTCAAGAATGACTAAAAAATTGCATATTTTGTGTGCACTTAAGTGAATAATGAGGCAGAATGCTTTAAACATGCCTCACTATTTTTTATCATTCCCTGGCTGTGTTTATTGATGATTCATTCAAAGAGTGTTTCAACAAACAGAAATTCTTCATCACGTCAGTACAAGACCAAAATCAATAGTCCATGCAAAGTGCAACAGAACTTTACAGATACATCAGTGTTTATCACAGTAAAATGCCGCTACATGTGAAATGTAAGATGTGTTCCTATTCGATCCTGTGTTGTATTTTGCTACACATTGGAAGCATAATGGTACTGTTACTGAACAAGCACAGTCCAATATGTGCTATATATCAGTGGCTCAAGCTCTTTTTAGTTGTCTTTTTAGTCATTTTGGGTTCAAAAAGGCACAATAAAAGAGAATAAGATTTAAGAATAATTCTAACCAAGGACGTATACAGTTCAACACTACAGTGGACAGAAACTGATTTCCTGAATGTGTTTACCCCCCCCCTAGGCATACTTGAGCAGATTGCAGGGGGCACATGGAATGACTGAGGATTACAATGTATTTCCAAAATGATAAGAAAATATTCCTAATCATTTCATAAGCCCATTGCTAAAAAGCTTACCCCACCCCCTTTTAATAATATACACTGACGTACCAGAAAACCGGTATACCAGTTAACACTCGGTAGGTCCCACAAAGGATCTTGGAGGGAACGCTGCACAGTCCTCACGCCGATGTTTGGCGCCAGTATTGAATTCCGATGTTACTTGAGGCAGTGTTGCACGCCTATCATGTGAAACGATTCTTGCCAGCCAACACTAGTTACATTCACCCAGAGTCTCTTTACAGCCACACTGCTGTTGCAAGTTTGAGGTTTTGCTGGAATTCTTGTAGTCACAGTACACCTTTGAAAAGCATACATGAAAATCCAAACTTTGCTTCTATCTCCGACATAATTTCATTCTCACAGCGGAAAGAACTCTAGAAGCTTCCATAGATGTCTATTGCTTTATATATGCACTGCCGGAAGCAACCAATGACATGCATAAGCGGTGCTATGTACTTTGCGTTAGGTAGTGAAAGTTTAATATGAATTTGATAGAATAAATGCAGGAGAATCATCAACATGCATAAGAACCACTGATTTAGGAAATGGTACAAAAACAAATTAGCACATACACAAAGTATTTAGTCCAGCATTTCCTGAAATTCTGCTTCAGCCTCAGACGCAAACTTTTTAGCACCTGGGGTGTCATTAAGGCATGATCACTCCTCCCATGTCATTGCCTAAAAGCTACTGGACAGTGAAGAAGGTTCTCCATTCCATTAGATTATCAACCGACATATCAGCATTAGAATAAGATTGCAGTATTTACATATTTGGACACAGACTATGCTGTCAATATACACTGAACAATTGTTGATGATTCACTGCTAGACATGCGGCCAGACTGCAAGAACTTTTGTGAAACACAGAACTCTTTGAAAGCCATATGGCAACAGCTTGACATAAAATTATTAAAGCAATTGTACAAGTGGTGCACTTTACTTGTTTTTCAAGTTTTGGCATTTGGAAACTAATGCCAAAGTACTTATGAAGCACAATGTTTAAAAACACAGTTAAAATTGGCACGGCGATATAGAAAGAAACACAAAGTTGATTTATGCACATGAAAATTAATGACCGAATTTAATTTTCCACACCAAGAGTCGTTTTGATAGGACACCATCAACCATATAAACATCTGACTGAATCGCGCTAAACAGCACTTTATCAACTGGCAACTCAAAATGTAAAGCTGATTAATCTGCACTAAACCTGAACTGAACTCCATGCCCCCGGACTAGAACGAACGAGCGAACACAAATTCCATTACACCCTTTATCTATCTCTAAACAGTCATTTTATCTCCCAGGGGTACACACAGGGGTTGGGCAGTGATTTTTCCTATCTAAATGCAGGGACATTTTTCTTGCTGACAAGCTTTGGCATATAAAAATAAAGACCCCATAAAGACCTGTGATCTGCAGGATATGAAGTATGGGTGCATCACAGAAATTAATGTAGGTCTTAAATCAATAATATATCATAATCCAGAACCCACAACAGGCTACTTTACTTTAGAAAAACAATAAAGAGCACAACAAAAGGCAAAACATTTTTTAATTAATTATGCATGTAAGTCACTATTAAAAAAATCATATTCTTCATAAAGACAACAAATCAGAAAAATTATTCTTGTAAAAAGAAGATACGTCTCCCTCTGCTGGGCAGCTTTTAAAAGCACACTGTGATGAATAATGTCCAGGCTTAAAAATTAAGCATTACTAATTTTGTCTAGTTCTGCATCTCAAAGCAGCTTAATCACATTTATACAACAACAAGAGCCACAGTAAATTACATGCATAATAACAGAAGCCAAGCACTCAGGCAAGCATATCTCTCTGTAAGTCAGTGACCAAGTAAAAGGAAGAGCCATTAGTGAAACAGGAAGGAGATGGGCTTATCCTGCAGTATCCTGCTTTTGACAGTGATGGCCCTCCCCTTCAAATGCCAAACAGAAGTAAAAGCATGATGAGAAGCATGTAACTTTAGCCCAATAAACTAAAAAAAAAAAAAAAAAATACAGAAAAAAACCATAAAACCACCACTCCTCAAGTCCACAAAAATCTTCAGATGTCTTACAAAGCAGCCACAACAGGTGCACTATAAAATGCTCATAAACTGCCAGCAAAACATTTTTAATCTATTTAGAAACAAAGTTGTAAAATTTTACAGCCTCCCAATAAAACCTGTTTGTTTAGGGATCTGAAAACATCTGCTTTCGTTCTGTTCTTTAACTTTTAGAAAGAAACGCGTACTAAAGGAACCAGGTGCTCTTTTTTTCTGTTTTTCTGTTAAATTCTGTGCTAACAGAAAAATGTCAACATATGACAAAATGTCATGCATATTGCAGAACCTGCTAGAAGACAAAAAATGTTTTTTGCATGCCTAAGAAAAGTATTTAATCCAAACAATGATCAGGACAGCAGACAAAAGCAAGGTCACAATCACTGAGCACTATTCTCTTGGTCTGGACCAAAGCTGAAAATTGATACATTGTTACATTTTAGTACTGATTTGCTTAGAGTTCACAACTGAACCTAAATAAATAAATAAATAAAAAATAAATAAATAAATAAATAAATAAATAAACAATGGCTGTGATGTATGATGCATATATAGCCTATTTTGCAAGCCATTCATCATAGCAACGAGCCACGCACTTATCGGGGTTGTGTGTACCTGGTGGTATTTTTTACCTGGTGATAAAATGAACCTTTTTTAGTTTTAAATGCACTCTGTTCTCTCACAGCATGTTAGTGTCTCATATTGTTACATCACGTCCTGTGTTTGGTTCGTTTAGATGCCTTTGGTTCGTATTGTGTTCATACGACAGACCGAGACCCACCTGTTCAGGCGGTCTCAGTCCGCTTATTCGGTCCGCACCGGAGTTCAAAAAGGAAGCATTCACACTTACTCTAACAAACCACACTAACAGAGTGAACACACCCTGAAACTACTTGCTGTATTAATTAATTGAAAGGAATGACTACGTGTGACTGACCAGAATGTAAGGCTCAATGAACAGTGAATAGCCAAAATAGGCAAGACTGCAAACATTTTAACATTTTAAAGGTGATCTGTCCTAGATTTGTCCTGTCCCTGGTTATTACAACAGTGGCCTTTCTTCAGGCTGTTCAGACTCTAAATTCTAGATGCTGAAAATATCAGCTAGCAGAAGGCACTCGGTGTATGAGCACACTATGGTGGAATGAGGTGTGTCTGTACTTGCAAACCTCCATGTGTAATGGGAGCACACAACTATACATACTGACACCATCACAGGCAGAATATAAAATTACATAAAATAATGAACTGCTCATCATAGATGCAGCTCAAACACTCCACTCCTCCCTGCAGCTTTAAATCAAAAATAAGTCCAGAAGTAGGACATTGCCAGGCCCGATATTTATAAACCATTTAAGCAATATAACCTAAGAGCTGTGTGTTAAAAGAGTAAGCCTTAATCTAAAATAAATCTGAATTGTGGCATATTAACAACTTTCTGATTGTCAAATATAATGTAGTGACTATAGTGCTAACCGGTCCTCCATTCAGACACACACAGAGGAATTAGACTGCAAAAACCGAAGGTTAAGGACACTGCAGCGTTAAAATAAAGGTCCTGTGTTAAGTTTCTCCAATAATCTCCAATAATCTAAATAATCTCATAAATAGTGAACACATATAAACAGAATAGTCAGTGATATTCCTAAAATATTAATGTAACTCAGAATAGCCCTAATAGTTATGCATATCCGATAACAGATGAAGCAAAAGAGGCGGAGTTTGAAAGCTGTCTCTCTTTACCGTTCTTACACGAGCCGAGTCATAAACTGTTGCCTGGATTTAGCCTTCAGGTTCCTAAAGACCTGTAATTTAAGCTACACAGCTGTTCCAGGAGTGACATATTATTCCTCATTTTCCTTCACTGCATCTGCATTAGATTGAGACTTCCGAGATCCCATCACTGTTTGCAATGATAAATAATGGGTTAACATGGCCTCCAAGCTTAAAACAACAACCACCCCATTTCCCACAACACGTACACATTTACCATAACCACACACGATCTGATATCAGCACACATGAAATCATTTCACCGTTCTAATACATACCTTCCCCTGTTGTCATAATGCAAGAGGCTTTTTCAAGCACAAAACAAGCAGACAGATGGGAAAGAAAACACTGCTCAGACTCAGAGAGTTTCTCTCTGATGTCCTGTCTCCCTCCCTCCCTCCCTTTCCTTCCTTCTGCTCTGCTCTGGTCTTGTGACTGCACAGAAGACAAAAGCCACCCCACCATGCTAACAAAAAGCTGGACTGACTACTGTGTGTGTTAGAAATGTATGTAAACAGTCATTTTCTTCTGTGTTCTGCTTGTGTCACTGAATGCATACCACTCATTCCTCCATAACCCTAATCCAGGCATAGAACAGCAGAGTCAGCCTTTAAGACTTTAAGAGTGAAATGAATTCAAAATGAAAATGAACCCTAGAAGATGTAACTGGATGTTTCTAATTACTTTCCTACATAACAGATAAAACATTGGCTCACCTAACACTTCATTGGGAATACCTGTAAGCATACTCATTCATGTAATCACCTAATCAGCCAATCGTGTGGCAGCAGTGCAATGCATAAAATCATGCAAATACTTCAGGTAACGTTCACAACTACCAACAGAATGCGGAACATGGCATCGTTGTTAGTGCCAGACAGGCTGGTTTAAGTATTTCTGTAACTGCTGACATCTAGATATTTTCATATACAACAGTTTCTAAAGTTTACCTGGGACAGTGGAAAAAAGAAAAAACACTGAGTGAGCAGCAGCTGTGTAGATAGAAATACAATGTGGATGACCGAGATCAACAGAAAAAGGCCAGACTGGTTTTAGATGACAGAAAAGCCACAGTAACTCATAACCAGTCTGTACATTTGTGGTAAGCAGAAAAGCATGTCAGAATGTACAGCCCATCGGATCATGAGGCAGATGGGCTACAATAGCATTTGCCAAAATACTTAGTAACGCCACCTATACATGCCACTGGTTGCATCCACTAGCATGTATATAAAGTGACAGACATCTATGGAAGCTTCTAGAGTTGTTTCCAACATGAGAATGGCAAGTTATCACAACTTTAAACATGTTTAATAGTTGGAGCTCCTGAAATGGGTCATAGCATTTCCAAGGTAGAAGCAAAGTTTGGATTTTCACATACAGCTATTTCAAGGGTGTATCGTGACTACAAGAATTCCAGCAAAACCTCAAACTTATGACAGCAGTGTTGCCATAAAAAGACTCAGAGTGAATGTGACCAGTATCGGCTTCCAACACTGCCTCAAGTAACACTCGATTATTAACTGGTGTACCAGTTTTTCTGGTACTTCAGTGCATGTAACTTTGAACTATCACCAAAACTGCAGGGATATAATATTATGCAAGTATTGTTTGTCTTAAATACCAATTTCAACCTTACCTGACCCAGAAGAGAGGATCATGTTCCCAGATCGCTGGACCTCATCAAATCTAGTGAAAATAACATTCAACCTATTCAAAAAAAAAAGCAGAAGAAATAGATTGTGATGAACTAGTTTTGTAAAGCAAGTCAGAAAATAAACATAAAATTCATAAAGATTTTTTTACATTGACAAATATTCAGAATAGTTCATGTCCATGTCAAGAACAGTCTATTTCTGAGAGTAATGACACGTGTGTGCAAACGACTGCAGGCTGCTGTCTGGTATGTTGTATAAACATGTGAAAGAGGACATAAAGATCAAAGAGACTATTTTAGCTTTCAGTACAAACCCTATACAGTCCTAGCACTGTTCACGTATTAGCACACCTTGTCTGAGTCAGACGTACATTCCTGAGGGATCTGTACATTAGAATTGCTCTATTATAAAGAGACAACAGAGAGATATATTGCAATAAAAAGAAAACACTATGGTTAACAAGTTTTTGTAAACCACATTGAAGCAGTTGACCACACTGAAGAAACAGCAGAAATCTTATTCAGGCAGATAAAGATCACAGCCTAGTGTATGAAGGGATTTGGGCAATTTGACTTCAAAAACATATTTTAAGTCTTGGTCCATTGGCATAAATGAAATTATACCAAATTCTAGCTACATATAAATGATATACACTCACCGTCCACTTTAATAGGAACACCTGCACACCTGTCGTGTGTGAAAATCCCAGGCAATCAGCAGTTTCCATAATACTTAAACCAGCTCATGTAGCACCAGTATACATTCTGATGTTTGATGTAAACATTAACTGAAGGTCTTGACCTGTATCTGCGTGATTTTATGCAGTGTGCTGCTGCACATGATTGTCTGACTGGATAACTGCATAAATGAGTAGGTGAACAGGTGTTGCATATTTAAGTGGATGGTAAGTGTATATGAGCCATAACATTAAAACAACCTGCCTAATATTGGGTAGGTCCCCCTTGTGCTGACAAAACAGCTCTGATCCCTCGAAGCATGGTCTCTGCAACACCTCTGAAGGTATGCTGTTGTGTCTGGCACCAAGATATTAGCAGCAGATCCTTTAAGATCTGCAAGTTAAAAGGTGGGGCCTCCATGGGTAGGACTTGTTTGTACAGCACATTTCTTTCACAGGTAAGCGATGCACAAGCACCAAGTCATCCACAAGGTGTGAAAGAAAACCTAATTCATCAGACCAGGCCACCTTCTTACATTGTTCTATGGTCCAGTTTAAAGGCTCGTGTGCCCACTGGTGGTGTACCAGCATGGGCTCTCTGACCAGTCTTCAGCTATGCAGCCCCATACACAACAAGCTGCAATGCATGGTTTGTGCTGACGCCCCTCTATCATAGCCAGCATGAACTTTTTCAGCAGTTTGTGCTACAGAAGCTCTTCTGTGGGGTCCGATTAAATGGGCTAGCCTTTGGTCCAAATGTGAAGCTGTTCACCACTTAGTTCACTGGTTGTCCTTTCTTGGACCACTTTTGGTAGGTACCAACCACTGCATACCGAGAACGCCACACAAAATCTGCCATTTCTGAGATGCTCTGACCCTTTTGTCTAGATATCACAAGTTGGCCCTTGTCAAAATCTCACAGATCCTTTTGATTACCCCTTTTTTCACTTTGAGAACAGACTTTTACTTGTTGCCTAATACAACTTACCCCTTTAAAAGGTGCCAATGCCCTGAGAAAATCTAATGTTATCCACTTCACCTATCAGTGGTATGCACATTTTCACCGTGATCCAAATACCACTTTTAAATATAAACTTCTTCTAACCATTGTATTAATTTTATGTGGCAGGATTTAAAACATATAGTTTAAGGAAACAAATATCACCTATCGTGAGTCTCACCGTGACTGTGGCAATCCTTTCTTGCTAAGATCCACTCTAACCCTTTCTCCAACATGTCTATATATTTCCACAAGGCAATTCATGGCACTGTCCCTCACCTAGTAAGAAACGGGATAGGATTTAAACACACAAATGCACATATGGATCCACACATACAGAGCTTAAGTTTACACATTAGAATATGCCATTTTAATTGATCATGAACTTAAAAGTTATTCTTTGGTGGCATTAAGCATTGATTATAAGAAATAAGAAATAATATTAATATTCGTCAAAGATTCTCTAAATGTACACCTTCACAAATCAGGCAAAAATAAGCAGAAACAGAGCAGAGAGAACATTAAGGTTTAAAGATTTCACTTACGTGAACAGGAAGTAAAATTGTAGTTACACTAATCTAACTGTATTTAGCAGTTTTTATTCAAGTTACATAAATCATATGGATTATATGACGCTACACTTCCAACTAAGATAATGTATGCGAGCGTTCTCTAAATACCACCACAAGGGGGCCCCTAGCTCACAGAAAAAGACATTTGCAGATATTCTGTTTAGTAACAAAGTAAATTCAGGTGTGAAATTTTTATTAGGTCATACAAGGTATTCTTTGGTACATTAAGTGAACCAGAATGACATTTGATACTATATTAAAACTTTTTAAATGCATTTGATGAAACTATTGTACGAACAATAAAAAGGTGCAAACCTGACTTGTGGGGTCTCCCAACAGATTACATATATGTGGTACAATTTTGTTTAGCGTTAAACCCTGGGCTCCATACCTAAAGCAAAGAGAAGCCAATAACAAAGGAATAGATTTAATGCATCAAAGAGGACGGAGTTATAGGTAAACCTGCATATATAATTATTTACTAAAAAAGGAGCATTCCAGAGAATGTGTGACATACGCATTTAATGTTGAAATGAGACAAAGACAGACTCCTTCTCTGGTCCTGTTGTTTTTGTGTTTGAATCCCCCCAGCATTCTGTCCCACACATACTGCAAAAACAAGGTTAATTCTCAGTTACACTGTTACAATCACGTACACAATCTTCACAATAGCTGGAATTAGTATAAATGCCAGTGTACTGGTTTATTGTTGTCAGGAAATCTACAACAAAAAAGCAGTGAAGCAACAAGTCAATCATACAGAAATTTCTTAATGATTATCAGTCCCATTGCTGTTAATGTGTAAACACTGAAGTAGTAAGTCATCTGCAAAGGTCTGAATGAACATATTCTAAATCCTTATAAACTCCTGAACTGTAACACAACTCCTTTAACTGAGGAGACAATATTACAATTACGATTTGTGAACTACCTGAGGGTTAGCAGCCTGGTCCATGATCTTCAGCAGCAATGTCTGATCCTGGTCTCTGACTTGATCTTTGGAATCACCTAATCGATCGATCAAGCTAGGTAAAACTGAAACAGAAAGAAATGCATAAATCACCAATACAATTGAATGTCTAAATTAGTAACTGCACATCTGGTGGACATACCCCCCCCTGGTGAGTGTACTCCTGATGTATGCATATATCCAGAAGTAAGCCTTCTTTAAATTAAAGCAAATGTATAAATAAGACCAGACAAAATATTTGTACCTGTTCCAATCTGGGCCCGAAAACGGTCTTGCAATCTCGTCACCAAGGCAGACAAAATGTCAATTCCCAGCAAAGCCAACTAGAAAAAATTAAAATAAAAATGATTACAAAATATCTGAAATCTTTATGAAAATCTTTATGTCCACTCCACTGACAAGTGTTTTTCAGACACACATTGGTGCAGTCACATTCACCAAATTACTTTAAAAACATGCTCTTTACATTACAGAATATACATTTGTATTACATACAGCAACACAACATTCAGCTAGAATGCAAAGTAAAAAAGAAACAACATAAACAGACATTAATTATCTTAATTTCAATCATTTACATTACCTCCTCAGCTTAACTACAGGCTGTACAATAAGTAAGAAAGAGCAGGCTGTACAATATAAACAGTTCAGGTGATCCTTCCTTCTCTTTGCCATGTTGACAGTTGGGTTTCTAAACTACCTATACTGTTTGTGTCTCGTTCAGGAGAAATCAGATCCGATCATAACACTAAGAACAATACAAGAACATAAGCTGATATAAAGCAATTCTAAATGCTGTTTTGGATTTGGATTTGCGTTATTCAGATATCCAAATACACATGAAGAATGTGAATGCAGGGTGAAAAAGATGTCAAATGTCAGTGATCCTGTTCTTCAACCAATTCTACATGGTCAGTAGTCTTCAACTACAACAATATATTTACTCTGTTCTATCAGAGTATTTCCCTGCACCTACACACTCAGCTATTTGGCTTCATCAGCAAATGGGTTTGAAGGTAAAATCCTGATCCTTTGTTCATCGACAAGAGACAATATTTTACAACACTGTAATTTATAATAATAAGTTATGATGACATAAAAGGGTATTTTTGTTTTAAATAATAACAAAATGATTTCTATTAAGTTATTTACCCGTTTCTTAACAGGTTTTAACACCTTTCACTTATCACCTTACCATTAAACATAACCTATGCAATTTTGTTTTAAAGGAAAACTGCAACATTTAACTTTCATCTGATGGATTGTCTGTTATTGTGGTGGAAACGCCTTACTACCAATTACTACCAATAAAAAGCTGTTCACGTCATTTAATATGATCCAGAGCATCCCACAAGTGTTTTATTGGGGTGTTGAGGTTAATCTAATGGCCAGCAACACTGAGGCTCTACTGAAATGTCTATTCACTGATTTTTCAATGCATTGTTTCAGTCACACTGTGGATCTATGAGTCTGATGTATTTGTCCTAAGCTCCCTTCACAGCTGGCATGAACATGCATCCTACGTAACTGGATAACAAGTGGACACCCAAGACTCATAGCTGTTCACACCTGGCATTATGAATGCATCTCCAGAGACCGCTTGGCACCACATCAGTGTATTATTGCCCAGCTATGGCAATGATGAAGTCAATTAGCTGGCCCTTTGTTGCTGTGTGGGATGCAACAAAATTCATCTTGGAGATGCACTTGACCCCATTCACATGTATACATTTGTGTCAATACTTTTACATAAAATCTTTGTGTACTTTTTATATCAATCATTACATCACGGGGGCAGCAGTGGGCTTGTGGTCAAGGATCCAACCAACAAGTCATGACTGAAGTGCCATTGAGAAAGGCACCTAACCCGCAACTGCTCCCTGGGCGCCCTGGACGAGGCAGCCAACTACCCCAGGGTTAGTGTGTGCTCACTTCACCAATGTGTGTAAATGTATGTTTCACTGCACGGATGGGTTAAATGCAGAGGACAAATTCCTTGAGAACATTACACCTCATATCTTATTCAGAGTAGTTTTACGTTTCCAGTGCACACACCTTGCACACAAACCCTAATCCTGCCCAAATGAACTCATACAATCACCAAGACATTATAAACTGGTTTACCTAGATATTAAGAGTGTTAATATCTAACTGAAAAAAAACTTTATTTTTCACTTTCACTTTATTTTTCAGTTAATTATTTCTGTGATGTACATATAAGTTGAGCGAAGTAAACAGACCAAGGCCACCAGACAGGACCAATTTTTTACCATACCTTGTGTTTTGAATGCAAAAAGGCATTTAAGAGAAGTAAAAGAATTTTAAGAAAAAATGTAAAAATAACAGTGAGAGTTCTGTGCCAAAAAAAAAAAAAACCCGGAAGTGGCTTGTTCTCAAACAAAAAGGAATGCTGATAACAACAGCGTTTGGAGGACCATTTTTGGGCTTGGTAACAGATTCTCATTGCTAAGCTAACCAAACAGCAGATTGGATATTTCTCTACACAGTCAACTCAGGATGGAAATTACAACCATCGCAAAAATAACCAAGTTGCAAACCTTCAATAAAATAAGCCTCAACAAAGAATAAATGAAGTATAAGCTATTTTTGTTAGGGACCAATTCTTGTGGATGTTAATAGGATATACCTAATGTAGCCTATTTGACAACTAAAGAAATTGCAAACCTGGCTATGTAGATATTCATCTACTGAACTGACTTATGTTAGCCAGCAAAGCTTGTTGACATTACAAAAAGATACCCTGACTAAACTAACGCTAGTATCTACGTAAACATGGATAGGTAGCTAAACAAAGTTTTTACTTGTAATGTATTTTTCTGATAAAAACCACTGATCAAAGCATTTCTTCATCTAAACAAATGCTGTGCTTCATCTAAAAAAAGTGTTGTTGAGTGTGAAACAGACTAGCTTATCTAGTGACTGGAATAAACACAAACACCAACCAGAAACTGTGAAAGTGTTTAAAAAACGTCTGAGATATTTGCGTCCACACCAATATGTTTTAATATGTTTATCAGTATTAAAATGCATTGCTTTTGTTACGTCATGCCCAGCATCCATACTACTCCAGAGATTTTAATCCCCTTTAAAAATGCTGCTGACTGCGTTGTAGTGTTATACTGTGGATGTGCAACCTGGACAAGAGTTTGTGGCAGAGAACAGTAAAGTCAGCTGTAATACGAGGCTATCTTTAATCAACAGGTTTGCATAAGCTAAAATAGGTAACTTAGTCTGAGGCAAACAAAAAAGGCTCTAGAAACCATCTGATTGAGCATAAAAACATCTAACAATAAAAACAATAATAATTAAATGTATATTAATAAAACAGTGTGGAAAAGTGCCACTCTCTGGCTCATCCAAAGTGTCTTTGTGATGATAGGACAGTTCCAAAATACTGGTCAGAGCATAAATACGTCCTCCCACACTAACACACAGTCACACCACCATCACCACAATCGCCATTAATACATGAGTGAAATGAACCTTTAACTCTCCACCTCAAACCACAATTTAAGACATGAAACCTCAACAGCTAAAAGTCATACATTGGCTGATCTGTCATTAGACTCTACCGTCTTACTTCTTATGAGGGAATGTAAGTAACTGAGCCATTTGTGTTCAGCAGTATGACTACACACAGTCACTGGAGCCAAGTTGAGATCCTCAGAGCTTATGAGACAAGTTCCTGCAGGGATGAGGATTATCACACAAAGCCCCATGGAATTAAACATCATCAAGCCTCATATCAACAAAACAATCCAATAAAAACAAGATCGGTATTCTGAAGCATGCCAGCATCTATAATCATTTTTTGCTTACATGCTTTAAGCTTTTAAGGTATGGAAAGTCGCAATGAGATCTTACAGGTTCATATAGATCTCACAACAAAGAACATTAGTAAAACTATTACTCATTTTAAGTGTTACTCTACAGTACAAGGGCATGATAAAGGAGGGAAACGCAGGTACACACCAAGGATATGCTTTGGCAGTTCATGTGTCATCATTTATATAACCTTTTAATTTACTACTTCCAGCCAAGTAGGCAAGTAAAAAAAAAACCAACTTTATACATTACCACTACTGTTACTTCACTGAAACTCAGTGAACATTAAAACAAATAAATGTTCACAGCAAAGGTCTAACCTCATTTCACTCCTGTTGGCACAAGTGGAAAACAAATCTTACTGGAAAGCAAGCATGACCACTGAACAAACACACACACACACACACACACAAGATACTAATCTGGCTCAAACGTGGACTGGCTTGTCGAGCGGGCCTCGTGATGCACACTCAGATTTCTTGTTTGTCTGT
>JAOUQY010000049.1:9830698-9840875 GCA_028566355.1 Doras micropoeus | reverse complement strand
GCTCTTACTGGTGCAATGTGCAATTAATGAAGATTGGCCACCAGGCTGGTCCGATTTAGCCATGAAACCTCCCACACCAAAATGACAGGTGTTTCAGTTTCATTGTCTAACCCCTGTAGTCCCCCTCCCTGCTGTTATGCTGTAACGGCATCCACTCTTATGGAAGGATTTACACTAGAGTTTGGAGCATTGTTCCATGGGAATTTCTGTTCACTACACCACAAGAGCATTAGTGAAATCAGGCACTGTTGTCAGATGAGGAGGTCTGGGGCACACTCAGTCTTGCAGTTCATCCCAAAGGTGTTCAGTAGGGTCATGGCTCTGTCCTTGTGTTAATGGTGTATGCTCAGGGGCATTGTCATGCTGGAACATGTTTGGGCCTCTTAGTTTCCGTGAAGGGAAATATAAAAGCGTTTATAGCAGTTTTCACTACACCATAACTGCACCAGTTATAGCAGTTTTCATAGTTCTTGTATTAAAATGAGTTATAAAAGCACAACAAACATCAAGTATACACTTCTACTAGTACTACTACTACTACTAATAATAATTACTGCTGATTGTTTAGATAATTGGATTAGATAATCTGTATTAGATTAGTTAAAGCACTACTTCTCAATTTCTTACCTCACCTGTTTCTTCTGTATCAGCTTGTATCATTGCATGTTTTTATAGGCATGAAGCCTGAACTTACCTCTTTCACTCTCTTTCTTCTCCTCTCCCTTCTCATTCTTAGGTGTCTCTAACATCCAATGGGATACCATGTTTTTTTCTTTAAAGAAAGTTCAACAAAAAGCAGATAGACCTGGAGCGCCTAAAGTTAAGCCCTTAATTAACCTCAGTTGGAAAGTAATAGCAAAATAAACACATTATATAAGGTTATGATGCAACACATTTTCCCAGTGTCAATATTGTTTCTGGGTCACTATGTCAATAAAATACTACACACAATTGCTTATGCATGTTTATTTTCATATTAGAAAATGATAAACACACAAATTCAATTCAA
Organism: Doras micropoeus; assembly: GCA_028566355.1. Classification (NCBI taxonomy): domain Eukaryota; kingdom Metazoa; phylum Chordata; class Actinopteri; order Siluriformes; family Doradidae; genus Doras; species Doras micropoeus. Next base: position 9,839,866 of record JAOUQY010000049.1, on the reverse strand, counting down.
ATAATCAAATCTGCATTAACAGCTGAACAAAGAAATGGCATCAAAAGCATCCAATGGCTTTTGAAGGTCAACTGGCTTACCTATGTACACTCCTTAGATCAGGCTTCAAATGTATAACATCAGATCATATTTTAAAAGGCTGTGTGGTGGTAAGATGAAGAGAGAGAAAGAGAGTCCATTAATAGCTAAACAGTGAGAACTTGTTTTGTTTTGGCAAGCTCAGCCTTCACGCTGGATTTGAAGTGAAAACAACAAGCAAGTCTACTTTATTTTAAGGGTGTTGAATGTAATGCAGTGTTCACATCTGGCGCTATTGTTGAAAAGCAGCCCAGGTGTGTACACTGAGCATGCAGGTCCACTTTCTGAAGACTGAATACCAAACACAGAATGAAAGTGTTTGCATTGTGGACTTAAGGATATAAGCATCCCTCCTTTAAGTATATCCAGCCAGTCATTCATTTCAAATAATTTATAACAAAGTCAACAATTTTTTTTTTTACTAAAACTTATGCACCCCTGAAATTAAGGATGTGTCTTAAAATACAAAGTTCACTCAGGAGTAATTGATGCTGACACTGAGTATTTCTGCCTCCATGTTTTCACTGCAAATTCAGTGTCCTGGTTAAAAAGGCAACAACATTTTGTTGCTGTCAAATAATTTATGGACACGATAGACCAACAGATACAGAGAGTGAGCTAGCAAGAAAGAAATCTAGTACAGATTCACAGCACCACAGTTCCAGTCCATAGTACAAATTCACAGCACCAAAGTTACAGCCCCAAACACACCGAGGCCCTTATACAACTTGATCAGGAAAACACTGAACACTTATTTGGCACAGTATTGCCAATACCCAAAACAGTGCAGTGATCATCTCAGCAAATTGCCCAATATGACATACTCTATTTCAGTTACCTTAAACAGCTTCAACAGATTTAAAGTAAGAAATTAGACTTACCCTTGCTTTTTCATCTTAATTATTGTACCACTAACAAATAAATAAAATGTACCACAATGAGCTTGCAAACCCTGCTACTTAGCATGCAGTGTCCCACTTTGACATGTAAAATTACACAGCTAGGAATTGATCGTGAAAAAGTAAAGTAGTCAGTAACATCAAAAAAAGTTTCCACAAAAGAGAAATGTAAATGTAAGAAATTTCTGTATTTTCAGCAGATTTTTTTGTGTGTGTGTAATGGACTATAAATATTTAGGGAAGCACAGATTACAGTGGCAAATTTTAGAACAAATTTCCCAAAAGTCAACTCGTATTGTGTTGCTCTGAATGCACAGACAATACAGGGAGCAGGGTGTGACACTTTAGTGACTGATGGTCTTCTTCCTGGGATCGAAGGCTTATATGTAAGACATTCAGTAAGTGTTCAGTAGTGTGCTCCTGTATACATTCCCTGCAGTAACTCTGGAAAAAAAAGCCTTCTATGGGATCTTCTACAGTTTCCTTTAATCTCATTATAATTATATATACCTCTCTACCGGGGAAGCACGGGATGGTGTGTGACAGAGATACGGTATATAGGATTCGTCTTTAGAGCTGGGAAAGAGCAAAAACACATAGTTCAGACTAACTATCTTATCTCACACAAAAACCCTTATAGTAACAAGATAAGCCTAATTGCAGAACAAAGGATTTGTTGCAATATTGCAGATTAAATCATCCTGACAAAAACCATATCCCCATATCAATCAATATCCATTTACATTATCCCAACATGGGCTGTGTAAGTGGTTTGAACATTACACTACCAAAAGAGGTTTCTAAATGAAATATTTAACCAAGACATGGATAGAGATACCACAGACTTGAGAGCAAACAGGGCTTCCCAGTTTTTCCATCCAAATTTACAGAAATACAGTACTTCAGTTCTCCCGCTTAGGTCCACAACCCTTTACAGATTAATGGCATGTAAGGAAAAAAAAGTGTGTACACCTCAAAGATATCACCTTGTACTTCTACAGGTATAAAAAGTTCTATTTACACAGATAAAACACAATGTGAAGGTAAAAATCAGTTCAAATAAAATGATTCAAAATCCAATGCAAGGAGATTTGTTTTCATTCGCTTTTGACTACTCCGTAGAGAGTGTATGAAGACCTGTTACCTCCTGGACAAGATACAGAAACAAAGAACAACCAGACTGCGCTGGTTTATACATTACACAAGTAATACTACCACCACTCATCAGTTATATTGCCAATGGTTTTGGTTGAGTAGGGAATGGATCAAAACCCTTATCAACACACTAACAGCTTCAGACGGTGCAGAACCATGACGGTCTCCGTACAGGTTTTTTTTTTCTCCCTCAGATGCATGATACATGTAATATGGAATGCATTCAGCACTTTCACCTGTACCTCGACCGTACAACAATCGTTTCATGGCAAATGAACGTTTACGAGAGAAAAGTCATGTCATTTACAATAATACACTATATATGGCACAGACCACGCAGTACTCTCAGACATGCACCACATTTTTCATCTGTGAACAGCTGAGAAAACTGGAATACAGCAGAAAGCAAAATCCACTCCAAAAACTACTGAAAGTCAGGTATCATCACTGCTAAAACAGTGTATTTAAATACAGCAATTAAAAATGATGCCTTTTTTTCATAAGAGCATTAATTCATATTTTACATGTAGTTTGTGTGTGTGTGTGTATGTGTGTCTACAGTGGTCCATCACAGGCACACAAATACCATCAGTCTTGTCACATGATGGCTAGCTACAGCAAAATCACCAGATATCTAAAAAAAAACAGCTTTTCAATGACAAACCTATTGCTATGCAATGACCTCTACACCACACAAGGCTCAGAGAACGCAACTAAAGACTGCCCAGAAGAGCAGAGCCTGTCTCTGTGGACTGCCTGCAGGTGAACCTCAAACCTGCTTTCCACTTATTGCAACCTTTCTCCAGGGGGTCCGAGTTCAGGGGTCACAGTGGATGGTCCTAAAGCCAGGGAGTGTGACCTTGCCTTTCCTCCGGAGGTCGCTCTCAGACCCGGAGTTAATGCGCTGGACGAGTATCTTCTCATAGAGCAGAGGGTGATAGGCTCCCAGCGTGCACGCAGCATCGTAGTAGCGCTCGTGGTAATGGCACAAGTCAGTCTGTCTTAGAGATGGAATGTACTCGTAGACATCAACCTCTTCACATAACCACATCATCAGCAAGATGCCTGTAATACAGAGCAGAAAAGTGTAGAAAATGAAGTCAAAAGCCTGTGCAACAAACACCCCCCCCCCCAGTGTAATTGATCTCCAACACTGTTTCCTTTCTTTCTTCTCCCCTTGTTTCCTGTTCTCATTTACACTTTCATGTCTGTCTGTCTCTTTCCCTCTCCCTCCCTCCCTCTCTAGTTCTACACACATTTCCTGTTGCTGTTATGTTATAAGGAAGGTCAGTGGTGACAGACAGCCACTCGTTAATGGTCACCACGAACACGATGATTCAGCTCAAACTGTCATGCACAGCAAAGCGCAGTCCTGTGCAGCACCTGCTTCCCCTCTCCTACAGGAACACAGATGGAGCATGATTGCTATGGAGCAAAGCAGCACAACCTAACTTGCCATTTGTGTTCCCTTCCACAGTCTCTGTGCCTGTCACTAGTTTTCAAAGTTGCCAGGGTCTTTTTTTGTCATATTCTTTGCTTTACGTAATGTTTCTCACTTTACTAGACACGTACTGTGTTTGAAATGACCATTGTCCACTCATTTACGCACTCACTATAGTGTTTGCAACATAGAATACTCACTGTGGGATAAGGGCAGACAGCTGTTGATGCATTTCGGACATTAGCTGGATATTTGTAATTGTTCTGTGCTTTCTGTCCAGTGAGTGCTGGGATAGGATCCAGGATCCCCATGACCCAGTACAAGAGAAGTGGCTTAGATAATGAATGAATGAATGAATGAATGAATGAATGAAAAACATTTCGCAATGCGTGATGGTCCAACCTGACCGATATAGGGTACAGTCTGTGTGCACTCTATTTTGCTGTGCATCGTGACAACTTTGAAGGGCACTATGTATTGTCATAAATTTGCAGCTGAGATTTCAAACAGATGCTAAAAAATGGCCAGAGACGCTGCTGTCATAAGTTCAAGATTTTGCCGGAATTCTTCTAGTCACAGTACAACCTTGAAACGCTCATATGTGAAAATCCAAACTTTGCTTCTACCTCCGAAATGCTACAGCCCTTCTCACAAGCGCCCACTTTTAAACCAGGTTGAAAATAGCAAAATCGTGATAACGTGCCATTCCCTCTGTAGAAACAGCTCCAGAAGCTTTATATACACACTAAAGGACACAATCAATGATGTGCAAACGTGGCGTTGCTATGTAATTTTCATAGGCTCCAGTACCAGTTTTTCTGGTACTTCAGTGTACATAGTGAGTGAGTGAGTGAACATTTCGAACGTAGCTATGCTCTCTTTCTGAGAGTCTTTTGAGAGTAACCTCTGTTGCCTAGTAACTAGTGACACTATGGTGCTCAATTAAGACCCATTCACATGTGATAACAGACAGAAACTAATTTTGCATTATTGCAAAGAATGGTGTATGAGATTGTCCCACACCTACAAACGTAAAGCAGACTGACTGTCTCATTACCTAATTTGGATTTTCATTTTTTCTGTATTTCTTTTTTAGTATTTCAAAAGAATGAGGTGTATTCTGACCCTGAGCACAAGAAAAACTAAAATGTGCAGATGTAGACAGAAAAAGCCATTTACACAGTGTAAAAAAACATCCTGCTCTTTACGTACATTCAAATTATTTATAATCTCTTTAATTTTAATATATTTTAATAAATGTAATATATATTACATTATACCCAAGGCAATTTAGCAGTCTTGTTCAATCATGACAATTAATTATTTTCCATCACATAAGGCTGAGGTGCACATTACATTTTTGGTCTGGTTCTCAAAGGAGCACCTGAAGATGTCAAAACTAGACATCTGAAGCTTTTCCTAATCTGTTTGGGGGAGCCTGTGCCCATGAAAGCCCAGAGATTCCTTTTCTTGGCTAACAGATGCAGAACCCAATTGTAGCCCATCTGCCTCAATGTTCAGCGTTTTGCGCATGCTGAGATGCTTTTCTGCTCACCCCGGTTGTCAAGAGTGCTTATCCAAGTTACTCTATCCTTCCTGGCAGCTCAAACCGATTTACCCATTTTCCTGTGACCTTTCTTATCAACAAACTTTTTCGATCAACAGAACTGTCCTTGTGTCATCGTGACCATTCCCATGGCCGTGTAAACACTAGAGACTGCCGTCTGTGAAAATAGCAGGAGAGCAGCAGTTTCTGAAAAACTCAAACCAACCCATCTGCTTGGTTAGAATGAAAGCCCGAAGCTATAGCAATCTTTTATGGATAACACTAAAGACCCCTGCTGTAGCATATACTCAGCTAAGTCACTATTTGTCTACAGATGAAGACTGAAACCTACCTTTACAGCACCAGTTTAAACAGTTCAATCCCTGTGTGAGAGTTCTAGTTTGGTTTGATAGTATTCTTAGACAAATATGTAGCATGAAGAAATGTTTTGAGACGAAAGCAAAGTCCGTAAGTCACCATGGTTACGGCTATATACTAAATGCTGTAAATGTAAAAGTAAATGTCTTACCAATGAACCCTGATGAAGGTGGATTGGGTTGAATGTTCTCCAGTGTGTTGGCCTGGATTGTGTCCCATAGTTGCCAGACAAACTTGGGGTGCAGAATGTAGAAAGGCTGAGCAGGAAACTGCTTCCTGTACTTCATGTATGGAGTGAACAGGTTGTAATCTGGGTTCCTATACCACTGAACAAATACACAAATATACAGAATTGTCTTTTATTCCAGTTAGTTCTTTATTCTTCTTTATTATGTCACCAATATCCATCAAACTCGTTTTGCAATGCGACAGACTTTTTAAAAAAACCATTGACAAACATTTTCTATGCCTTGGTTTAATTTTAATAAAGGAACAGTAGAGGTCACAAAAAAATTACAATGGCTTGCAAAAGTAATCATTCCCTGAAGGAAAGGAATGAAAATAAAGACCGAGGAGCATTCTAATGATGTTAATACAGTAGTAAGGAAGCAGAAGCTGTATCAGACCTCCTAAGCACTACCTAGACAAGGCCCTTCTTCAAAACTCAGAACTAAAACCAGACAGAAACTAAGGACTCTCTAAAATACAATGATTTCTGACTATTTGCATACTGGACACCAATAAAAAATACTTTCAGGAACGATCTGTGTCAGTATCATCTGTAACCCAAATGAATCTGATGACTTAAGGGCGTTGAATAAATTTGCAAAGCAATGAATGTTGGTCATAAGTTATTTATTGCAATTTTTTTTTGCAAGACACTGCATGCATACATATGCATGCATTTATTTATTCATGCATCATGTTAATAACGTAAATGTGAACTCAAAGTTTCCCTGTGACGGACTGGGCACCTCTCCAGGATGTTTCTGCCCAGTGAGTGCTGGGATACGCTTCAGTGCCCCCGTGACCCAGTAGTAGGATAAGCAGTTTAGATAATGAACGGCTGAATGAATGAACTCAAAGCTTTTCAATGGAAAAAATAAACTTCCTTGTTCTGCATTGTTAATAATTATAGTGAAAGTGGAAACAGTCTTCAGTCATATTAAGAGTGGATTTTTACGAAGGGCAGGCGATAATTTTAGATCTTGAATGTCTCTACAGAGATTACGAGTACTGTGACACAAAACATGTCATTTTGACGTCGTGCTGAAAAAGCTCAGACACGGTTTTATAAACAAGACTTGCAAATCCAGCTGGTGTTCTCCCTGACAAACCCACAAACATACCAATAATAAACTAAGAGTTGGCAGTTCTTTTGCTCATCTTTCCTCCTTATCTTGCTTGGCAACATAGCAGTATGGATGCCAACATGGAGGAATTGGTCACAAAAGTTCAACATCAGTAATATGGAATTGCTGGTTTTTACAATTTTATACACAATTTCTACACAGTGTTTGTAAAATATACAAAAGCAAGACTGGCACATCATGGAAACACGACCAACTATTTGAACCACCTCAAAACAAAGCCCCCTGAAGAGTGTGTCAAAATTCAGATAAGTACATATGAGTGTAACAACACAGCAGCCAGAAACAGCACTGAAACAAACATCATAACAAATAGATTTGAAAAAGGCATTCTTTCGACTTATGAGAAAACAAGTAAGCGCCAGAAAGCCATAGCTGATGCTGTAACGGAGTACCCTGCCAAGAATGTAATAACCTTCAAAACGCAGGCGAAGCGAGGGCGTTAGGCGACTTCTAAAATAGTTGATCCTCTTTTTTATTTGAAATAAAACAACTTGGCTGTAAACAGAATGCTGAAAGAAGTGAAATGAAACCACAAAAACTGCTTATTTTGTTACATAAAAGTATGAACCATTAACCAACTCTGCTAATGGATTCATATAGCTTAAAACATATTTAACTACTCATTCCTCTGAGGACATTAGTAAAGGTGATGTACTTGAGTGCAGAGGTGTAGTGATGACATGCCAGAAGAAAGAGACAGAGAGTGAGACGGAGAAAATAAACCCTGACTCTTAAATAGCTGTTTCTATTGTTTTCCTCATCCTCACTGAAGAACGGCAAAGTGCAAATTACAAAGAGTAGCACGTCTACAACGTAATAACATATCATGTAGCCTTTAGCTTAAACACAAGACATAATAACAAGGACAGTTTCATTACATTTCCTTCTTGAAAAACATAAAGAATAGAAAAGCTCAGCCTACAAGTAGATGTCAAAGTGACTGACACCACAGACTGGTTTTAGTGCATAAATGCTGGAGGCAAAGACAGAGAAGAGAGAATAAGGTAATGAATGGCAACAGTAAATCAAGTATTTTTTATTGTCTCTTAGAACAAATTCTGTTACCCTGTTTTCAGATGTCTGGTACATTTCTTCCAAGCTTTTTTTGCTTAACAGGATAAAAATAGTGAAATGGAAGCAGCATCAGTACTCACTTTATGCAGGTTGACAGTGTATGGCGCAGGGTCCCAGGCCACCAGGGTCACATTCTTATACAGGGAGCTGCTGTTGAATTGGTGCCGCGGATTAGCCAGGATCTACACAGCAGAGAGAAGAAATACTGTGTACATGTAATATTAAAAGATGAAAATAAAATTCTCAAAATAAAAACTCATACAAAGCATGTGTTTAATCATAACCAGTCTCCAGGAGCGTGTGTGCAAACTCATTTCTTCATAACCTGACATACATCATATTAACATCAAGAGAGGAAAAGAGACAGGCAAGTTTACACTGATCAGCCATTACATTAAAACCACCTCCTTGTATCTACACTCTTTATCAGCTCCACTGACATACAGGTACACTTTGTAGTTTTACAGATAGAGACGTAGTCCATCTGTTTTTCTGCAGACTTTGTTAGCCCTCTTTTATGCTGTTCTTCTGTGGACCTCCACAGAGCAGGTATTATTTGGTGGTGGTTGATTGTCAGCACTGCAGTGACCCTGGTGTGGTGGTGGTGTGTTAGTGTGTGTTGTGCTGGTAGGATTGGATCAGATACTACAGTGCTGCTTAAGTTTCTAAACACTGTGTCCACTCACTGTCCACTCTATTAGACACACCTAGCTAGTTGCTCCACCTTGTAGATGTAAAGTCAGAGACAGTAACTCATCTGATGGTGCACAGTTTGTGTTAGTCATCCTCTAGTCCTTCATCAGTGGGCACAGGACGCTACCCACAGGACACTGTTGACTGGATATTTTTGGTTAATGGATTATTCTCAGTCCAGCAGTGACACTGAGGGATTTAAAAATTTCAGCAGCACTGCAGTGTCTGATCCAATCCTACCAGCACAACACACAATAAACAGATGGACTACAAGATTGTAGATACAAGGAGGTGGTTTTAATGTTATGGCTGATGAGTGTATATGAATGGCTGTTTATAGCTGCTAATATTATAACGTATGTGATAACAGAAATAATTTTGCTCACAGGTGTTTGATAATAATGAATGGCTAAAACAATAATGAATGGCATGATATGCTGCTGTTATATAAGAAGAAAATACAAACCGGATGCCAAAAAAGTTGGGACACTAAACAAATTGTGAATAAAAACTGAATGCAATGATGTGGAG
>JAOUQY010000049.1:9781742-9792359 GCA_028566355.1 Doras micropoeus | reverse complement strand
CAAGACGAATTGACGCTGTATTGGCCACAAAAGGAGGCCCTACACCATACTAATAAATTATTGTTGTCTAAAACCAGTTTCATTGTCTAACCCCTGTATATATATAGGCTATATATATATTATTATTATTATTATTATTATTATTATTATTATTATTATTATTATAACCCATGCCCCTTGTAAAACTAACAGGAATGTATCAGGATTTCTTCATGTCAAACAACCAGCTATTAGGTCAATTCAGACAACAGAACTGCAGGCTTTCTCTTTTCATTAGTAAAGGCAGCAGAGGGTTCACTACAGCATATACACCTGCCTTGGATAATGCTAGAAATACAGCAAGACAGTATCTGAGTTCTGTCATCTACAGAAATTTTCAGATAACACTACAATTGTGGGGTTTATCAGCAATGGACAGGAGACTGAATACAGAGAACTGGTAGACCGCTTTGTGGAATGGTGTGGAAACAACTATTTCCTTTAGAATGTGACCAAGACAATGGAGACGACAGTGTATTTTAGGAGGCCCAGTACTGCAACAAACACTATATCCATCCTGGGAGAAGAGGTGGAGGTGGTGGAGAGTTACACATACTTAGGTGTTCACCTGGACAACAGACTGGACTGGAGATGTCACACTGAAGCTGTATACAGGAAGGGACAGAGTAGACTCTACTTCTTGAGGAAGCTTAGGTCCTTCAATGTATGCAACCAAATGTTGCATATATTCTACCAGTCTGTTGTGTAAAGTGCAATTTTCTTCACAGCCATCTGCTGGGGAAGTGGTATCAGAGCCAGTGACTTAAAGAGACTAAACAAACGCTTAAGGAAGGCTGGATCTGTCCTTGGAACTACTCTAGAGTCCCCAGTGAAGGCTGTTGAGGGAAGGATACTACACAAACTGATAAAAAATAATGGACAACACAAAGCACCCTTTACACAATCTACTGAGCAGACAGGAGTGTGTTCAGTAAGAAGCTTCTCCACTTTTGTTGTAATAAGGACTGCTACAGGAAATCATTCCTGCCCACTGCAATAACTTTATATAACGAATCACACCTGTCCATATAGAAAGGGTTCACACCTATAGCATAATTGACCACTTGCACATTGTACATTTTCTTCTGACATGATTATTTGCAGTATATCTATTTTTTGTATATTATCTCTATGTTCTGTATTTACATTTGTGTTTTGTTATTATGTGTATTGCTGCTGCAACACAGAAATTTCCCCTTGGGATCGATCGATCGATCGATCTATCGATCTATCTATCTATCTATCTATCTATCTATCTATCTATCTGTGGACTTTCTTAAAAAACAGCTGCAGTAATCAACATTATCCAGTGAAAGATGTTTGGAGTTAATAAAACTGAACCTGTTCCCAAAATCCTAGGGAATCTTCTTTATATTTAATTAAATAAAAGATAAGAAATAGGCTATAAAAATCTTTCTAGGCATTGTTATGAAAGCCTAAAAACTATTGATTGTAGAATATACTTTTGCTTATAATATAATTTGCATCGCATTGTTCTGTTTAAAGAAATATGAAATGACACTCTAATCACAATGTAAGAGAGATCTGAAAGCCTCTCATTAATCGCCCTTAATTAAATCTGTCTAAATTCAGTAGTACACTCGTATAACAACTCTGCTTTGTGAACACGTTAGTAAACCTTTAAATCAAAAGCAAAAAAAAAAAATTAGTACTGTAAAACAGACAGGAAGCAGAAATTTCTAATTGAGTAATAAAGTAGAAAGGCATGGCATGGTGAGATTAAAACTCAGAGTCTTTTGTATATATAATATATTTATATTTTATTTTATAGAAATTGATTTATAGGGCTCACTCAACACACTCATGTGACAGTTCGCTCATGCTTTCACACTATCACACTTCCACAGTGCTGTGTAGCTGTGTATTATGGACCAGGCAAAAATATACTCTCCCTTCCCCCTTCCCACTCCCCCTTTTTTTCTTTTATGCTTGTCTTCTGAAGCAGGAATATAGCGCACATGCGATTTTGAGCACAGACCTTCGTCCCAGACGAAGTTATAGCAACTAACCTATGTTAGTTCTAGAGAATCTGCCTCTAAGACAAAGCCATAGCTTTGAATCCAGGTTTTCTACTAAAACACCCTGAAAAATACACCTTCTATGTCTAGAATTACAGACAGACAAACAGCTGGACATTAACATTAATAATAATGAAAGAGAAAGGACTTCTCACCACAGAGTTTGCAACTACTGTGGAGATCTGATTCTGCGTAGAACACACTTCCTTGTCACTTTAATTGGAAGGAGTAAGGACTGTCGACGGGCGTCCCCAAGTGAGCCAAACGATGAATCAGAATCCCTCACGCAGTCCCTGTCATCTGGGGTACCAAGTAATTGAACTCATGTAAGAACTCATGGCAGTGTTAGTGAAAGACAAAGAGCTTTCACATGATGCTGAGGATACACCAATCACCAGTGCAGACAGATAATGAGAATGCAGCACAGAGTGAGCTTCTTTATAGCCTTGAAGGTGGTTACACAATGTTGTGTATTTTCTGAATTTCTTCAGCAGCATAAGCCACATGCCACATTCATTTCATTTCTCAGGGTTTCTGTCTCAGTGCCTGCAAGTTGCTGCAGGGGGTCTAATAATGCCAGATCAAGAAAGGAGCGTGAGTCTGTAAAAGACAATTAACAGCTGACATCAGAAGCAGATGTCTTTTACAGACTCTGTGCTCCAATTCAGCATAGGCTCCATCTAAAATTTCCAGAAGGGATGACTTGGTGAATTAGATGAGTCAGTAGGTCTGTGCGGCACACTGGAAAGCACCAAGCTGTCAGACATATGGGATCCTGCACGGTGGCACAGTGAGAAACGCTGCCACCTCATAACAAGAAGGTCCTGGGTTAGATTCCCAGGTAGGGCGACCTGGGTCTCTTCGGTGTGGAGTTCGTATGTTCTCCCCATGTCTGTTTGGGTTTCCTCTGGGGGGAACACATTAGAGACACTATATTCCCCAATTGACTAGTGTGAAATTTACTATTCCTGTCACGAATGCAATTCCTGTATGTAAATCATCAGCCTCTTTCCCTGACTTCTTCAGCAAATTCAATCCCTATCCTAACCCCCCAATTCCACATCCCACTCGATTGCAGTATTATACTTCTTCTGTTCCCTTTAACAGCTTGGGACTGATATAGGCAGTTTCGGGTTTAGTTACAACTGCCCTCTCTGTATTTTCCGCCTCATTACTTTTTCAATCTACCAAGTCCCTGCATCTGGTATCTCTGGAGTCTTTACATCCTGAAACCTTTCCTTATACAGGGAGCTCTCAAAGCACTTTTATCCAGTACACTATGGTCGCAAACATAATAGCTCAGAGAAGCTCAGGCTTTATAGTGTGGCCTATGATACCATTTTTAAAAAGTTAGCTTGAGCATGAGCCTTCTCTTACCTAAGCTTCTCTTCACAGATTAAGATAAAAGCATCTCACAGCATCATCAGTATTGGTGTAGATTACAGACCTGTACTCACATAGAAGCCATTATTGTTATGTAACACTGAAAGTAGCTGTCCATCTATCCATTCTGTTTGTTTTATGAGGTCTGTCTGGAAAGTAACGAGAGTGTGGCTCTATGGAGGTCTGAAGTGGTGGCCTTAATCTTAATCTTGGGGAACAAGAAGAAATCAAATGGAACCAAAATTGGAGCTATATATCTGATCACACACACTTAAAACCCTCTTCCTCAAACGTTCCAAGACTCCAAGGTAAAATGCTTGATTTACTGTTTGGCCTTCTGGTACAAATTCTTTATGGATGATCTCTTGAGAATCAAAAAAGATGAAGAATAGTATCTTTGATTTGCTTTTTTTTATTTCCTTTGGACGAGATGATGTCGTGTGCCATTCAGCAGTTTGCTGTCTTTTTGTCTCAGGATTGTATCCAACACCCACGATTCATCTCCTGTGATCACTCTCTTGAAAGCTTTGTACCATTGGTAGACTTGCGCTCATGATAGGCTAGCATCTCTGTAACCTTTCTTCAACATTTCAAGAGTTTCTGATTCACTTTTACCAATTTGATCACATACCGTTGCTCCAAACTTGCTTGCATTGTTCCAGTGACGAGGTACTTCACCAGGGTTTCACAAAAACAAACATCTGGGAACTGTGAAGGCTAGAATACAACTGAAATCTAAGATCCCACTCTAACTGACCTTGAACCAGCATCATCATGCATAAGCCCTACAGAGAACGGGAATTTCATTCTCATTACTTTCCGGAAAGACCTCATATTTAGTTTTATTGTCTTTGGCTCAGTCTGGTGTATCATCAGAGTTTTGTTTGAGTCTCTTGAAGCTTTACATTTTCCACATGTCCATGTCCACTTTGTCTCCCAAATCAAAGGCCACATGTTGTGTTAGTCCATATATTTGGGCTTTGATTTGGGAGAAAAGTCATAGTGAGCACTACAGACACCACCATAATTATCTACATTATAATTATGTTTATATTGTGTCATTGCATCTGGTTTCTATTTTTTGTGGCATTCTGACTCATAGAGAGAGAAGAAGGCTACAGGAAATTCAGAGCAGTGAAGATAGTCCCCTGCCATCTGTGCAGTGCCCTGATTTATTCTGGTTTGTTGTTGCTCAAGGATAATAATTAGGGCAGTTAAAGATCCATGTGAGCATGACAGTAACCATAGGGACATAGCAGTCCTATCTAGCTGAGGAACGGTAAAGGACTGTTTCCCTAAAAAGAGGTGTCTTTTAATCTGACAACTCTTTTAAACTGAATAGTTGACATAACTGTAGTTTGTCAACAACACAGCAGAAAATCATTCCATTCCAATGATGAACAAAATAACTGTCACTGGATGACATGACAACCCAACACTTATAACCCTGTGTAACATCAACCAAGCAACCAAACCAAAATCAACCAAGCAAGAAAAGTATCAGAAAGCTGTTTTCCCACAAAAACAACTTCACTAAAACTAATGCACACACACACACACACACTACTCACACACATGCTATCAGTCTATATTGTATGTCTTTGTATGGCATTCTCATTAACATCTCTATGCATCCTGGTGCACATGGGAAAGCAAGCAAAACGTGTTGCCTGTGTTGTATATTGCCTATGTCCATTACTCCAATTGGTCTTACGTACTGTAGCCGTCACAAGCTCCTGGTGTGCTGGAGTCACAGCATTTAACTTCTCTACTGTCAGCGTGACTTTTGGCTCTGATACTTCAACAGAATACAACGACGTATTTGTATGGATATTTAAGAGTACTTCTTAATCCCTGGTTCAAAAGCCTATCATCAGTAAAGAATTTGTGTGCTTCTACCATGACCAATAAAAATGTCACAAAACTGGCTGAAATGCAGGACAGTTTTTCATGACCTGTTTCACAGTATTGCATCAGGCAAACACTGGCTCTATGCAAAATGCTCTTAGCAACTTCAATGCTTGGCCCATCAGCACTGACTGGTGTGTGATTCCCTCTGTGCTTCCCAAATCTGGCAGTTATCACCTTATTTTGTTTCCGATAGTTTGTTGTTCTGCTAACACTTGACTGTAATTTAATTCAATTACCATATCATTAGCACAGAAATTGTGGTGTGATGAACTGTATTGCTTGAAGTCCATATCATGGGCTCCAAATATCCTTTTTCTCACACCACTGACATAAAAAAAGCCCCAAATCTGAATTAGCATTCAAAGCACAGAAAGAGACAAGATGCAAGAAACAATCAGATCTTGAATTATAGCCTCTGTTATTGTTTTAATCTACATTAGTACTATTAGTGTCATCTAGAATGTAAAAAATGAGTGAGTCTTGCTCTGTTCTTTTTCTTTCCCTACATATAGTAATCTGTACAAATACATTATATGAGACTGACAGTAAATCTGTACAAATAGATGAAATGAGGCTGCTGGGTACACGAGCTAGAGGCTTCAAAGCTGGTACAGGAGAATTCTGTAACTTATTCAAGACAAGCATGTCACAACCAGCATGTTTGCTATCATAATACAAGCCAGATAACGAGTTGAGTCAAGTTTCAATATGGGTTTTTTTCATGTCATATTTTGGAAAAACTAAGTGAATATGCAAAATTTTAAAAAAGCAGTAACAAAACAGGTAAAACCTTTTTTTCCCCCTAAACATCAAAACATAATTCACAGCAGCATAGACAGGCCTACGTGTCTAAGAAAGTATAATGCTTCCTTCTATACCAAAAAGCCAAATAACAAATAATAAATATCCACTATAAATATCTATAATAAAAATATACATTGTTATACAACAGTTAGCACCGATCAGCCATAACATTAAAACCACTGACAGACACAAAAGGGTGGGGCAGTAAAGAAGAGTGTGGATGGCTGAGTGTGGTTATGTTAATTACATGGGGCAGAGATGGCACCAGGATGCACTATGGGAAGAAGGTACACTGACGGAGGCAGTGTTATGCTCTGGGCAATGTTCTGAATGTGGATTTTAATTTGACAAGTACCACTTACCTAAACATTGTTTCAGACCATGTACACCCTTTCATGGTGACAGTATTCCCTAATGACAGTGGCCTCTTTCAGCAGGATGATGCCACACTGCACAAATTGTGCAGGAATGGATTGATAAATAGGGCAAAGTGTTCAAGGTGTTGACTTGGCTTCCAAATTCCCCAGATCCAATCAAACATCTGTGGAATGTACTGCACAAACAAGTCTGATCCATGGAGACCCATCCTTAGAACTTACCAGATTTAAAGGATCTGCTGCTAACCTCTTGGTACCAGAAACAACAGCACACCTTCAGAGCTCTTATGGAGTCCATGCCTCGATGGGTCAGAGCTGTTTTGGAGGCACCACAGGACCTACACAATAATAGGCAGATGGTTTTAATGTTATGGCTGATCAGTGTATATGAGAGTACAGCACTGGGACTTTTGACTCTATATGTATCACTCAGCTTTACAGTTCTATTAACCTTTAATTAGGCTAGATAATGATTAGATAACAATCATTATCTATTTTAGATTCTAACAAATTTTGCACTTTTGACTAACATTTGAGTTAAATGTATTACATTTGATGTATGAAATATATTATTAAAGTGTGGCCTTGTGCCTACGACCGAATCACAGCTGTGATGATATTCAGTATAACAGCACTCCCTCTCATATGATATTGCTTAATTGACAAAGTATAAAGTGTCCACATCTGCCAGTCAAATTTCAGCCAATGAGCTTTCTAACAGGACAACTGGACATGGATACACACATGAATAAAAACTGTAGTGATAGGAGCTTACTGTTTACAGTGAAGAAAGAAAAAGAAGACGAGTTAGAAGATGGTATATAGACAGAGGTACAGGTAGTGGTGTAGTAGATGGGCAGAACATTAAGGGAGTTACGTCTAATATAGTGTACACAGCACAGTAGATTCTCTGCAAACAGAAATAGTAAATAGGAACCTGCTTAGTTCTTCATCTATTGTTCTATTCACAGGTCATAGCCACAGTGTGGGGTATGGAGAAGAGAGCCTTGATTTCCTCACATTAAGTAAGGAATTGAGAATTACTATGCAGAGGGAAAGAGCAATGTTTGTTCATTTAGAGCTTAAGGCAGAGAAACCTGATTTGAATTTTTTTCCCTGTCTAGAACTGCATTAATCTGTACTCCAGTGTCCCCATCTCAGCTTGACAGTTTGTGATAGTGAGTAAAGGACAGGACAATAAATACACAGAACATGCAATATAAACTGCAAGTTAGAATAAAAAAAAAACAATAGAATAAAAATAAATCTCTACATAGCCTCCATAAATAGCCAGAACATTATTGCACACTGTGGTGGAAAAATCTGTTCAGTTTCTCAAAAATAAGGCAAAAGAGTTGCAGAAAAAATAATGAAATTTATTGAAGACAGAAGCTGAGAATCACTGAGTTGGTCTCCAGAGAACAACTGAACTGAGGACCATGTGACTTAACCTCTTTTATACTTTGTCTCCTACTTTAGGGTGTAAATTACTAGATTTTTTAGGCATCTCCCTGATTACCCAGTCAATGCCATCTGACCACCATTATCTATTAGTGACATGCATACTGGTCCTTGAACCTAGTCCTTGAGTGCATCTTCAGTTTCATTGGTTCAAACCAAATACATTGTTTCTCCAACTGGCCTGAACTAATTCTGAAAAACAAAACATGACTCAGATGTCGCCTCAGATGTAGATGCCTGTTCGCATCATTGTTTTACACACATCAAATGGTATCTTAAAATATTATCAAATATTATCTTCTTTAAAAAATTACTTTACCATTATTTTTCAAACCAACACATACTTTCTTTAAAAAAAATAAAAAAAAAAGGAATCTGCTCATATCATAGTGAGAGAAGAGTAGCTGAGCTTACAGAGTTTTCCAGTAAGCATATCACCTGCCACATCCTCGTGTCGAGGCGAGATTAAAACTCGGAGTCTTAGGTTTTCGGCATGGGAGAAGAAGCCACCCTGTATAATTTAGGTGGCTATCTGTGTGCAAAACAACACACTAGAAGCCTAAACAACAGCAAAACAAGGCACAGTGGCGGAGCCTGGATAACCTTGCAGATACTGATGCCTCCTAATCAGTACTAGAACATTCTGTGCTAAACACACAAGTTAAGCTTACAGAGCAGCATGACACTCACGGCAAGCTGCAATGAAACGTATAATAAATACATAAAGCAAATACAATTTCTATCGCACATGATAATATGTACAACAGTCACATCCTTTGTCTTTAGTGAGAAGCAGCATACCTTTCCCACCAGATACACATAATAAAATGTATTAATAGTTTGACTAGCGTGTCAGCTTTAACCTTTGAGAACAATAATGCTTTGGTTAGTGGTTGAGAGGAAGTATAATCTAATAAAAATGAAAAAAGAATAAGAGGAAAAGTTTGATTGGACATCAAATAAATGATTCCAGGGAATGTGGATTATTATTTTAAAGGAAATGAAAGGAGCTGTAAGGAAAATCCAAAGGTGATCTGATTATGTGCCTCTAGCTGTGCTACATATCTGTTATCTCTGTAGTGACGTGTCTGTGCAGTATTGTGAACAGCAAGTTAGCGAGAGTCGTTTCAATGAAATCCCCCCTTCCTCTTGCTTTAGTCCTCTATACTATCTGCAGAAACTGCCCGTAACCACCATGAACTAGGTTGTATCCATGGTAACTGAAGCAGTGACTGACATTAGCGTGTGTGTGTGTGTGTGTGTGTGTGTGTGTGTATGTGTGAAGTGTGCAGGTCCAACAGAGAGATTCTCAGACTGGAATGCCAATGAGCAGTGCCAGAGAAGAAGGATAAAATGTCTGTGAGTAGAGTAGCTCTTGTTAGGTGGAACGACTGTGTTATGTCTATATATTTTTGCAGTACGTCTATGCAAAATATTGGATCTACATCTTGTTTGCTGTGTTGGCTATGTGCCCCAGCAATTTAAAATGGCTAACATCTATCTAGGGGACAAACTGAAAATCGCACCATCAGTAATGCAGGACTGAATGTAAATTTTAGCCATTTGACAGCTGATATAACCATGTATCACTGCTGCTAAGCTCAAAAAAAGAAAAGTCAACCGTTAAAGCATGCAATCAGTGAATTTGAGTTTATTGCGGGTTTATTATCAGTAATAATAAAGTAAATAATAAAGTAACACTAACACCAACGTAACTACACAAAGCCATTTAAAAGCACCAACAATATACGAAACATTAGAAAATACTAATTAAAAATGTATATAAGAAATTAAAGAAAATAATTAAATGCAAATCAATTAAATTACCAATTGGAAAGTATATTTTGAAAACTCAAAGGAAAATACTTAATGCTGGCGCAGTGCATCAAATGTAAATTTTTTTAATTCCAAAACTGTCATTTTTGCTAAATAAATGTAATGGCATTATATTAAGACATTTTAATGCCCTGTTATAGCAAACAAAACAAACCAGACACTTAAGCTTGTCCGCTTGCTACTGAATTTGTGAATTGTACTGATCTGGTCCAAGCTGCTTTATCCTTGTTTTTCCTTAGTTGAATGCCTGTGAAAGGTTTTTTTTGTAAAGATAAAACTGTTTTTTTCATTTAGAAGAAATGCTGTGCCAACCTGGCAGTTCATTTCCTCAGTATCAGTCAGCTCAGGGGCTGACGAACGATTCGCTGAGATCCATCCAATCACGTGGCACCCTCTTGGCCGGCACCCTGTATGTATTCCCACAGAAAAGAAACAAATGCAAATACTTTTTAAAGCATTTTTAAATAAATGCTAACATGCCTACCAGATGCATAATATAACTAAATCATTTTACTTCATAATTATTTTGCAATATATAATTAACTTATATTTAACATGCTTTATTAGCCTTTATTCTCTGGACAAGTTGAAGGGGAGCCGGTACCCCAGCGGCCCCTATTGACCAGCTGCCACTGCATTCAAGTACAGTAAGGATACCAGTGGTTTGGGATTCTTCTATTCACAAGTCTGAGGATATACAGGGGTTAGACAATGAAACTGAAACACCTGTCATTTTAGACCACAATAATTTATTAGTATGGTGTAGG
>JAOUQY010000049.1:9716983-9728373 GCA_028566355.1 Doras micropoeus | reverse complement strand
ATTTGTGAGTAAAATGTTTGTGTAAATGAAATAGGGAAGATCGCACCCTGATTGCATAGCTTTTATGATGTATTTTGTGATTGAACTTATCAAACTTTCATAAGTTTCAGAACAATGCTGTGTGCCGGGCTAAATGCGTTTGCAGAAACTGTGTATATGTGGTGGCCTTTTTACTTGCTGAGAACTCGCAAAAAGCTCGCAAAGAGCACCAGGAATTCCTTCATTCCTGTCTTTGCTCATTTTGTTTTGTTGGCTTGTACCACTCTTTATACATTGACAATTAACATGGTTTTCAGGGTTGCATCTTGTAACATCATATCTTGTGTTTGATTCATTGAGAGGTCTTTGGTTAGTGCTACATACAAACATCAATCAAACTGCACCAGAGTTCATCTGGAAGCAGATCAAGACCCACCAGTTCACGGTGTCTCGGTTCATTTATTTGGTGCGCATCAAGGCTCGGGTGCAGCTTTCACACTTGTTTAAAAGTACCACACAAACAAAGCAATCAGACCAGAGTTCATTTCAGTTGAATCAAACATGCCTAGCCTGAAGACACCCTAAGATACAGTTAACAAGTGAGTCAGCCGGTCTGGCTTCATCAGGAGACACAGCAACATAGAGATGAGTGTCTGAGGAAAAAGATGCCATGCCTCTCTATCTTCTGTATCTTCTTGTCTGCCTGTTTGTCTGAACAACAGGATGCTTTACACCCAGACTTTCTCTACTTCAAAAATATCAGAGAATTATAGTTCATCAGGGGCAAATACGATACAATATAGCATGATAATTCAGTGCCTAGGTACAGTATATTGTTAAAACTGTAGAGCTGAGTAGTCATTTTTCAAATGTTTGTTTGCCAAAGAAAAAGTAAAAAAAAAAAAAGCACAACTGTAGTGCAAAAACCATATCAGGTGCTTTATTTTCAAAGATGTAAAGCTTCTTATATTGCACAGATTTGTTTTTCCAAAGGAACTTTAAAACATTGTGAAACTAAAACATTGTGATACATTAAGCATGAAATATGTGAAACTCTCATGGTTAAATAAGTTATAATGTACACATAGACAATGAAATATTGGGATGAATGTCTTTCTCTGTCTTTCTCTCTCTTTTTCTCCCCATCCATGAAATGGTAAATGTCCCTGTGGTTATTGCAATCATACTGCTTAATGAGATGATTAATCTCACTGTGCCACTGATTTAAAATCATTTGTATGCATCTACATAACAGGCCTACCATGATCAAGGGCCAGGTTCTCACCACAGGATACAGGTGCATACAGAGGATGAGGGGGGGTTGTAAATGATGAAATTACATGCCCTTCTCTGATATAATTATTGCTGCCATTAATCCACTGTTTGAAAATACCATTTTCACTTGTCTTTTATTATCCAAAAATATTATTTCTAAGGAGCTGAAGAAAATAATGCAGTAAAACCTCACATTTCCACAGTGTGCCTGCTGAATTTCACCATGCACCTCTAGGTTCTGTGCAGTACATCACATCATTTTTAAATGTGTATACCAGAGAAAATAATATTGCTCATAATGGACAAACCCCATTTCCAGAAACACTGGAACACTTTCTAAACATGGCATAAAATCTGAAATCTGTAATTTGTTACATCTCCTGAAGCTTTATTTAACAGACAAAAAGACAAACAAATATTTTTAGTTTTTTCAATGATGAACTTAATTCTATTTGTTAAACAGAAACAAATATTTTGTGATGCCTGCAACACACTCAAAAAAATTGGGACAGAGGCGCGTTTACCACTTTGTCACATGACCTTTTCTTTTAATTATACTTTTTAATAATTTGGGAATTGAAGATACTAATTGTTGCGGTTTTGCAAGTAGAATTTTTGCCCATTCTTGCTGTGTACAAGACTTGAGCTTCTCAACAGTCCATGGTAACTGTTGTTTGATTCTCCTCTTCATGAAGCGCCATACATTTTCAATAGCAATTCAATCTGGATTGCAGACAGACCAATCAAGCCACATATATAGAAATAGAAATGGAGTTCCTTGGAAAAGCAGTTGTCTTGATAGCAGAATACGTCTCTCCAAAATACTAATATAATCCTCTGCATCAATGGTACCTTCATGTACACAGACCCATTCCAAAAAATTAGAATATCATGGAAAAGTTGATTAATTTCCATAATTCCTTTCAAAAAGTTAAACTTTCATAGATTATAGATTCAGGGCCCACAATTTAAATGATTTCAAGTATTTATTTGTTTAGTTTTACATAATTTGGGCTTCCAGCTCATAAAACCCACGAAAGCAGGAATTCAAAAAATTAGAATGGCTAGGATGGCTTTCACTTCTGTAACTCAAACTAATATTCAAAGATTAAAAATGCAAAAATTGTAACAGTATATGAATACTAGTATATCTGATGTGTGTGTGTGTCTGTGTGACCATATTTTTATATCTTTCTGGGGACCAAATGTACCCACAAGGATAGGAATAAATTTTGATGTAGTTTTAAACAAAACTTAAAAAAATAAAAGAGACAAAAAGACAAAAAGCCTTTTCATTACTGAGGTTAAGGTTAGGATCTCAATGGAAGTATAGCTGTTTGTGTGTGTGTGTGTGTGTGTGTGTGTGTGTGTGTGTGTGTGTGTGTGTCCAAAAGGATATGAATATCTGATATGTTTAACCTTGTGGGAACATTTTGCTGGTCCCCATAAGGAAAGTGGGAAAGAAAACAAGAGCTAAAACGTTGCTGTTTCGTTATTGAGGTTTGGGTTAGGGGTAGCATTAATTAGCTGCAGAAATAATTATGCCAGAGGAAAGTATATCAGTACAAATATTCTCTTTCTCTGTCTCTCAAAGACCCCCCCCCTTTTGTGTGTGTGTGTGTGTGTGTGTGTGTGCCCTTTATTAGGAGACTTTCATTACAGATCAATTTTAGTCTCATACTTAATGTCTTGCCAGTAATTAAATCAATATGAAACCAAACTTTACCTAATTACATTATCTCTTTCTGTCATTAAGTAACCCATTAGACAGCACCAAATGATGTCAAAACACAATTGAGACAATAAACTAATTATATACATCCAGCCAGAGTAGTGATTTCCTGTACTGCAATATTAAATCACAGGATTCAATTCCAGTTGATTCCAGAGGCCCAGAAGAAGGATTATGTAGAATATACATAAATTGAAAACATGGCTTCATGTCTGATAAAACAATCAGTGTAGCTCAGTGGTTAAGAAGTTGGACTACTGCCACTGTTGGGCCCCTGAGCAAGGCCCTTAACCCTCAACTGCTCAGTTGTGTAAATGAGATAAAATGTAAGTCGCTCTGGATAAGGGTGTCTGCCAAATGCCATAGATGTAATGTAATGTAATCTATCATTGACCTCTGCCTCATAATTGGCTGATTTATAATTGCATGGATAAGTATGTATACAGGTGTTTCTAATGAACACCTGTTTATAGACTATTCCAGAGGACAAGCAGCCATATATTACAATCTTGCACTGCTTTGAGGGAGTGACTGGGTTCTCAATTTCGTCAGGAATTAGCACCTGTGAGAATATAAATAGATTTTACACACTATATCAAAAAGGAGCAATGTCCATCTAAGTCAGTCCATCTGTTCTGGGTACAAGGGTTTGATTGTTAGTTTAGTTTTATCACCTTTCTTTTACTTTATCTCAGACTACTGCTGAAGCTGCTCCTATAACAGTAAGTTAAAAACAGTGTTCATTGCTCTCATCAGAAGATAACTCTGAAGAGAAAGTTTGCTCTTCTGTTTTGCCTCTGAAATGTTTAAGGCTTCTTTTCCTAATGAGATTTTTTTTCTCATGCATTTCAATTGGAATAGAAAATGTTCTGAAGCATCTTTTTTATTTGTGTGTTTAAAAAATGCACAATTCAGCATGATCACCTTCAAAATATGATCCACAACACTCCCAAAGATTCTGCCATAGTTGGTAGCAGCACTCGAAATCGTCAACTGTGAGGGTGTTCAGAGTTTCAGTCACGGCTCTATGGATGTTCTTTACTGTGCCGAAGTGGTGGCCTTCCAGCAGGGATGTGGTCAAGCGGCTGCTGTGAATGGAGAGGATCAGGTGGAGCCAACATGTAACACGAGGTGAGCCTCACCTGTCGCTAGATACTGTGAGTTTATTTGTGAGTGTGTTTTTGTTTTGCAGGATAGAGCTGTGGAGAAAGAGGAGACCACAGAGCCACATGCATGTGTGTGGGGGTGTACCATGATTTTATATCTTTGTATATCTGATATTTTTGACATGGTGGGGACATTTTACTGGTCCCCATAAGGAAAGTGGGTTGTTTGTTGTAGTTTGTAACAAAAAATGTAAAATAAATAAATAAATAAGACCCAAAACATTTTATTACTAAGGTTAGGGTTAGGGTTATGGTTACGCATAGCATTAATTAGCTGCATTAATAATTATGTCAATGGAAGGTCCTCACAAGTATAGCAAGACAAAGTCTGTGTGTGTGAGCTTATGTGTGTGTGTGTGCATGCATGCCTGTGTTAAGGCAAACTGAAAGTGCTGAAAAGCAAAATGTTAAGCTGGGAAAATAAAACGCCTGTTTGTGTTACTAAAGCCTGTTTCCCCAAGTTTCCCATCATTTGGCCACACCAGGGTGCTACAGTTATCCACTGTGTAAAATCTTAATTTGCAAGTATAAAGTAGCATAAAATGCAAATACTCAAGTAAAGTACAATTACCTCAAGCCTGTACTTAAGTACAGTACTTGAGTAAAAGTGCTTAATTCATTTCCTCCACTGAGTGTCGGACTATTTTCTTTTGAGCAATCAAAGCTGAATGTTTTCTCTAAAAAATGGATTTCCTTAAGTATGAACAATGTCACACCTAGAGTGTTCTCTGTTATGCTTTCTGGTCTCACTGTTGCCTACAGTGTGATTATTTTGCAGGCATGACAACACAGTGGAGCCTCAGATTATTATATCTGCAAGGCTTGGCAGAATTATTGCAGTGTCATTATTCAAAGCTTTGAGTGAAAGTGTTTTGAGCCATGCAGTAAATGAATCATGCTGAGCCAATGGTGTGATTGTTTTGTGAATATGCAACTATATTCTAGTGTAAAATAATATGTGATTACTTTTTGTATCACCAAATTAAATTACTTGGCACATCCAAGGTAGCACAGAGCAGACAGTTTGTGAGAAAACTAGGAGAACATTAATTATGTGCCTGTTGCTGTGTGTGTGTGTGTGTGTGTGTGTGTGTGTGTGTGTGTGTGTGTGTGTGTGTATGCATGTGTGCATGTGCGTGTGCATGTGTGTGACAGCTTACATTAATGCAGATATCATAGCAGGAAGAACAGCTGTCATACTTTACAGTTCCTGCACTATAGGTATGCCAGTAATGTTAATCATTTAAGTGTGCAGCATTTCTTGTTATCTTTTATTATGAAAATTGTGAAAGAATTATTTATTGCTGTTGACATGATTCATGTTTGTTTTAGTTTTGTACTGGTGTTATAGTGTGAACTGCTATATGCAGCAATTATAAAAGGCTGTTCCGTATAAAATACATAATTTTCAACGTAACCACCTGACTGGTTTCTCTGTGTAAAAGATGTTTCCTTAGTGCAGAGCTCTCTTGTTCTTTAGCATCTGGCTTTGACTGTATCCTGTCAGTGGAGAGCATACATTTGCTTGTATTATTGTTACATGTGAACAATATCATTTTTAAGACTATTTTACACAGACTTTCTGATCTCATTATCCATTTGGTGTTACACTAAGCTAGAGATTCTCTATACAGAAAGTCTTTGCATGATGTGGTATCTCACAAGGTCGTGCTTAGCACAGCTGTACAGCTGTATAGAGACTGTGCTAGAAGAAGCCCAGAGGCCACACCCAGTCTCCTTATTGAGTCTTTCCAATAGAAGGAAGAATGAGATGTCTATACATGGAGGAAAACCTAATTACAAGTTGCTTTGACTTACACAAACCTATATTGATTTTATTCTCATTACATTTTTATGTTTCTCTCTCTCTCTCTCTCTCTCTCTCTCTCTCATAACATAAAAGTGACGTTCAGGACTGGTGGCAGCTATATGCTGCTTTGGTAATTTCTGGGTGGCACCGTGTCATTGGTCCACAATGATGAAAAAGCAAATAAATATCATTCATTTGCACATAATAGTATAAAATCCAAACAGTGCACAATGGCCAAGGCAGTGCTGCACATAGTGCCTATAGTAAAGAACCACTCTGTCTCCACAATGAAACACCAGGTTTGTATGTCCAAAGCAAGTTTACCACACATCTGTACAAAGCTTCTTTTTTTGTATTCGATGCACTCAGCAAATTTGTCCAAAATAAATGGATGGGGTTACGTCAGGTTGGGAGCTTGGTGGATGATTCTCAAGAGAGAGGGCATATTATTAGTCGCTCTTCCATCCTATATAGTGACACATCCTATATATTTGCCACACAAAGAGACATGCTGATGATAACAGTGACTGATGGTGCTAACTGTGCTTTTCATATGTTCATCTGATTGTGACACCTCTAACTGTCATCATGCTGTCCTATTAAATTTGCCATGAACATTTACCATGTTTACAAACAAAATAGCAAATCATGTCCAACTGCACAGTGTAAGGCAGATTTTTAAATTGAATATAAACCTGTGTTGACTTATCTGCCACTGTCCTTAGCTGACTTGTGCGTCATATATCCTATAATATATCATGCATTAAATTCAGATAGGTTCCAACCAGCTAGGGTGATGTGGTTAGGCTTTATATGATGTAACGTAAATAAAGCCAAGTGCTAATTCGACCTTAAGTATAAGCTTAACGTTATCACACAGTTTGAGTCAGTGTGATCTATGCTCCACTGTTGTATTGTTACAAAAACATCACAAATCACACATGAAATGCACACTTTGCAATGTTGACTGATGTGTTATAGATACAGTATACTAGGCAAAAAAGCTATGCTACAAAGAGCATGGCAAAAACAATAGATTAATCTTGTGAAAGCTAAATGCATGATTTACATCAGGGATTTATGAAAGCTGACCCTAATAAACTGTCCAACGTTTTCTTCTAATTAGCAGTAGGGATGTTCCTTCGACCTAACTTTATACTTAGGAAGAATCAGGATTTGCAAACTATGAACTAAAGAGAATTGTTTCAGTAAGATTACTGGCTAAGCAGGAGTGAGAGTTCACACTGTGGCTGTTTCTTGGTTGTTTAAATTGGTCTGGGTGTGACTGTGAGCAGGTGCACTTGATTAATAATCAGTGACTGAGAATGGGATACTCTTCTTGAGACTGGTCATGTGATAAATCGTGTAATTCAATGGCAGCCTGGTTATTATGGGAATTGTAGTTTGGGATTTCTGTGGTAACTGGTTCTGGAGAAGATGTGACAGATAGGTGTTGTTGGTTAGAGGGTTAGTTTTTATGATTATTATTATTGTTGTTATTTTTAGTCCATAAAATGTTTTAGTTTATTACTCTGACATCTTTTAATTAGTAACTATTGTCATTTATTTAGTATTATTTAGTAATATGGTGAAACTAATAAGAAAGATAAGGAGTCCAAAGTGTCAGAGATTTACATTTGGCAAATGTAGTAGAGGTAACTATTTATAAAAACCTTTTCCTTACACATAAGACACACAAAGTTGACGTGAATTTAAGTGTTTGTTAGAAATGAACATGTTATAATTCACACACTTTTCACTTATGGGCTTTTCATGTGTAGGAAATGTGGTTTACCTTTTCACTTATTATTCACATGCTTTGTGAATAGTCACATGACGATTAAAGGTGACACGTTTTTGTCACTGTGCTTGCACACAGTGAAATTGAACCTCTGCATTTAACCCATTCATGCAGTGAGATACACTAGGGGACAGCGAACACACATGCCCAGAGCAGTGGGCAGCCCTACCCACAGCACCCAGGGAGCTATTGGGGATTAGGTGCCTTGCTCAAGGGCACTTCAACCCGGGACTTTCCGATCACGGGGCAGACACCCTAACCACAAGACCACGACTGCCATTGTGTTATTTCAAGGCATAACATAACCGGTGTGTGATTGCTGTTAAAGTTGTATGTTGACTGTAAAGCGTCCTTGGGTTTGAGAAAGGCGCTATATAAATGTAATTTGCATTCATTCATTCATTCAAATGTGTCGTTCCTCGACATGTGTTTTCCAAATGACGACATGTTACTCATTTAATCACATGTGAAATGTCTATCATTCTTCTGTAAGGATTGGTACAATGCATTATTCTCAGTCACTCAATTTCAATTCAGTGACCTTTAGATACTATAAATGTTATGATTCACACATTTATTTTATCCTGGTCAGGGATGGGATACCAGTCCATAACATGGCACCATGCACACACACATACACACACTCACACACATTCACATTCAGACATTCATGCATCCTGAGGGGCAATTCATAGCCAATCCAACTATTGTCATGTTTTTGGGAGGAGAATACCAGAAAACCCAGAGGAAACCTACACATCACAGGAAGAACATGCAAGAAAACCCCACATTAACCCTAACCCAGACATTAACCCAAGCTCAGCGTTTTCAATGTACAAGATGTTCATTCAGAGTACAAACATTGGAATGCAAGATCTACTAGATAGCTGGCCTTGTTGATATTTTACAACTGAGCAGCCTGCTCTAAATCCAGCCCAGTCCTTAAGTCAGGAAGCATGAACAAAGCTTTGATAATGAAGCCCCATAATTTTCTTCCATTAAAGAACATAAAAGCAAACAGAGTACAGAAGTCATTTTAGCAGCTATTTTCTTTAGATTGCAAAGGAGTAAATAGCACATGATAGTGGTGCAATGTGCAGAAATACTGGACCCCAAGGACCTGATTCATGCACACACACACAGACACACACACGCAATCATTTTTAACAATCAGGAATTTGAGCTGCCATTGTTAAATTTGTTATTCTTAAATATATTATTTATGTAGTGGTAACAGACTATTTATTTGAGTATGTGCATGAGAATCATTGTGTTTAACTGGAGGTACCACATAGCAGTGAGGAATATGACCAGTGAATATAGTGTGAGAAATAAAATCATAGTGAAAGCATATAAAATTTCAAAACAATTGCTACACAGAGATATAGAAACGTGTCAGTTGCAGCGCCCCTATGGATGAAAATTTTATGTGTGTCTGAAGAATGTTACATTGATGCAAGGTTTGAAATTTGGCCTTTCCATCACAAGATTGGTTGGTGAAGTCCTAGATTTTTGCTTTGAACATAATTCAGTAGGTGGCACTTCTCCACAATTGTATAATAATGAGCTAGGGTAATGCACCTACTAGAAGCCAATGTGCCGAAACTTTTTTCGAACTATTGCCATAAAGTGCTTTGAGTCCACCCTAATTCAGGGAGTCCTAGCATGAAGGGCAACGCACACCTAGGGACACAAACCTTATATGCCATATGATGCATTTGGGGCTACAAGTTTCATGTGGATTGGTGAAATCTATGTGTACCAAACGTCAACCAAAAATTGGTGAAGAAAAAAAGTGGTAGAAGAAGAAAAACTTTGACAAAAACTATATGACCACCAGCACTGCTGTACTACTTGATTTTCTTCCAAGGCTTTGCTATGAAGTGCATTATGTAAGGGGATCTCATGCAATGGGCTTTCTTGTGCTCATCTTCCTGCTGCTGAGTGCTTCGAGTGTTGCTTTGATGTGCTACTGTTAGCACTGGAGCTGAAACATAGCCAATGCTGGACATATGGGGCTCTACCCACCAGCCAGATGCTACAAGACACAGATGAGAAGTCTTGGATGCAAATAAAATAGCTAGGTTTCATTAGTTGCAGTAGGCCAACTTTTATGAATGTGTGTACTATTTGGAGAATAACACCATTTACTTAAGGCAACAAACATAGTCTTCCATTTAAAAAACACAAACATCTGTCATGAAAATACGGTTGAGATAATAAAGGTGAAAAGAAATCCCATGACAATCAGCTGCACTGAGTACCTCACCATTTCCCACTTTACCATTATTACAGCTTTAATACATTTAAACCTGGCCACCATTTCTTAGTATTGCAAGCAGGATTTGGCATGGGTCTCCTAGTTAAAGTGAGTCTGATGTTTTATTGGACAATTTTAGCAATGCAGTAAACAAGCTATGTCTAGAGATTAGAAAGGCATCTAAGCAGACTGTCCTTACTCTCTGTCCCTTCTCTAGTTTTTCTCTGTTTATGTATTATTTATTTATTTGTTTGTTTTCTTGCATTTGTAAATGTAATTGTTTATTTACCACTAATTCATAAAAGACCTGTTTATTACATTTTGCCTGTGTTAGTGTTCCTGTATTTCTTTTGCAAATTGTAATACAACCCCAATTCCAATGAAGTTGGGACGGTATGTAAAACATCAATAAAAACAGAATACGATGATTTGCAAATCCTTTTCAACCCATATTCTATTGACTACACTACAAAGACAAGATATTTAATGTTCAAATGGATAAACTTTATTGTTTTTTGGAAATATTCACTCATTTTGAATTTGATGTCTGCAACACGTTTCAAAACAGGTAGCACAGGGGCAACAAAAGACTGGGAAAGTTGAGGAATGCTCAAAAAACACCTGTTGAACATTCAACAGGTGAACAGGTTAATTGGAAACAGGTGAGTGTCATGATTGGGTATAAAGGGAGCATCCCCGAAAGGCTCAGTCGTTCACAAGCAAGGATGGGGAGAGGTTCACCACTTTGTGAACAACTGCGTGAGCAAATAGTCCAGCAGTTTAAGAACAACGTTTTCCCAATGTGCAATTACAAGGAATGTAGGGATTTCATTATCTACAGTTCATAATATCAGCAAAAGATTCAGAGAATCTGGAGAAATCTCTGCAAGTAAGTGCACCAATGCAGAGCTTGCTCAGGAATGGCAGCAGGCAGGTATCTGCATGCACAGTGAGGTGAAGGCTTGTGGAGGATGGCCTGGTGTCAAGAAGGGCAGCGAAGAAGCCACTTCTCTCCAAGAAAAACATCAAGGACAGACTGACAGTCTGCAGTAAGTACAGGGATTTGACTGCAGAGGACTGGGGTAAAGTTATTTTCTCTGTTGAAGCTTAAGACTGTTTGGGACATCTGGAAAAATGATTGTCCGGAGAAGAAAAGGTGATCTACCATGAGTAAAGCTCCGTGGCCAGAAAACTACCTGGGATCTCAATCCCATTGAGAACCTGTGGTCATTCCTCAAAAAGCAAGTGGACAAACAAAAACACAGAAATTGTGATAAACTGATTAGACAGGAATGGGTTGCCATCACTCAGGATTTGGCCCAGAAGCTGATATCCAGCATGCCAAGGAGAACTGCCGAAGTCTTGAA
>JAOUQY010000049.1:9699949-9713717 GCA_028566355.1 Doras micropoeus | reverse complement strand
ACTTTGTGCAAGTGTACTTATAAGAATTGATGCTGGTTTGAAGGCAAAGGGTAGTAACACCAAATATTGATTGGATTGATGGATTTAGATTTTTTCCTTTGTTCACTCACTTTGCATTTTGTAAATTGATAAAAAAAAAATCAATTATTATTTGTATGTTTGAAAGCATTCTTAGTTTACAACATTTTGCCTTACCTGCCTAAAACCTTTGCCCAGTACACACAAATTTACATTATATACTTATATAAACACCACTATTATGTCATAAATAATGGATTCCTATATTTGTAGCTTAGGAGACTTTTTAATACCTGTAGTACAGAGAATGGAGAGAGCATTAGCGGTGTAATTAACCAAGGGTCTCATATTAATGAATATGCATATTAATGAATAGTGTATGCCTAATTGTTACTGAAACACCTCATGGCATGTCCACTGGGAAATTAAAAGGTTAAGGAGTCACCCACTAGGAAATTAAATAGCTAGGGAAGCAGCATTTGCAGTAGAAAACCCATCTGCCCCATATTATAGCTAATATTGTGTTCTCTTGTGCTTGTATAATGCACTGCTTTGAAGATGCTCTGGAGGAAAAGCTTATTTACTTGAGAGGAGGAAGGCTGCAGATGGAAGTAAGCAGAAGATTTTTTTTTAAATCAATATATAGCATTAAGGAGTATTTTCAGTTGCTAACAAAATCATTTATTCTCAAGGGAGTGATGTGGAAGAGATCCAAGTCACCACAGCAGATATTGCTGTAATTTTCATGATTCCAATGGAATAGATGCCTCACAATGTCAAGCTATGATAAATAAATAATTGCTGAGACATTATGTCTGCCCAGTGCAGTCTCCCCACCTGTTCATCTATTTAATAATAAATATTTCCTGTAGCTTCTCTCTGCCTCTGGAAACTTCACGGCATCAGCAGTTTTTTATGAGTTACTTGACACAGGCTTTTTGGCCTTGCTTGATGCCAGAAAGCAATTCTCTGCTTTATCAAAGTTTTTTTTTTTATTACTTTAAGCACCATTGTTCTATAAGTAACTTTATTACCTTAGCGACTGTTTCCATTTTACTCATTTAATGCTCTAATTTGACAATATAACTGATAAAGTTATTACTGTTTTCAAGAGGAATATTTTTATTTGCTCATCTTTAGTAACTTTCATGGTTTATCATGGTTATGCCAGGCACAACATGGGAGAATTCACGCCCGGTGGGGTGTCCGTCACACTTACAAAAGTGAAATGTTTGTGCTAGATTTGCACTAAACCTGTGACTGATTTGAACCAAGGCATTTGTTTGCCAAAAAATAGCGTCACAGGTTTGCCTATATTGGCTACTAGTGACAAACATCCAGCCACATTCTGGCAATAATGAGAAGTACTGGCAAACTTCTAGTAACCTTCTGGAGCAAATTTGCCATTAGTGGATTAGTCAGAACATATCAGAACGTATCAGAATGAGTCAGAATCTCCTTTGCTTTCAATCTCTGTTTAGCAGCTCATGATACAGACTTGTGAGTGACAAATCTGTAACAATTAAACTCATGTTTGGGCTGCAACTTAGTAAAAGTTAGCAATCCTACTGTAGCTACAACTGTAACCTGACAAATCCTGACAAACTAAATGATAACTTCATTATCAGCTCCATTTTCACTTTAGTTAAGCTGCCATTATTCTTGCATAGCCAGAAATGGTTATCTTGTTACCAATTATTAGCATACTTAGATTTCTCTAATGTTGCAAACTACCAGCTAGCTAGCTAGCATATGTGCTAACATTAACAAATTAATTTATGTTAGCATATTAAGACTCATGAATTCATTTAGATAGCAACTGAATTTCAATTCAATTTCAAATATCAATAACTGTCAACTTCTACATGTGAACACAACAAATTAAAATGTATGTTTGGGCAGCTTTGGGCAAGACGGTCTACCACACAGAATCCTATAGAATCCTACTTTTTAAAATGTTATGGCCATTGCTGCGTAGCGTGTAATGTTATTCCTGGTTCCTGCTTTGTTCAATATAGTTCATTGCACTTGACAAGATGAGCCGTGTGTCTGCTAGCTTCCTGGAAGCATCCTGCACCAATGACATCATGTTGGTGTCAGAAGTGGGATCTGGAGACGAAGCTTCGGGAAATAGAGTGAAGCATCCAGACCCTTCCTGACAAACAGCGAAGAGGACTGCAGGAAGCGGAGTGCCTGGATGTTGTTTGACCTGATGGTTCCAGCGCAGAGGGGCAAGCTCCCTGGGCTAGCGGTGACAACATGGAGTAGACAGTGGCAGGGAGGACCCATGCCAGCAGGGCAGAGCAGACATCAGCAGGGAGGACCCCCTAATGGCAATGCAGAGTGGACGGCAGCAATTAGGTACTGCCCAACAGCACAGAGCAGTTGGTGACAGCAAGGACCCACACTGGCGGCACAGAACAGACCACAGCAAGGACGACCCATGCCAGCACTGCAGAATGGGCAGTGGCAGGGAGGACCCGCAGCAACAGCGGGGAACCACCGGCTACGATGTGCTACGATTTTGAGGGAGTCTGGGAGCCAAACCTTGCCCAGTTATGAGTGGTTGCCAACTATCATGACCGGATGGCAGTGGAAATGGTGACACAGCTGTACTTAGTACTTGAATAGAAGGTGTTACAGGCACTCCTGGATGTACCAATGGAGAAACACGGTGCGTTGGTGTCATTGATGGTGGCCGTACAGCAAGGGTTCCAGCATCCATGGCGATTAAGCTACACCTTCCCTGCCAACAGGGGAGTGTATACCACCAAAGGTGGCAGAGAAAGCTGCTAGCAACAATCCGGAAAAACCGTCAAAGGAGCGGTTGCTTTGCTAGTGCTGCAGGAAGCCAGGGCACAGAGCAAGCCATTGTCATGAACCCAAACTAGCAGGGGACTGGTGGCCCCCAGAGAAGTATTGGGACATTGCCTGACTTGTTGGGGCCACCAGGGCAGTTGACCCTTAAGGGGTCAAACTTTGTTCACAGTAAGAGGGAATATATAATATTCACCTTTAATCATTTTACTAAGAGGAATGTGCTTTACAGAGACATTTTTAAATAATTTCACTGAAAATAATGTAAAAAGTAGGGAATTTTTTTTTATATGGAGTAACTGACAGTGGTGACGTTAACCAGTCTAGAAGGACAACCCTTACAGAGTGTAAATGTTATCACCATGAAGTCTGCCTTCTCTGTTATCTTAGAGTATATTTATAGGTTACTACTGACATCTTCTGGCAAACAGCAGCTCTGCAAATATAAACATGTATAATGTATGGGTCATTATGATTAAACTAAGAGAAAGTAAACAGAATTGACCCTGTAGAGGGGTAAGAACAATGACATGGTACTAGACGTAAACTCGAGATTATAACTCTTACACTCCATACACCTTGCTTTTGCAATAACAAAAGTCCAGGATGGTCGACAATGAATAATTGTGTTAATGACATCACATTCAAAGTGTCCTACTTTGGAAATAACTTGATAGTTTTTCCTAAATCCATATTATTGCACATGAATGCGACAAAAAAGTATTATGAGTCTCTAAATAATCTGATCCAAAAGGGTAGCAGTGACACACAATAGTCTAAAAGGCAACTTTATACGGCTTATCAGGAATCAAGGAACTTGAGAGGAGAATTATATATTGCTAATTACTGATTTTACTACTGCATATAATATATACACTTCAGACCCACATGTTCATCAAGATGTTGAGCCTTTTTGCTGACCAATCATACCCAACATTTTGTGCTTATTAAAATGATCAGAAGTTAGAGGAAGTTAGGACAACTCAGATGGTCAGCCCATGTACATCATGTACATTGAGTACATTGAGACTTTTTCTGTCACTATGCATGGTGAATCAATATGAATGTATTAATATGAAGGCACATACACATGTATTTAATTGTGCAAAATAGATTCATGTTGTTTTATGTTCCCTTTCCCTTTTATTTTCTTTAGTTTCTCTTTGTTTTTGTATGTGTATAGATTTTATGGTATGTGTGAATTATTGGGTACTGTGTTGACTGTCACAACACCTACACATAGGATTCTATTCTATTCTATTCTATTCTATTCTATTCTATTCAAGAGTCACACCACCAAGTGGTCAATTCTTTGTCTGTAGATGAATCTTCTATTAAAATCTATACTTATGATACTGTACTTGGAGATTATCAGCACTAGATGGTGCCCAGAAACTATGCAATATGTGGACACAGCTTGAAAACTGCAGCACAGTGATGAATATATAAGTCAAAAGCAGTATAAACTATATATTTAAAAGATGTTATGAATAATTCTTACTACTGTATAATTGTTATTATAAGTATGCATTTGCTACATATACATATAACTGTGATTTGACAGCAGCTCAAGGTCTGCTCAAGGTTTCAGAGAATGCTATTTATGTTCAAGTTATTAAGATATTAAAACTATTACAAAATTACAAAAGGGAACCACTGTTTCAGCCAGAAATAGAACTAAATAAAGGAACAAAGGAAGCAGGAGTAAACACTTACATGATACCTCTGAGAGCAGAATGGGCTTGAGCATAGCTTGAGGCTACTGCAGCAAAGCTCATATAGGTTGTACTTAAACGCTACACTATACTATATACTAAGCTTAGAACATAGCATGAAGTATGAGTAGACTTGAAACCCTGAGTAATATAAAAACAATGATTGAGTGATTCACTGATTGATTAATTGATTGGCAGAGGTTTCACATTTTCTTGTATTATTCTTCTACTCCGCATTGTTCTCTCTGACCAAGACCGAAAAAACGCTCCACCT
Source organism: Doras micropoeus (assembly GCA_028566355.1). Lineage (NCBI taxonomy): Eukaryota > Metazoa > Chordata > Actinopteri > Siluriformes > Doradidae > Doras > Doras micropoeus. Next base: position 9,708,893 of record JAOUQY010000049.1, on the reverse strand, counting down.
CCCACAATGACACTGAAATAGGTCACAGTAGTTTAATTAGACATATTGCAATGTGACCTTGAATGAAAATACCCTATTACTTTTAGAGCAGCACTGCTGTTACCCAGGTTATGCCACAAAAATCATTATTTCTCAGTCATCTACAAAACTGTCAATCCCAGTTTCAGTATGACACAGCTGGCACACAGCGGCATGGACAGGATTCTGATAATGAACTGTGATTGGATGCTCAAAAAACCTTGACTTGTTATTTTCGCTACCTTTTTTTTTTACAGTGAGAGGGCTAGAACTATGTACATGGGTTAAGTTCCTAAAACTCTGATTAAACTATACTCTAGTGTGCTAGTGGTGGAATTTAGTACATTAATACCACATACACTGATCAGCCATATTAAAACCACCTGCCTAATATTGTGTAGGTCCCCCTTGTGCCACCAAAACAGCAGTGACCTGTCAAGGCAAGACCTCAGAAGGTGTGCTATAGTTTCTGGCTTTAAGACATTAGCAGCAGATCTTTTAAGTCCTGTAAGTTGTGAGCTGAGGCCTCCATGGATCAGACTTGTTTTTTCCAGCACATCCCACAGATGCTCAATCGGATTGAGGCCGTGGGAATTTGGAGGCCAAGTCAACACCTTGAATACTTTATGTTCTTTATGTTCTTCAAACCATTCATGTACAATTTTTCCAGTGTGGCAGGGAATATTATCCTGCTGAAAGAGGCCACTGCCATTAGAAAATACCATTACCATGAAGATGTGTACTTGGTCGGCAACAATGTTTAGGTAGGTGGTAGAACATTGCCCAGAGGCAATCCTGGTGCCATCTCTTCCCCAGGTAAGTGACCGCACACACACAGTCATCCACATGATGTAAAAGAAAATGTCATTCATCAGACCAGACCGCCTTCTTCCATTGCTTCATGGTCCAGTTCAGATGCTCATGTGTCCATTGTAGTTGCTTTCAGCAGTGTACAGGCATCAGTGTAGGCACTCTGACCAGTCTGCAGCTACACAAAGAAAATACACAAAGCCCCATACAAAGAAAGCTGTGATGCACTGTGTGTTCTAACACTCTTCTGTCATAGCCAGCATTAACATTTTCAGCCAATTGTGTTACAGTAGCTCTTCTATGGGTTTGGACCAGACAGGCTAGCCTTCACACCCCACGTGTATCAAAGGGTGCTTGGGCACCCATGACCCCAGTGCAGGTTTACCTGTCCTTCCTTCGACCACTTTTGGTAGGTACAAACCACTGCATATGGGGAACACCACACAAGACCTGCTGTTTTGGAGATACTCCGACCCATTCGTCTAGCCATCACAGTTTGGCCCTTGTCAAAGTTGCTCAGATCCTTACGCTTAGCCCACTTTTCTTCCTTCCAACACATCAACTTCGAGAACTGACTGTTCACTTGCTGCCTAATATATCCCAGCCCTTCAATGTTGTTCATGCCACCTCTCAGTGGTGTTAATGTTATGGCTGATCAGTGTACATCGATGTACTGAATTAAAAATCAGGTCATTAAAAATCCTGGGTGCCTTTAAGAGAAGTTGTAATTTGCCTAGGATAATTAATTGAAACATTGACAGGTGTGTCATGAAGTTTTGTATCAACAAGAACTTTATCACACAAGAAATAGAACTGTACAGAATATATTGCTGCATTTAAAACTTCAGGCATCATAGACCTGGGCGTATCTACTGTACTATTTGCTTTCTATGTAGAAGCCTAAAGAAGTGTGTTTCCCTATCAGAAAGAGTTCCAAACAGTATATTTGTGGCATATTGTGTTGGAACAGTTCTACAATTTCCATACTAACCATAATGGAAGTGCAGACCGAGAATGAGAATTCTCAGAAATTAGCCTGCCTTTAGCCAATCAGAGCATGTGAAAATGCACACAACTAACTTATCTTTGCCTCTCTATCTGCAACTTTTTGGCATACCAGTTGCAAAATTCAACCCTGTGCAATACCGTGTTTTTAGATTTATAAAGGCCAGCATCTGCTGCAAATAAGCTCAGCAAATCATGACAATGAGAGCAGACTCTAAGTTGCATGATTGTGTTAGGGAATAATGATAGAGGAAGCAGACTGAGTTAACATAGATAAATTGCAAGAGCCTTTTTTTCTCTGTCTGCACATTAATTTACTGAATGATATTTAATCGTGGCTATAGAAAAAAGTTAACAGTGAGTGTGGTTGATTTCGAAAGAACTTGAAACAAGAATACTTTTGTGTTGAAAGCTATAGCTAAGCTCTCCTATGTCAAGAGAGTATGGTAATTTAGGAATTTAATATCATGATACATCATGAAACAAATCATGGGAATGCAAAAAAGGATGGCGATGATAAGATAGGCAAAGAAAAAGAAGCATCTGGAAGCTATACTTGTAGATCCTTTAGTATTTTTATGATTACTAAAGGTAATAAATTATGATATTCTCAACCACTAAGTATGAAAAACCTATTGTGAATTCTTGAAAGAGTTCTTAGCTAAAATGGATTTGCAACTAAGTATTAAAAAAGATTACATTTAGAATTCTATTAGTTTTTCCAATTACTTTTGGTACCTTTAATTATAGGGATAATTAATAAATAATAGCTGGTGACTCAGGTGTTTTGATGTGGTCTGGACATCCCTGTCCTACGGCATTTCTGTAACTTTACAGCTGCAATCTCACACTGTACCAAGATCAACATTCCTGTTCGGTTAGGTCTATATGACAGCTTTCAACAATAGTGTATTAGCCTGTGTGAAGCGCTTGAAGCACTGTTGTATCTACAGTATATGTTCTGGGACTTTTACTCTCCCTGTCCACTTGCTGGATCGCTTCTTCCTTGGTGCTTCAGTACTTCATGTTTTACAAATTAAGCACTTATTTCAATCTGAACCCTTTAAGGAAGCAAATAATGCTTAAATATGATTGAAGCATTACAGAACTTTATTTATTTATTTATTTATTAGGAGTTTAATGTCATATTTTACACAGTGGTTACATTCAGGACAGGAATGTATTTCAGACTCATCAGTGGGGGGAATTTAGTATCTCCAATTCACCTAACAAACATGGTTTAGAACTGTAGGAGGAAACCAGAGCCTCCTGAGGAAACCCACAGAGACACAGGGAGAACACGCAAAGTCCACACAGAAAGGACCCAGGCCACCTTTCCCGGGAATCGAACCCGGGACCTCCTTGCTGTGAGGACATTAGAGAACTCTTTTTTTTCTAAGTGTACATGAGTTGGTAAGAATGATGGCCAAAATGAAACAGCCGAGATTGACAGCTGGCAAATATACTCTCTACAGAATCAACTGCAGGCAACCTGCCCCAGGCACTCTCATATTGCTATGAAACTTAGTGAAAGCCACACTTTCACTGTGATAACTTTTCTGCAAAGGGGCACACTCAGCATAATCTATTGTGCACTCTTCACCCTAATGTATATTAAATTTATATTTTATAATGTGAAAAGGTACAGCGTGTGTGTATATGGCACAAGCAGAATTTATACAGAGATTTCACATAAGTGTGTATGCCATTTATGTGTGTGTGTGTGTGTGTGTGTGTGTGCACATCCTGTTTTTTGTTGTTGTTTTATTTTATTTTAACATTTTTGTTTTTGTAAACTGTGATGTTTTTCACAAGTGTGTGTTTTCTGTCTTAATGAACCACTGATGTGTCTTCATCACTACATTTGAAGACATCTGTGTGTTTTTTTTGCCTTTTGTATGTCCGTCTGGCCTCTCTGTGGTGTGATTAAATGCTCAATAAATGTAAGAATCTTGCTGCCACACTGGCTGAGTAGCCACATTAAAGAACTGCAATTTAAATACAGTTGAACTGAACAGTACCCCACTGAGTGCTGTCTCATAGAGGAATGCCCTTGTGAGTTTTCCTGAAGCTTATGTTGTACTTATGTGATTATATTGCTTACATTTCATTTTGCTGAATATCAGGTACTATCATCTGACCATTTATCTCAATACTTCACACTTGTAATGTAGCGGTTATCAACCCACCTCTTTTACTCATAGCTGGAAAACCCAGTGTTAACAGAGACAGGTGATAACCAGCAAAAAGTCCAGGCTGTCCAGGATCAGCATTCTTAGTTTTGGTGAAGCAGGCAACATAAAGATAGGTAGAGACCTCAGAGTCAGAGCAGAATGAACTTCAATACAACACACAACATGCTGCCAGCAATATTGTTATGCAAATGTTGTTTCAGTAATATAACATCTTGGTGCTCACCTCAAACCTGCATCTTTTCAGTCCGCTTTCGGTCTGTCTCTATTGCCTGTGCTTTTTGCTTTTTAAGGGAAGTTGTGCACATACATACATACATACATACATACACACACTTCTGCTTTCATTGTATGTCACTAGGTAAGCTTCATGCCAATCAATTAATGCTGCCTTCATCCGACCAAGTGTAATTCTATACAGAATAATAACTGATAAAATGCAGTTTAATGAGCTTGAACCTGTATCGATGAATGACAGTTTTTGGGGGGTTAAATTTCCTTCTTTTGAACATTGCCCTCAGTGGCAATTATGTGCATGGGTTTGTCTGGAATGGATATTACAGAGCCATTGTATGTTGTTGTTGTTCTTCTTCTTCTTCATCATCTTCATCATCATCATCATCATCATCTTCTTCTTCTTCTTCTTCTTCTTCTTCTTCTTGATGAATCATGCCAGAGATTATTTGAGAAGCAGGTTTATTGGTTGTGTTTAGTAAAATATGTCTATCTGATTAATGTGTCTATTAAAACAAGTCTTAATTGAAAGTATTTATTTGACATATCCAAAAATCCAGTGCATGTGTGTGTATGCATATATATGCCCCAAAATATAATTGATGAACACCTGAAACTATCATGGGTGAACAGGGAGACCATAAAACTTTCTTCCAGAAGGCTCTTTCACTGTGACAGCTGCAAACAGTATTCCAGATTGAAGGTGTCGATGTTGCAGCAGGGGCTTCTTTCTTGAACGACAGCCTCTCAGTCCATGGCGATATAAAACTTGCTTGACTGGAGACAATGACACTGGTGTTCCAGTGGCTTCATAGGCTGGGCTATTCCTTGGTGGTTCTTTGGCTGTTCTAGATAATCAGAACCAATTTCCTCTCAGCTGAGGGAGACAGTTTGGGTCTTCTTCCAGACCTTGGCAAAAACCTCTCAATAACACGTATTGGCAATTGAAAATTGTTTGAAGTGATGACTTTGGAATCTGCGGTTGTTTAGAAATGGCTCCAGAGACACTCGTGACTTGTGTGAATCTATGATCATCTGTCTCAGACCTGCACTGAGCTCCTTGGACTTTCCCATTAAACTGTGTTTTGATCAATCCAATGAGGGCTGTCAAACAAACACTTTTTATGTGGGCACAGAGAAGCTACCAGCTGTAGTCAATCTTTAAAAGGAAGTTAAGAGGCCTTGGCCTTGGAAGGTTAAAAGACATTTCAGAACTTTAAGCACCATTGAATCAATAATCCTAGTGGGTGTATGTATATTTTTGAGCCTGTGTTGATTTCACTGACTGCAGCTATAATTACTAGAGTAAGAGGTGTTCTTATGGACAAAAAGACAAGTCCTTGTAGTATTTTGATGTCCTTCAAAAAGTGGATTTGTCTGCAGTTTTATAGTGTCAAGTAAGTTTGATCTTCTAACTCTTACTTACTTTTGTCCTTTAGCATATGCTTGTTCTACTTCTTTTCAAATTATTTCCCCACGTTACATGGTATATGCCAAGAAAGCCACTCATCTAAAATTTTAAATAATCACAACTGAACCCATATCTACAGCACATAAATACAAATGTCCTTATTTAAGTGTTCCTTTAATAATCCTGTAATCAGGTCACCACTGCAGCTGTTTATAAACTCCACCATTAATGAAGTTTTGACTTTCAAGTTAATGACTCATATAGAATCGCTGCCTTTCATTTATCAGAGAATGGCTTTCAAATTTCTCAGTTTACATATGACCCACTCTTTGGCATTTTTGTATGTAGCCAATTACATGCTTCTAGTGAACCAAATTAAGGCTGAATTTGAAAGATTTCCTCATTGTGACTGGATGAATGCAATCACTTTAAATGGACATACTTCATAATTTTCTTTATTTGTTTCAGTGTTGCCAGTCTTCACAGACTATTGACTAGCTCATACTCTAAATTCTAATATTTGGAGTAAAGTATTCTTTTAAAAAGGAAACTGGTAAGGTATGTGGCTGTAATCCTCAATTTTTTATCATATTTTGATTGCCTTAAGGAATTACCCACTGACTGAAGCTACTGACCATCACACCTGTTGAAGGGAAGCACAATAGATTTATGTCATATGACTCATTTATTGACAGTATCACCTCAAGCACTGCAAGCTTTTTAAGGAAAGGAAGTTCAGACAAACAATAATTGTTCAAGTTTTCATATATGGTTATTGTACTCTAAAATGTTCTTGATATTGATGCCACAGATTATATTTGGTTATTCATTTGTTTTTTAAACAAACAAACAAAAAATTCATTAGTGAGGTTAAGGTTAGGATTGGGGTTAGGGTCAGCATTACTTGGCTGTATTAATAATTATGTCACTGAAATGTCCCCACAAAAATAACAAGACAAAACAATGTGTGTTGGACATGAACAGAGCAGAGCAATCAGGTCTGTGTGTGTGAATGTGTGTGCATTTAACCTCTCCCAGTAGGCTGTGTCATGGATAAATTGAGTGGAAATTACTGTATGTCTTCAGGGGCAATTTGAGTCCCTCCTGTGGAGTGAAAACAGATATTATCAAATAAAGAAGAAATTTCTGTTAGGGGTCATTCTGTGCCATGGTCCAACACTAGGGGGAACACCGACACTGGAGAACTCCAGCTCCCAGCAGACCCTGGGGCAATTTGTTGCAACGATAGACACTGGTGCCTAGTTAAAGAGCTCCCTGGCCCAGTGCTCTCGTCGCATCTTTTGACCATTTTTCCGGTAACATAACACTCCGGCGTGAGGTATCGGTCTCTCGTTTGTAGAGGAGAGATCACTGGGTAGGACTTCGGTCCGAGGTAATCTAGTAGGGACACTTTTATCCCTTCCTCTGCCCCTTAATTCGAGCACTATGCTCTCTGCTGCTCCAGCAGCTTTAATCTTTCAAATGTTACAGCAACTAATTAACCGATTTCACTTTGGTAGAGGTGTAGGGCTTACAGCTGAGGTGATCTGTAAGGGATTCTTTCCTCTTTCTTTCCCTGCCTACTAATCTGAACACAACGCTCTCTCTACTGCTCTGGCAGCATCTTTTTTTCAAATGCTTCAGCGTCAATTTAAGTTTGTATAAGCGCTCTCCGCATCTTCTCAGTTTCGCTTAGGAGGCGCGCCCTTTGTTTTTCTGGTTACGCTATTTTCATTCATCCTTTTTCCCTAACGTTCATTGACAATCTCCTTTGTTTGAGACCACAAGTTCAGCGCTTACTTTTGAGCTTATTCCCTTTTCTTTGTTCCCAAGTGTCCGCTTAGCTCAACTCACACCCTTTACACCCTGATGAGCCGGGTTCGATTCCTGGCCATTACAGTTTTGCACAACATGATCAAAAGAACTAAAATATAGAATATAATAACTAAAGATTTTCTTTTCTCCCTCCTTTTTGCCCGGGGTTTAATTTATATATATTTATTTTCTCTGTTATAAATATATTTTTTATTTAACCCCATTCCTTTATTTTCTCTCATTATTATTCCTTATTTTTCCTTATTCCCCCACTGAGGAATAACAGCCCAGCCTAACCCTGCACTTTGGTCCAGCCATCCAGGCCCCCGTAACAATTTCCCTTGCAAATCAGCAGTCCCTGTTTACCCCCTCAAACCTATAAATATTTATTATTATTTCTTAATGAGGAGGGGGATGCACAAGCATGAACTTCATTGTTTTATTTATAACTACATTCTATATATCACCTAAATCAGTGTGCAGTAAAAAAAATATATATAAAACACAAAAGAACATTCTTTTCTAGGAAAGTAATCAATAATGGGGTGAGCTGTCATTCTTCTCATAACAGAAATTTGCAAAATAAATAAATAAACAAACAAACAAATAAAAAATAGACAAAAAATAAATATATAAGTAAACAATTAATACATTACTGTTGTTATGATTATTATTATTAGTTGTAGTAGTATTGTCAGTAGAAGCATCTTTAAAAAGCCTGCTTTTGTATCCATTTATAGTGAAATTTGCAGTCGTGCAGCATCTGTGGTGGAAAATTTAAAGGAGTGCCTGACTTTTATGCACTGACTCTGTACTGAGACTCCTACCTCCTAGTCTTATATGATGATATTCTGTGAATGAGCTGTTACTACAGAAATGTCAACATATCAGAACAGGCATGTTAATATAAACCTGTGATTTGCCTTGCAGCTATTAATGAACTGTCATCTTAATTAACACCTTCTGACCAAACACAAATAAGAATTTAACATTGCTGTGGAATAATAATAAAATATATCATATATTTAATGAAATATTAAAATATGAATATAAATGTAAAAAAATAATAAACTCGATATGTGCATAATATTAAATGAGTTCAATGACTATCTCAATGATCAGACTATGAATGAATAGCCTATCATGAATCATATCACTGTGCTACGTGGGTGTGTATATTCTCTTGTTTCACCAGCATCTAATGTATCCTGTCTACTACAATCTTTTCTTTTTTGCTCCCAAAATAACACTCATTCACATTCATTACCTCGCATAACACTGTTTACAAATGACCATGTGTGTCCTGGCTGCCCAGTATGTAGTCCTGGGGACATCTATGCACAAAGATGGTTCTGAGGCTCTTCTACCATTGTTTTATTCTGTATATACAGTGCCTCCAAGTAATATTCAACCCCCTGCACATTTTGTAGGTTTACACATTCGGAGTTAACTTGGCATT
>JAOUQY010000049.1:9668306-9684439 GCA_028566355.1 Doras micropoeus | reverse complement strand
AGTCTCAAGTCTCAAGTCTCAAGTCGCTGCTTGTGCTACTTAAGTGCGACTTGAGTCCAAGTCGAAATCTCTTGCATATCTACAATGACATCCTATGAATGCCTCTGATAAAGATGAGCATGAATAAAATCTTCGAGGTTAAATGAACTGTTATAGATTTAAGTGGAATTAACAAAAGTGCAGCAGCTGTTTGAGTTCATGTAACAGCAATGATTTCATTTTGGGTAATTACACAGGATAATGGCCTTACAGAAGCACAAACATTTGAGGCATTGTTACCATGTCTGCGGTAAATTAGTCAACAAGTGCCTCCTGACCCTAGCTCCCCTGCATTTATCTACTCAGTCATTTGCTTATTCATTTGGAATGAGCCCCAGCAGTAATACAGGAACCTCAAAGTCTCACAGCACATTTCATTAGGAAATCCAGGCAACACCCAAAATAGAGTTGTTTGAATACAAATTCCTTTGGCAGAAAACAGTAAACACAGTCAATAGGAGGTACACACATATTAGAGAATTTAGGCAGTATTGATTTTTTTTTTTTTTTTACATTTTCAATATGTTCTCAATGTCAAAAATAAATCCTATAAACCAACAGACTACCGATACATGCAACAGTGCTGATTTTTATCTGATCATCAAACAGTTTAGTTTCATTTTTTTAAAGGATAAGAACATAAAAAACACTCAAATCCATTTTACAAATCATACCAAGGGCAAGGCATGAACCCACATGAACCACGCCAAATGTTTGTTGCTATGACAATAAAAAGGTTAAATGGAGTTTGCAGGTTCTTCAGCATAATACAATAAGGTGAATGGGGAGAAGGATGTCCACCCCTAACTTAAGCATGAGTACATGTATCCTAAAATTCTTATCCCTTCAAAGTCTCATTAAATGGGGTTTGTTGTTATACGTCATTAGATTTTACTTGCCACTGTGCATAATTTTCACTGGATTGGAAATTACAGTGTGAAAATGATTTTGTTGATTTAAAAAAATAGCAACCTGGTTGCCTTAAATGTTTAAGTTTATTGAAAATATAATATTAATATAAAATAACTACTGTATTGGGTCAACTTAATCTTGTATTATAACTGAGTGATGCCAAAACATCCACTATGCTGTTTGAATAAAACTAACATAAAACAAATACATTAAGCTCATTTATCAAACTGGATGCAAACAAATCTAGTTGTAAATTTAGTTTAAATAGCCTATATATTCCAATTGGCTACAGAAATGGAAAGAAAATTATGTAAAACTTTGCCATTTCGTTGTAATGACATGAAAAAAAGCAATAAAAAGGAAATGTGAAAAAAGAAAGCAGATGAAAACAAAATTATGACAAAAGAAATATCACCTTATAAAAGGAAGAAGAGTTAGGGTGTGTCTAGGGATAGCTGATGAGCTACAATGACTGCATTGAGCTGCATTAATCGAAGATTTAATGCTCTTTCATTTATGCAACTTGCAGATTGAAAGATGTGTGTGTGTATGGCATTTCTCGTGGATACTCATGGATAACCAAGTAAGAGATGCATAGGCGGTTTGTTCACTGCTCCGCTGTGTCATGTCACAATTTTATTGAGCTGTGCTCTCATTACAGCTGGCCGAACTTTGGCTGTCCCTGTCCCTTGTGTTTCATTTACACAGCTGTACATCTGGCCATTAGTTTTCTTGATAAAAATAAAATGCACTGTCCTACTGGGAGCACAGTATGGATTGAATGGATGATCGGGGGTTAGACCTGCCTACATAGTTCTGTCTTCAATCCTTTGCTAGTTTAGACACATACTGCATATGTAACCCTAACCCTATGTTTTTTTTTTTTGCAATATATTAAGCTTGGTTGTCTTTTCAACCTAATGTTTATACCTTATTGTATTGTATATAGACAGTAAAAACTACACTAATAATGTCAGTCTAATTATATGGATTGCTGCAATGTTCTGCTTATATGTTTTTTTGCTGTAGTTCAGCAGGTTTTCCTTTGGTGCTTGTAGTTCAGCAAGCTTGGTGTGGGTGTGGGTGTTTTAAAATTGTGATCCATATGCCCATTTTTAACTTTAAGCACACTGTGAGGGCTCTACAGGGCCCTATAATGACAGAACCTGTTTCAATATAGTACCAGAAGTGCTACGCTGTTCCATCTTCTGTCTTACCTGTTCAAAACAGCCAGACGTCATTCATATGCAACTGCTGCTGGTGACTTAATGGCTGTCCTCCAAAGAGTATGGTAAAATAATTGGCCTTTTATGGTAACTGGTAACATATAACAGGGCACAGTTTTGACATACATTCTGCAGCTGGCATTGCATGATGTCACAAGGTTGTCACCTGTATTGAGAACCCGGAAGGTGAAGTCTATATCCAAGCATACATTTCAGGGTTAAGGAGCTTGATCAAAGGGATCAAAGTGAATCTTACAGTCTTAAGATTTAAATTTACAACCTTCTACTCACTACCTGGGAATAACAACCACTGAGCCACCACTACCTCTCATTTTGTCCTAGATAGACCAGTTTTTTAAATTATATCAGTTGTGGCAACATCAGTCTTTAGTTTTATATGCAAAGAATTGAGTTCATGCTGCAAGTAAATTGGGACACTCTTAAATCAGTGCAATCTGTTAATGCTTCTATTAAAATGAATGGAAACAAAAAGGTTAGCATGAAATAAACTATTTTAATGACGTATTTTAATTCAGATGATATTTTACTTCAGCCTTGCTTAATACTGGCATAGCCACATCACAAATGTGTCACAGAATCTTTTTACTGTTATAAATTGTCATGACGGATTATGACCAGTTGCAGAGCTATCATCAGCCATTAATTACACTGTCATAGCTCTCTGATCTATCATTTTACGTATAGTTTACATCATGTGATCATTTTGGCTAAATGCGCTCTAATGAGTATGGTGCAGGACAGATCTTATTTAACGGTCCTTGTCATGACCTTCAAATACTTGTGGGGATGGTTGTACCTAGGAAGATATAAAAACATGACCACACACACACACACACACACACACACACAAGCACGCATCACGTTCCTAAGCTTCCTCCTTGGCGTCCAACTGCTCAGCTCCTTGAAGTCACAGCTCGACTGCAACACCGCATACTAATAAAGTTTGAGAGGGGAGGGGGCACTGGGAGGACTGGGAGAACTGGCGAGCTCAGCAGCAGCAGCAGCAGCAGCAGCACAGAAGCAGTCGCGCTTTGGGGAAAGCTTCACGAGCAATGGCTGTTTCATACGGAAATCGTTTTGTTCACCGTTTATCATCATTCGTGCCAATCTGATATGATTTATTTGTTTGTTGCTTTTGTTACGATCCTTGCGTTTTTTTTAAGTGCACCCTCTTCCATGTTGCATTCTGAAATTACAATCTGTATCGAAGTAGAATTTTGAGCTAAACGAATCGGTGACAATGTCAGTAAAGGGAAAACACTGCACACAGCTTTAGATGAAATGTGCATGTTCCTAACTGACTGGTATTCCTGGTTTTGGTTGGACGGAATACAGCAGTGCTCATGCTGATTTGAGTTTAACCCACTGACAGCAAGGAAATTCTGGATGCGCTGGTGTCACAAATAAGTCATTTTTTATCTAAGGGTTTTATTGAATCGCTGTGTGTCCGTGTCGCCATCACTCACAGTCCTCCACTGCGCCAGGATGGAGCGATCGCCACGCTGGAGATGACGCACATGACCCAGCTCTCCCCCCCAAAAAAGTGCTTCAAGACGAACATGGCGGCAACTTAGCACAGGACCAAAGATGATTCTGACTGTCAACCGCAAAAGCTCGAGGCCATCCGCCCAGATCCGCTCCAGGAAATTCGGCGGGCCACAGCGCGAAGTTCTCGCCTTCCCTTGACGAACGCCGGTAGAGGGAGAGGAGGAGACGAAGAGGCGGCATCTCAGCGACTCATCCACGGCAGAGAGCAGCGCAGAGGCGAGCAGAGGAGAGGAGGAGAGAGACATGCTGGCGCGGAGGAGCGGGCTTTCCTCCCGAGAGCCAAGAACTGCGGGAATATGCCAGCACCTGCTTCGGTCTCTGTCCGTGCATTAAGTGAACCGGAATAGCGGGTCGACACAGAAACAGCAGAGGAGAGAGAGAGCGAGAGAAAGAGAGAGCGAGAGAGAGAGAGAGAGAGCGAGAGAGAGACGCGTTTACAAGGGAAAAAAAATCATCTAGTCCACCCCCAAAAGTCAATGAATATTGTGGCAGAGGAGCCGTCGCGGTGGAGTCGGCCGGCGCCGCGCTTTCCTAAAATATGACCAGGGGTGCTCGGACGTGTCGGCAGCAAGATGACGGCTTAAACATCCGCTCTGCACCCCGCCAGGACGAGAAGCCATCCGCCGATTCGGAACGGGCCCAGCGATGGCGACTGCGCTTGGCCTCCTTCTTGTTTGCGAGCGTCCTGCTCGCTGATCGCCTGTGGCTGTGCGCTGAGGCCAAACACACGAGCACTGAAGGCGAGCGACGGGACGCGGTGGCGTTCAGGGACACGGGGAATCAGGAGTACCGATCTTCTCCCGGCACTACCGACTATACTCATCTTTTCCCAAGGAATTCTAGCAGACCTCTGTGGAGACTGGAAACGTGCCACCCCGACAGCGTCTCCAAAAGCTGCTTCGCGGTGGCGGACGCCAAGGCCGCGTGTTCGGGCCTCTCGGACGCCGAGTGGAATCTGAGTGATTTGTACCTGCCCTTTTGTGATTCCTACTCCCTTTTGGATTTGTTTTACGGGTTCCCGAGTCCGGACAACGTGAGCTGCAGCCTCAATATGTCTGCGTGTTCCCGGTGCGTCCGGGCATACCAGCGCCTCGACCGGCTAGCTCAGGAGAGGTACCATGAGTTTGAGCTCCTGGTTCAGAAATACGATACGGACGCGTATTCGGTGCGGACATGCATGGATGAATGCACGGTAGGAATCGCTCATTTGAAGGCCGCAACGCGGTTTGCCTACGTTTTACCCGCAAATCAGCGGGCATAATTCTCTGCTGTCTTGTGTGGTGTTTTCTTTGTTATTCACAGCGGGCTCCGGGGGTCTGACCCATGCACAGTGTGCTTAAATTACTGTCTTCTTGTGCAGTATGTGTGTGAGTGTGTGTGTGTGTGCGCGTGAGTGTGCTGTGCTCCGTGCGCGCGGCCGTGTGCCTCTGCTGTGCGCGCACTTGTGGATTATTGCAAAGAGGAAGGGGGTTCTTTCATGTGTTGGGATCCAGCACTTACTGTCCTATGTGAAGGCTCAGTCTCTAAACCCAAACATGTTCTATAATTATGGTGAGGGTCCTGCATCCCGTGTCCCCTTTTGATCATAAATGGCAAAAACTATGAAATGAATGTGGTTTCTTTCCAGATGAGGCAGTGATGCTCCTCGGGTGGAGGAGATCTGGATGTCTTACACAATGTAACGAGCTCTCACAGACTCTCCTGTCTTTGGGTTACTCTTGCTGGAGAAAAAGGAGCAGGGAGATTAGAAGGGCACAGAGTCAGTTAAATGCTTGCGGCTGTATGTTTGCTGGTTTATGCGTGCTTGCTTGTATGTGTGTGTGTGTGTGTGTGTGTGTGTGTGTGTGCGTGTGTGTGTGTGTTATGGCGCAGTATTTTGTGGAATTTCAATAACGTTAATAGCGCAACAGTGTTTTTTTCTTGCCTAATCCCCGGAAGGCACTTGCATTCATTGCTCACTGCTGAGCAACATGTTGCAGCACACGTTAAATGCATTTGCTTGAATCAAACTGCTATACACTTTTGTTGAGGTTTAGTAAGTACCTGCAGGAAACATGGCAAAAGTGCTAAGCAATAAATAAACCATTACATTTCTGACCCGGTTTTCTGAGAGTGCTCATACCTCTGCTTTAGGATGCTGAATGGATCTAATATCCCACCAGGAAAAGCCTCGCTTAATTTTTTTTTGCATTTTTACACTGAATTTGTATGGCAGATAGAACAAAAGTTATTATGGCTGGCAGATAGAACAAAAGTAAAACATGTTATAGAGCAAGCCAAACCCTGGCCCTTAATGCACCACTCTAAAAAATAATCAAACCTTCTTCCCGTTTATGGTACAGACAAAGGAAGTAAGAAAGCCCTGGCAACTTGACCTGTGCACCTGTGTCTGTCACAAAGGCATTGTATTTCATTTATTTTTTTAAATAATTTTTCATTTCATTATTTCCTGGAATGAATCAATGGTATCCTTTGGAAGTTTTTTTTTTTTTTCTGAGCAGATGCTGGCACTTGTTACTGGCACACTGCAGCATCTAAATCAAACTTTCTGCAACCATGGACCTGTTTAACTACAAAATAAATGTTACGATTATGTCTGAACATAATCTAACCATTCAAATATTAGGTTCAAAATGTAAAGGTTTACAGTAATACAGATTATGCCTACAAGTGTGTGGACAGCTGACCATCACACCCATATGTGGTTCTTCCCCAAAATGTTGGAAGCACATAATTGTCTAGTATGTCTTTGCATCTTGCAACTTTAGGGTTTGCCTTCATTGGAATTAAAGGGCCCAAA
The DNA here is from genome assembly GCA_028566355.1 of Doras micropoeus. Taxonomy (NCBI): domain Eukaryota; kingdom Metazoa; phylum Chordata; class Actinopteri; order Siluriformes; family Doradidae; genus Doras; species Doras micropoeus. The sequence continues at coordinate 9,677,893 of JAOUQY010000049.1, read as the reverse complement.
CATGTTTCAGAATGACAGTGCCCCTGAGTACAAAGTGTGGTCCACAAAGTCAGGGTTTGCAATGGTTGGAGTGGAAGAACTCAGGTGACCGGCACAGAGCCCTGACCTCAGCTCCACTGAACAAACATCAAAATGTAATGGAAAGCCTCCCCAGAAGAGGGGAAGAAGTCCATTTCTTATTACTCAGTCCTACTTTTATGTAAGCCTTCAGTCAATATGTTTGCCTCATCAGTATTCTCAGTATCATTGTTGGAGGAGACAAAGTTATTGAAGGTCTTTTTACATGAAACAATGGATAATTAGAGAAGAATTGGGTTGAGTAGTTTTACAATGTGAACACATATACTGTATCTAAACTATTAACCAGTACATTATTTGATTAATAAGTGGACACTGAGACGAGACAATAAATAATTGCAATGATGATCACAATATAATTGTGATGTTGTTGAGGTAAAGGCATAACCTTGTCTGAAATTGATCTGAAATTGTATATACGTATAGAGTGGGAAAATAATATTAGTTTCAATCACACCTGTACATATTCATCTTTAAAGTGGACCTGTTATACCCATTTTCAGGAATTTCATTAACGTCTGCAACATTCTTTGGTCAAAATGCCAAATATTACAGCTGTCTAAAACAGCTCTTTGAAAATGCGTGGTTTCAGTGGCTGTTGCTTTAAATGATAAGGTGCCAGTGCTCACCCAGCCCCCCCTCTGCCATGGGGTGTGCTTATAGGCATATTACGTAGACGCTGCAGTGGACGATGAGAGTGAGGTCAGTCACTGTCTGCCATGTTGGACGCGTGAAACCTGCCCGCTTTTTCTGGATAAAAAAATTCTATAACATTTACAATTCTCATCCAATTTCCGTATGTCAATGATAGATTGACGGGTTTGTACTCTACATGGAGGGCAAAAACGCTTTGTCTCCAGTTACTCAATAGTTAGGCTATATTCACTGCTAGATGCTTGAGGAGTGTGTTTAGGCTTACGTGAACTGAATTTCTTACATTCAACGTACACGAATGTTATAAGTAATTGTAAAAACTCGTATTTTTTTCCACATGACATCACACATTGTACTGGCACAGGTTGTAAAAGCAGTTAGGCACAACACAGACTTTTTTTGATTTTGGGATGTTGCCATCAAAAATAAACTTTATCCACTCCACTGCTCTGTGCTCTGAGGCTGGGAGCCAACGTAGCGATGTATGTTGGTCTGTACAGCCAACAGCAACTTTTTTCCCATGCATTTTCCTTAACTTTGACTAATTGCTGGAGGATCCACGATTTGTGACATGAACAAAACAAAATAAAATGGCACGCGTTTGAAAATATGATTCTCAAGCCATGGGTGAAGATACTTATGCAGTAGGTGGAAATATTCAAAAGGTGGGGGTTCTGAAATGGAGTGATTAGTCAGATGGTTTCTGTAATAGGCAGTGTACAAAGAAAACATTGATTTTTTGTTTGTGGGTTGGTAGGCACTCCAGAGACCCAACTGTGTGTGCACAAATCCTGAAAAAGTGATTTTTATCATAATATGTCTGTTTTGAATCTCAGTAAACTGTCTACCTTCATAGAGTTCATATACTGTTTATAGTCTGTTGAAGGAAGATTGACAAGTATTAATGCAAAATCTTTTCTCTGTCAAAATGTCTAATGGATATGCGCGTGTGTGAGGGGCAGAGAGATGACGGAAAGAGAGACACAAAAGAAGATCACTGAAAGCTCTGAATGACATATTTGTGTCCTGATCTATCACACATGATCCATTAGTGCAACAATGTTTGTTCTCCTCTGGCTTTCTTTGAAAATGATATTGATTGACAGCACAGTGGCATTACAAGCACCAGGTTCGTGTACACTGAAGCAGGGTGTTTGGCTTAGCAATAAACCTTGGGTTTTGATTTTGGTTAAGACCTGTGAATGAGATAATCCTGACTTACCTTTTGGCGTGATATGTTTTTATGGCAAAAGCTAACCTTTATCAAGTAGTTCTGATTTCCTGGTGTCATACGCAATTATCTCTGCATCATTCTTTGGGGACCAAAACATAAATCATTGTTTCACTACTTCGAAAATATTTTGAACATTCTATCCTTCATATCTCGGTTGTGCTCTACCACTAGTATCTCCGCAGGCCGCTTTCCAAATGGTTGCATGCTGATCTTTCAAAACTGTTCAGAAGCAATGGCTAGCATGTTGGATAATAGACAAGTTTCTCAATTATGTTGAACTACAGTCCAACTCTCAATATAAAAAAAAACTGTGATGATTACTATGAACTTTAAGAACTATATGCACAGAGATATAAGAAGACTTTCTAGCACTTTCCGTTTTCAGTTAGTTCTTGCTTCAATAAAGTGATACATCGAAGACATAACATTATGCCATCCTGTTTGTAATGGAAACAGATGTACTTATTCTATAAACCAAACAACATTAAACTAATTGGAGTAAACAAGTGAAAAAAATCTTATTATCTAAAGATTTACACAAAATAATACATCTGCTATATCGCAGTAATTTGTCACAGTTTCGTGTTTCCGATCAACAAAGTTCTCGTATAGCAGAAAACTGGTATTTTAAAGAATCTTAATTTCTAGTCATGTTTGCAGTTTTGTTGTAGTCTTTATACTTTATACTTTATTATTGTAACCTGTCTGCATCATTTTTACCACAGAACCACAGGTACTGTAAATGCTTGCTAGCAATCGTAAAAATATTAATAGTTTAACCAACTGTAACAATATGTCTCTGAATAATTAATACACTTGTGTTCATCATTCATTCGTCTTCATTGTCTGGTTTGTGAGCTGCTGTTTTTGGACAGTGGGTGAAAAAATGAAGAAGTCGGAGGAAACCCATGCAGACACAGGAGGAACATGCAAAATTCTGTGCTCAGAATTTTGTGCTCAGGATCAAACCCAGGACCCTGGAGCTGTGATGATGCTACCCACTGTGCCGCCGTGCAGCCATGCATTTGTATATAAAAATACGATGTACATAATTACAATGTACTGTACGCTGGAAATATTTTTGGGGTGGTAATGATTGTTGCAGATGGTTTATATTTACATTTAAACTGAATATTTAGGGTTCAGGCACATTAAACACCAAACTTGGCAATGAGGTGCAGCAGGTGTGAAAAGATTCAGCCAAGTAAACAGACCTTTATTGATGCTATAGTGTAACATTTTATGTTTTTGTGATTTTCTCACACCTCATAAAGCTTAGATTGTTTGCTAATTTGCATAATATGTGAAACCTACTCTTGCGTCCTAGGTAGTCCTAGGTATTTCACTTGCTACATTCTTGGTGTCAAAATATTCAGAAGAGGCTGAACTTCTATAATTAAAACGTTTTGACATTTCAAAACAACATGGCCATTATATGGAAATTAACCCTTCTGGATAAGCACATATTTTGTAATGACTCTAGGATGCCCTATCGATTTTGGTGAATGTATTTCAGTAGGGTGCAGAAAACTATATCTCAGCTTCTCAACATCAGACCAAGTTGAAACTTTGAATGCTGCATCAATGAGCTATAATTAAGTTAAGGATATTGACCGTCATTGGCCAATCAGCATTCAGAAGGAATTTGACAGGCATAAAATTGACCAATCAAAATGAAACTTAAAAGTTGTTGATATGTAAGGATTCTCTGCAATTCTGTAAACATTTGTTCATTAGGGGGGGCGCTATTCAAGAAACTCAAGAATATCTCTTAAATATTTTCAATTAGGAATATAACATTGGGTTCAAGTGATTCATTGCAGGAGTCCTAACAACTTTGCACTTACAACTGCCTTTCAAAAATGGATAGTTTTTTTGCATTCATGAATTGTATAAAAGCATTTATCGATTGTATTATATTATATATAGCACTTTTTGAGGGGATCCAGAGTGCTACATCTACATCTAGTCCTAGGACTTTCACTCCATCGGATGAAATCCGGTCTTGTAATAATCATGAGTCTGAAACTAAATAATTATCAAAAAAGTGTTGACTTTTTGACTGTATGTGGCTGCAACACATTGATCAAATGAGTACCAGTATCATGTTTACAGAGTCATTTTACAGAGTCATTTGAAACTCTATCATAATTTGTCTGGTTTTGACCAAAATGGATAGCTATATTCAAACTAAGATTCTGAGGAAAATTGCAAAGTTTGAGCCAAATAGAGGGAGGATCTACAGTGCACAGTTATCTATTTTGCATATAATTGCATGTATTGTGCTTTCATACGTAAATTGGCAGAAATCAGGACATGTAAATGACATCAACACTGAAATTTACAGACGTACATGTAATGAGAGTCTAATGTTCTCTGCAGAGTTTGAGCCTTAGGACATTGGGAGGCTCTACAGTGCACGATTGTCTGCTTTGCATTTAATTGCATGCCTTCTGTTTTCATACCTAAATGGCCAGATGTCAGGAAAAGTAGTTCTCATCAACACTGAAATTTACATAGACATAGATATAATAATAGTATGATGTGGCCTGCAATGGCAGTTTGGACATTGGGAGGCTCTACAGCGTACAATTAACCAATTTGCATACAATAGCATGCTTTCTCTTTAAATCCCTACAGATCAACACAGGAATTTACTGCCATACACTTGATGACAGTCTGATTTTGTCTGAAAATTTTGAGGGAATTACAACCTTGGGAGGCTTTTCAGCATGCAGTTGCTATTTTCATACAATTACAGGCCTTATATTTTCTTACTTAAATGGACAGAACAGTGAGTCAGATCAGCATAAAGAAACACTTGAGCTCCAGCCTATACCCAGCCAAACACTCATAAACATAGCCATCACCCTCGCATAGCCCGTCTCCATCACACACCTCCAATCCATCAGTCACTAAACCATCTACTGTTTGTGTCACTCGTTCACTTTCATGTTCCCGATCACCCACTTATTGATCATTACAAACACATGCACCTTGTTTTACCTTTCCTATTAAAGCTCACAGGTTCCTCCAGTTGATGCTTCGCATTGGCCTCTGAGACATCCATTTGCCTTTTTCCTGTGTTTTATGTTACATTTCATGCTCACTCTGTTCCTCTTTGTTTTTCTTGTCACGTTCTTCATTAAAACTTTTTCTGTTATATCTCATTTGCACTTTGTTCCTTTGTCAAAATGTCACAAATGCTTTTCAGTTTTGACCCTGTTTGGCCTGCATGGGGCTCTGCAGCTTTTAAACCATTAAAAATAAAGCAGCTTTTACTGTTTGCAAAGTGGGGACAAGTGACACATGAGCCAAGCCCATTAGCAAATATAAGTCATGGTAAAAACTGTACTGTTGTCCATTTTGATTTGTTGAGAAGCTATGACTTGCTTGGGTCCAAATTTATCACAAATAAGTGTACATATATAATTATCTCATAGGTTTGGGAATTAAAAGACCATGTTACTGACTTGTGTCACTAAAAACAAAGAATTGATCTTATATTCTTAAACCACAGTTAATGTTCTGTCCATTCAAATGAAGCATAGCAGACTTGTACGGTTATGGCAAGCCAGCATAAATATGCGCTGAAATAGCATACAAAATACAGTTTCTCCATGACCACTTACTTTAGATTTAACCAGTCCTGGAAATAACAGAGAACCTGTGAACTACAATGTTGTACAGTGATACAAGAGCAGGTTATTGGCTGACATGTAGGCTTTATGGGGCCGTTCTGCCCCATGACCCCAAAAGCCTATACATGCTTAAACCCAGAATTGCTGTTCTGGCTATATTTAATAAATGTTTCCTATTTTCACATTTAACATACACAAAGTTCTGTGCAGAATTACAAACTCCCATTTCCAGAAAAGTTGGGACACTTTTCAGTTAAAATGTAAATCTGTAATTTGTTTCATTCACTTGAAAGTTTATTTAACAGACAATACGACAAAGAAAAGATTTTCAATGATGAACTTAATTCTGTTTGTTAAATAGAAACAAATTTAGAAATTGATACCTTTTTTTGACACACTCGGGTATCTTTAGCATTGGGTCACACCACCATTTTTTGTAATTATACTTTTTAATAATTTGGGAATTGAAGATACTAATTGTTGCAGTTTTGCAAGTGGAAGTTTTACCCATTCTTGCTGTGTACAAGTCTGTGGTCACTGTTGTCTGCTTCCCCTCTTCATATTGCGCCTGGACTGTTGGCAGGCCAGTCGAGCCACACTGTTGTAACTCATACAGAATGAGGCCTGGCATTGTCCTGCTGAAATAGACATGGAGTTCCTTGGAAAAGATGTTGTCTTGACAGCAGCATATGTTTCTCCAAAATACCATTATAAGCCTCTGCATCAATTATACCTTCACATAGATCACCCAGGCTGTGGGCACTGATGCACTCCCATGCCATCACAGATGCTGTTTTTTTTTTTCACTTTTCGTTGGTGGTCTGGATGGTACTTTTCATCTTTGGCATATAGAATCTAACATCTGTTCTTCCCAAAAACAAGCTGAAACATTGAAACAGAACACTGTTTCCCTGTTCAGAACACTGTCCCCTGTTTTAAGTCCATCTCAGATGACATCGGCCCAGAAAACTCCCAGGTGTTTCTGCGCATAATTAATATATGGCTTCAGTTTCAACTTGTATTTCTTGATGCAGCGGTGGACGGTGTTAAGTGACGGTGATTTTTCAAAGTACTCCTGAGCCCATGTGACTCTTTCCATCACGGTAACGTGATGGTGTCTCAAACAGTACTACCCGAGGTCTTGATGGTCACATGCCTTCAGCAGCGGTTTCCGCCCTTGGCCTTTACACTCCAAGATTTGTCCTGACTCCCTGCAACTTTTCATAATATTATGAACTGAAGATGGTGAAAGACCTAAATTCTGTGAAATCTTGCACTGAGAAACATTATATTTATACTGACTGACAATTCTCTAGGCTCAAAGACTAAGCCTTTGGTGGATGCTTCTTTTATACTCACCTGTTACCAGTTAAACCGATAACTGTGGAAGCAGAACAGCGTTACTTGTATAACATTTTCAGCCTTGAGTTTTTTTGGGTTTTTTTTTCTCAGTGAACACACTGAAAATGTTTTTCTTTGTACTTTTCCCAGTTAAATAAAAGCTCAAGTGAGTTAACAAATTGCAGTTTTTAGGTTTTATTGCATTTTTATAAAGTGTCCCAACTTTTCTGGAAATGGGGATGTGAACTAAAACATATTTCGTATGTTTGTGTGAAGCTGTGAGTGGCTTTAGGTGCTGTAGTGTGCATCTTGTGTGAATGCTGTGCTTTGTTTTTAATATTTGCAGCTTTTTGCTTTGCTCTGTCCAGAAAGTGCAACACCAAGGTTTTTATTTTGCCACCTAATCAATGGCCCGACTTTATTTATGAAATAAATTAGAGTCAGGGAGCCATTTAACACAATCTAAAGTGCTCTTTCTCTCTCTCTCTCTTTCTCTCTTTGTCTCTCTTTCCATGTTCATCTCATTGCACACAAGTAAAAAGATATTGGTGAGAGTGAAGCCCTTTGGAGCCCTTGCTGAGGGTTTTTGCAGGGACTCTATATTGACCAGCTGAGATCTGCTGGGTAGAGTGAGCCATGGGCAAAACCCCTCCATCCTTCCCTGCAGCATTAAATATGGATGATATTAAAGTGCCACAGACCTGTAAGCTGTCGGTTTGCAGGGAGAATTAATGAGGTGGAAAGGCAGGGATTTCTGCCAGCTGTGCTTCTGTGCTTTTAGCTTTCATCTAATGCAGGGGAATTTTGTATTCACTTGTGTGAGCATTTCACACTGAAATATCAGCACTGAATTAAATTGTTGGATGGAGTTTCATAGCTTGCTGAAATCTAGTAGCGTAACTTTTGAAATTTAGTTGGACTTTTTATTACATTTTGTTTATCATGAATGAATACACAGAGGAGGCCGATCATTAAATATGATGAGGATTTTTTTGTCCGCAGAGAACTCAAATACTTTGTTCTTGTTCTGAGGCTTTTCATGTCTTATGTTTGTGATTTTTGTTTGAAGACAGAGGGAAAGAATGGGAAATGCATTGTGTGTGGGTGTCTTGTATGTTATTGACTATGGGAAGAGAGTCCTGGCATTTGGAATGTAAGGGCAGAGAATAGAGAACAACCTAAATTAGACACTTAATAATATCTTATATCTTACCATTAACTCGACACTTCAGTGTAACAAAAACAGATATTGAAAGCATGCAAGTTTTGATTTCTGTGTACACACTCACACTTACACGCACACACACCATGTCTAAATGTCCAACTGAGTCGTAAATTGAGTTGCTATTAACCCTTCCAGGATGGACAGATGTTAGCAGTGGGTAACTGGGAAGTCTTGCCTTTTTTAAGCAGCTCAGGCTTGGGAATGATGTAGCACTCTGGATCCCTTTAACTGGCTTAATGTCCTCTGCCCCGGGGCTTTTTGACACAGTACAGAAGCTCGATGGAAGCCAGCGGACAAATCCAAGGATCATCGTTCTGTTCTACTGCCACTTTACAGATGAGCAGCAGGCTCCCAGCCCTCAGGGCACTCACATTATCATTGTTTACCCCAGCCTGGAACACTTGTAAAATCAGTACCAATTACCATCTGTTTTATGAACATGGTGAGATGGGAATATCCTCTGATAGAATACGTTGGCAGATATGGCTGATATGATATGAATTAAGACAGGGTGGAATGTTACACCTCTTTTCCACCATCACAGTGACCGTGTTGGAGATTTCAGGGAAAACATGAACTTTTTAGACAATTTTAGACAACAGTTGTGTAATCAGATGTGGGTTTCTTATTACACAGCGTACAAATAATATCAGCGTTGGAAAATCCTGAGCAATTTTATCTCAGCAACATTGACAACATGTTTTACCACCAGATCTTTCAGTCAGATCTTGAGGTTTCATACAAAACATAGACATATTGTTATAGATGTGGAATATGGCAGAATTTTGCTTTATATGTTAGGTTCATTTGTTATTATTATTATTATTTTAATTATTAATTAATATATTAATAATAATAATAATAATAATAATAATAATAATAATAATAATAATAATTACAACAACCCAGTCTTGTAGAAAACTTTCCCGTGCAAGTTTGAGTAGTGTTGCAGTACTACAACCATCAAATGGGCAGAGACACACACTAAAGCTGGGGAGAGTAAATAATAAACAACTCTCGAGTGTCCAGCTTGCGCTGTATGCTGGGTGCCCCTGCAATGACGCCCCCTCAAAGCCAGAAGTCACCGCCCACTTCCTACCATCCAGTGGCTGTACTGTTGCCACGATAATATCAATACGTATAATCCATAATGTGGTGAATTATTCATTTCACAGAAATTTATTTAACCTGTATGGAAGTAGTTATGGGTGTAAGCCTTTTCACACAGGACTTCAGGCTTTCCAATTTCTCTCTAAAACTGCAAGCTGCATTTCAAGAGAGAGTAAAAGAGATGCTGTGAGGGAAAACACTGTTCATCATTGTTAAAATGTAATTGATAACAGAAACTAACTGGTCTTTTAGGTGTTTCATTTACATTTATGGCATTTGGTAGACACCCTTATCAAGAGTGACT
>JAOUQY010000049.1:9655632-9665699 GCA_028566355.1 Doras micropoeus | reverse complement strand
GGCTGGTCCAATTTAGCCATGAAACCTCCCACACTAAAATGACAGGTGTTTCAGTTTCATTGTCTAACCCCTGTACGACTCATTGCCTTTTCAGAGACATTAGAATTTCTGGTTGAGTGTAATCCATGTGCTATACGTACACTTACATTTCTGTTACACAGTGTCAGAGCAGAGCAGAGCTTTTTGTATTTCTGTTTCTGTAATAAAGTCGAACAGAACAGTCATTAAAAAAACTACATAAGGTTTCCATCATGTAAAAAGATATGCCCGGTTCCATGGCCAGCTGTATCGTATTATTAATATTTCCATTTGTATAGTTTGCTTAACTCATTCTTGTTAACATGATAGTCCTCCCCCAACTATTTACACATTGCATGATCAATAAAGTTCCATAACGTATTTGCCGTGTGACTCAAGCTGATGAACTTTGGTCCAGATTTGAACTGTGTTAGAGCTTTATAGCACCCCAATGGTGTAATGAGCGCCCTGATTAGCACAGGAGGGACGTGTTTAGTCACACGGATGGAGCAGGCTGAGTGTACAAGCTCTCGGCGGGGACTGCGAGTGGAGCTCACGTCGAGGTGGAGGTGCCATGCTATGGGGGCTGGGTAATTAGGAGCAACATCTTCTGCATGTCGGGAGGCAGAGTGAAGCAGTGGCACTCATCAGAACTCACTGCTGGGAAAAGGAAGAAAGGCAGAATTACGTGAATATAATCGCTAGACGTTTCAGGATTAGGTAGCCGTATAATTGCAGCCTGCTCTTTTATGACTTCGACTGTATGTGACATGTACTGAGGGCTGGGAGCCTGCTGTGGTTTGGTGTATTGTTGGCAAAGGATAGTTGGATTGAAATCACATTTGTTTGTGTGTGTTGCCTTGTGATTAGTGAAATAATGATGGAAATGAATACTTGCTGTTATTTAACACAGCAGCCTGATCTCATTGCCCTCGGTGGACATGGATGTGGGAGCAGAGAGAACACTCTTTCCATCTGGTACACTTCTATGAACATACAAACAGTTCAGATTATTGTTAATGTGTATATAAAGAGATTCATGTTGCAGCTTCCCCATCTCTCTCTCTCTCTCTCTCTCTCTCTCTCTCTCTCTCTCTTGTTCTCTTTCTCTCTCTGTCTGTCTGTCTTCCTTACACACACAAGCATGATACAGTATGTGTCTCTCAAGGTAGAGTCTAATTAAATTAGAGCACCGTTGCTTTTTCCTTTTGCAAACAGCAGAAACCTCACGTAATATTAAATGACAGGGTTCGCCTCTCATAAGAGAGCAGATAAGAAGCTCCTCACTGCCAGTTTCTGTAATGTTGCAGGGGATTACTACTTCCTCCGCTAGCTTTCTGAGGCCACGGCTTAATGACAATGTCTCCCACTCCTGCCATTATGGATGATGCAGTCTCTAAACGGCACTATCCTTTAGTCCCAGGCTCCCCCATATCCACTCAATCCATCTCATCTGTTCTGCAGGTACACACTGCAGATGGAGCTGCTTCCAGCCAGTGCCATGTGGCCCAGTACAGGTTAGGATTCAGAATTGTGGGATTTTTCAGCAGCTTGGGCCTGTAGAATGGAAGACGGCGTACAGAGCAGTGTAGTCTGGGCAGAACACGAGAAGCACCAACAGCTCAGATGCACAAATTGGAATTCGTCTATTGAAATGACTTTTAACAAAACTTCTACCGGGGCTTCCTGTTGGAATTTGTCAGAACTTATATACTTTATAGCTGTTGCTTCGTATTCAGTGTTCACTCAGTCACAATTTTTCTTTTAACGCTTGCTTTGATTCCGTTCCATGCTGTCAGCTGGGCAGCATGTTCCACAGATTACCGGGTGGAACGGGATTACGGCAGCCAACATGACAGCACGACTGAGTATTGTGTTCAGTGCAAAATGCCTCCTTTACTACTTTACCAGATAGAAAGGAGACACATCACTGAAGATTCCTTCTTTAGTACAGTGGGAGTGAAAAAATACATGCAAACCTTTTTTTTTATTGTGATACTGGTGTGTTTCTCTCAACATTGTATTTTTCATTCAACCCCTGCTATCCTTTCCTATTCTTCTTATAATCATCTCTTTATATGTGTGTGGACATTGCCTTGTTTTGATGGAGATCAACTTCTAATTTTTCTCTCTTTACTGAGAATTTACTGAGAATGTATTTTTTTTCCAGCTATTACAGTGACCTGCCTCTGATTTGTCAGGTTCCTTTGTACCTCACTCACACACAGGAGCTATTATAAGACCAATTATGCACAGGCTGAAGCACGGCACACTCAGAAAGACATAGAGAAATTATAGCCTGCAGTTAAACGTCTTAATGCACCGACATTATTTATTACCTCCATTCAAATAAATTTTTCATGTTTATGGATGTGTGGTACATACACCTTCAACGAACGTACAGTACCTCTTTTGACCCCTATTACTAGATGTTTTTTCTTATTCTAATTTTCATTCAATTTTGCATCCGATATTCATCTTTCTCTCTCTCTCTCTCTCTCTCTGTGTGTATAACCAATTTGCGTTGTCTCCCAACACCTGTGACATACACATAGTGGCTTTTATGTGACTCATTAAAGGTTTTATCAGCTGTGAGGAGCAGGCGGGCCATAAGCGGATGCTTTATAAAATGTTCTCCCTAACGCAAACAATGCTTTTATTAACCTGACCTCATGGAGGTCACTGTCAGCAAACTACCCTTCATTGTCAGAGACCTGCCTCAATTGCTACCTTCCCACTGCACTCCATTACACCCATCATCATGATGTGCTTTGTCATGAGAGCCTTGTCATGAAGCACATCATGAAACTGCTGCCTTCCTCACTGGACCCCTTGCAGTTTGCTTATTGCCCAAACTGCTCAACATCGCTGTCGCCACCACCATCCAATTGGCCCTCACTCACCTGGACCTTTACAATGCAACACAGTTGTTCCTTACCACCTGATTTGAACACCTTCCTCAGAAACTGGACTTCCTGACCGGGAGTCATCATTCCGTCTGGATGGGGAACAACACCCAGCACTGGGCCTCCTCAGGGATTCGTGCTTGGTCCACTGCTGTTCATTCTGCTGACACACAGCTGTGCAGCAATGCACAGCTCGATTCACATAATCAAGTTTGCTGATGACACAATGTGGTGGGTCTCAACAGCAAGAACAATGAGTCAGCATCCAGAGAGGATGTGCAGCAGCTAATGGATCTGTGCAGAGCCAACAGCCTCTGTCTGAATGTGGACTTGTTGAGCACTCTCTACTGAACATCAATGGTTCCTGAATGGAGATCATCAAGAACACCAAATTCACTGGTGTTCACCTGGGGGAGAACCTCACCTGGTCCCTGTAGACAAGCTGTAAACCACAGCCCAGAAAGCCCAGCAGTGTATATATGTTCTGCTTCCCATCCTGCTGTCTGGCAAAACGTACCAGAGCATTCAGGCCCTCATGGTCAGACTGTGTAACAGCTTCTTTCCCCAAGCCATTAGACTCCTCAATACCCAGAGACTGAACTGGCACCAACTCTCACACACATACACGTCAACAAAGTTGAACACATGCATTTTTTGCTGCTAACTAATGTTATTTTATTATCCTGTAATATCTTTTTTGCTCTACATACTAGAACTGTGTGGTAGTCAGCACTACACTGTACTTTACTGGGCACTGTTTGCACACCTTTGCATACATGTAGTCCTGTTGTAGTCTCATATAGTTCTGTGTTATTTTATGTAACACCACGGTCCTGTAGGAACATTGCTTCATTTCACTGTGTAGTGTTCCAACCATATGTGGTTGAAATGACAATAAAAGCCACTTGACTGAGAGAGAGGCAGAGAGAAGCAGTGTGAAAGTAATAAAAAGGTAATAATAGCAACAGACATTTAGAGCCATGAATATATACAGTACGAAACAGGAAAAGACTACGGAAAACCCGAGACAGGATGAACGTGAGGGAGACAAAGCAAGCAAATAACTTCTTGATAGCACAGTCCATGCTAACGAATACCAGAAGACGTACTATGCTGATTGTACCACTTAGGCGTTAGAAAGTGCAATTTTAGTGAAAACCTTGCCTGTTATGTGTAAAACTGGCCAACAAGCCTAAATGTTCTGGTCTCCCTCTTTTGGAAGTAATTGGTGGCTGCTTTTGCACATCATTTTTTATTTAGCTCCATTTATTTTTGTATATATTTTCAATTCATGATAAAATATATTATAATACAAAAGAATTTTGGTAAAAACTTCAGATGCACACATAAAGTCAATTTAACTAAAGAAAAGGAAGGAAAATGAAACCATCTAAAACCTTTTTGTAAAGGTTTAAATGTGTACAAATGTACAAGACAGTAAAATAAAACTGGACAACAAGCACAGTAAAATACAGTGCAGTTTTTTACAGATTTTAAAGAGCAATGGGCTACTTGTAATTGGTCAATGTTATAAAAGTATATTGCAGTATAATTTATTGCATTATATTATTGCTAGCTCTCACACAGACGCACAGAGACACAGCTGTTTTATCAAATCCATGCATGCTAAGTTATCATTGACAGCTGGATTACTTATTTCCCTCCTAAGAGAGTGAAAGGAGACACACTGGCATCTGTCACTGATCTGTCTGTTGTTATTTAATTAAAAAGTATCAGAGAGGCATCAATCGTCCCAGATGATGCCATAAATTCTGTTAAATATTACCAAGAGGAACTCATTTTTTTACAGTCTGAGTGCTATATTTTGACATTTGGAAGTTCTCAGCAGTAGATCTTATTTCCATACAAATGATAATACAGTGCGTGACCTGCAGCCAAAGTACAATGAACTGTAGTGTTAAGAAACCATATTGCATTCTGCATAGACACACCTGAACTCCTTCCTGCAGAAATATCCTCACATACACTGCAGATACACATGCCTCCAAATTCAGAGCAGTAAGGCAGACAGGTTCTTATTCTTGTCTGACAGAGGGGCTGTGGTTTAGCGATGCACTTGCTCCTTGAGGAATATTTCATTTTGTAGCCCTGAATAAATCCATATTTTCTTGGGCTGTATGGTTTGTGTCTTGATCTTGCTGGTGAAACACCATGTAGTATACTTTGAGGCATGTGATAGGATCAGAGCAGGTTAGATATTTCTGTTAAATTTAAGAATTCATCCAACTACTACTCTCCACATCAAATATGGCTTCACCTGACAATGGCCATACAGAAACACATGATCTCACCACTGGAACATATCAGAAGGAACTGTGCAATGCTAATGGAAGTGTGCTTTCTGACTAGATCCTCTGTTTCCTTTTCCTTGTGTCGTCTAGATTTTGATAGCATGAGGCATTCCATGAAGATAATTGACTCAGATTCCCAGCTGCCTCCATCAGCAGTAAATATGAATATGAGGCCTGTGTAGGGTTGTGTAGACTTTATAGTTTGTAGACTTTGTAGATTTTCTGAAACAGTAGCATTAGTATTCCCTAGAGCATTGTAATAAAGCAAACCTAAGTCAGACACTGGAATATTTCTGCTAAGACAAACAACATGATGAAGTCACAGTATTTTTCTTTATGCTCCAATTAGAACTGAGTTTGAGATGTTAAAGATGATGTTGGAGGAAGACAGAGATAGACAAGCCTTGATTGAATCTCTGTGCTAAAGGTTACCACGTCAAACAAACATAGTTCTGCTTCATGGTGTAGTGACAGTGATGTTTTGGCTTATTTCTGCTTTATACAAATCACACTTTTCAGTGTTTTCACTGACAAACTTAATTGTATTTTGTTAATATAAAACACAATACAATGTGACACCTGCAAACACACTTGGGACAGAGGCAAAACAAGTCTGAAAATGTTATACAAGTAACACTGGAAGGTTCCAAAATTAGCAGTTTAACTGGTAACTGGTAACAGGTGAGGTCATCAAGACTGAGTATAAAAGGAGCATCCACCAAAGGCTTAGTCTTTGCAAGCAAGAATGGGTCATGGTTCACCAGTTTGTGTCAAACTTCATATCAGAGAATTGTCAGTCAGTTTACAATGTTTACAAATACAATGTTTCTAAGCACAAGATTTTAAGAATTTAGGTCTTTCACCATCTACAGTTCATAATATCATGAATAGATTCAGGGAGTCAGGGGAAATCTCGGTGTGTAAAGACCAAGGGCGGAAACCACTTCTGAATGTGTTTGTCCATTGAGTCCTCGGGCGGTATGGTTTGAGAAACTGTCATGCTACCATGATGGAAATAGCCACATGGGCTCGGGGGTACTTTGGAAAATCATTGTCACTTAACCCGGTCCGCCTCTGCATCAAGAAATGCAACCTGAAACTGTATTATGCCACGAGGAAGCCATATATTAATTTTACACAGAAACAGACACAAGTTCCCTGGGCCTGAAGTCATCCGAGATGGACCGAAAGACAGTGGAAACGTTCTGTTGTCAGACGAGTCCAAGTTTCCCCTGTTTTTTTTTTGTTGGGAAGACCAAACTTGGGATTGTACATGCCAAAAAAACATCAAAACAGTTATCAATGAAAAGTGCAAAAAGCCAGCATCTGTGATTGCATGGGGGTGCATCTGTGCCCACGGCATGGGTGATCTATGACTGCACTACATCTGTCTCCTTTGTCTGTTATGTCTGCACTCGGGTTTAGCGACCGCAATTTCATTATATGTACCATATAATGACAATAAAAGCTTTTCATTTTCATTTCATTTCATCTGCACATATGTGAAGGTACCACTGATGTGGAGGCTTTTATTATTATTTTGGAGAAACATATGCTGCCATCAAAATTATGTCTTTTCCCAGAAAGCCATGTCTATTTCAGCAGCACAATGCCAGGGCTCGTTCTGCATGAGTTACAACAGTGTGGCTTGACTGGCCTGCCTGCAGTCCAGATCTGTCTCCTGTTGAAAATGTATGGTGCATCATGAAGAGGAGAATTAGACAACAGTGACCATGGACTGTTGAGCTGCTCAAGTCTTGTAGCAAGAATGGGCAAAATGTCCACTTGCAAACTGCAACATTTAGTATCTTCATTTCCAGAATTATTAAAAAGTATAATTAAAAGAAAAGGTGATGTGACCCAGTGGTAAACATGACTCTGTTCCAGCTTTTTTGAGTGTCTTGCAGGCATCAATTTCTAAATTTCTTTATATTTAACAAATATAATTTATTTTTCTTTGATCTGTTAAATGAACATTCAAGTGAAGTAACAAATGACAAATTTCAGTTTTTATTGCACTGTCCCAACTTTTCTTGAAATGGGGTTCCTTAAACTGCTCAGCTCAATAGAATAAGCTGAAACCCTGATTTTCAGGCAGAAGAATTTTGCATGACTATTTTCAGTGTAATAAGACAGGATTTACAGCTGCCAGTCAAGCCTTTCACAGCACTCAAATAAACTCTGTGAATCAGCTTCACTCCTCTCAACACCACAGTATCTAGGCAATCTTGGGGAAATGAAGACAGTTGGAATCAAGATTAGTTTGGCTGTTAGCATGTGTTTTTCGCCTCCCATGCAGTGTTCTTCCAGTCAGCTATAAGCATCTATTATCTCGTAGAGTGAGAGAATACAGGTGGAAAGCTGAACCTTGGATATTATTACCATATTGTTGATCTCTGGCATGGCACATATGTGTTCATAACAGACAACCGTACTTATTGTTCTAAGTTACTTCTAAGTCAGTTGAGCCCTTCTGTATAACCGCTGTGTGTCTCTGGTCCTTTTTAGCCTCGTGTGATCCAGTCACAAGTGAACAGCCAAGACATACTGTAACTGTTCATAATGAGTATTTTCGTGTGTCTGAACTGTTTTTTCATTACGTGAGATTGGTTTTCATCAGCAGAAGGGTTGCCAAATCTGCAAAAAGCAACCTTGATGTTATGATTTTTGTTTGAAAATGAGTAAAAAAACACATTCCACTTCTTTCACTGCATTTTTAGTGAAGCACTCCATTTTCTATTCTATTTCTATTTCTTAACAAAACACTCTTGCCAGTTATTTCACCAAGGGTCTATGTGAATATACGAATGAGTAATCCAATTCACTGACATAAATAGCCTACATTTATATAGTAATGAGCAGAGATATATAGCATATTGAGAAGAAGAACTGTAAGAAGAAATGAGCATATTACAGGAGGCATGGACTTCACAAGGCCTCTGAAGGTGTGTAAAATGTGATTCATCAGACCAGGCCACCTTCTTCCACTGCTCCATGCTCCAGTTCTGATGCTCACGTGCCCATTGTAGCTGCTTTCAGCAGTGGACAGGGGTCAGCACGGGCACTCTGACCGGTCTGCAGCTGCACATCCCCATACACAGGATGCTGTGATGCACTGTGTGTTCCGACACCTTTCTGTCATGCGTTACTTTTTCAGCAATTTGTGATGTAGGAGCTCTTCTGTAGGATCAGACCAGATGGGTTAGTCTTTGCTCCCCACATGCATCAGTGAGAATTGGGTGCCCATGACCCTGCTGTCAGTTCACCAGTTGTCCTTTCTTGGACCGCTTTAGGTAGGTACTAACCACTGCTTTACATGTTGCTTAAATATTATTAATATAAAAAACATTATATTAATGTTGAATTCTATTTATGTATGGATATTAATTAATCACATTTCTTATGTATTTCTCTGTCAGCACCCTTATCTTTTCATTTAATTATGTCTTTTGTTAGCACTCTGTTCCTGCTGTTTGTGTCTTTCCAGTCAGGCATTGGCGTCTCATCCAGCAAGGCTGTAATTTGATACTGACAATTGTAGCTGAAAAATTCCAACATGTAATTTACAGCAAAATTGCAACCAAATAACATGTTGAAAGTCACATCACAGAATACTGCACAGTGGTCGAGACTGAAATATTGCTAATATTCATTCAGCTGTTTGTCGTCGATTGTAGCTATACCACAGTAATCCCAATTGCCTGCTGCAGAAAGAATTTAATGGGCATTTGAAGAAATGATAGGGTGGAGTATGTAGAAGCACTGGGTGGAACTGTGGGTATTTAAAGCATCAGGCTGAAGACCTGTGTGTGCAAACATTAGTGGTTGACTTGAGCTCAGAGTAAGTAGTTATGTTTAAGTTCATGGCATTTATGCACGTACATCATTAACAGAGTCTTCAGCTGCTGGGCACACTCTATACGGCATAGTGAGAGAACCATGCCAAATACAGTATATAACCTTTACTTGTTGCCTGTTTTGTGTGTGTGTGATGAAGGAAAAGGGAGAAGAACGAGATGTACATCAGCAGGAGGGATTTTAAAGTGCTGAGTGCAGAGAATCCTGTTTACAAGAGAACTGTGAAAAAATCATTAGTGGATGAACCCTTTCGATCTTTTTTTTTTTTCCTGACAGCTTCTCTATCCATTATCCCTGACCACATATGACCCTCTTTGCCCCTCTGTCACCATTTCCATTACTTTCAGAGGTCTCTCTTTATCAAGGGCTGGATTGGATGTTCAGTAGTCCCCAGCAGTCACAGTTTGCTCAGGCAAACCGAAGGCCATTGAAAATAGCTATGTAGGTGCACTGTGTAGGTCCTCAATTGCAGACTATAGCTGATGCTGAATTTGTCAGCCTTTTTGTGGGCTCCCCAGACATTCCAATCTTGTAAGGTGCCCAAACATCTGCAACTGGCTTCTCTAAATTAATTGAAGCATCAGTTGTACTCTGAGGGTACAAAAGACTAAGACATTCCACTTCTTCCACTGCATTTTTAGTGAAGCACTCCATTTTCTATTCTATTTCTATTTCTTAACAAAACACTCTTACCGGTTATTTCACCAAGGGTCTAAAAAGTATAACAGTATAGTATTAAGTATACTGTCATATACCTAATGTGAATGTACATATACTGTCATGTGAATAGGCCTTTGAAGGTGTACTGTGGTATCTGACACCAAGATGTTAGCAGTAGATCCTTTCAGTCCTTTAAGTTACATGCTGGGCCTCTATGGATCAGACTTGTTTGTCTGGTACCTTGAACCTTGTGCCAGGGCAAACCTAAGGCTATTGAAAATAGCTATGTAGGTGCACTGTGTAGGTCCTCAAT
>JAOUQY010000049.1:9635977-9649981 GCA_028566355.1 Doras micropoeus | reverse complement strand
TTCAACAGACAATCAGTAGAAAATATTTTGATAAACATGACATAAGCAATTGTTAATGCAAAAAACAGCAGATAATTATACAAGACCATTTGCATGAATGTACAAAAGCATTTGCAAAATGTGAAACACAATGAGAAATGCTATTACGATGTGCACAAGTGACAAGGAGATGTGGAGAGTGAATGAACAGTTTTGAGAAATTCTATTCTGATCTGAGAAATGAACCAAATCGACTGAGAAAAATTGTAATGTAAGTATTTATAAAAACAAGAATCTGAGGATATCTTGGGCACAGGCTTACCAAAACTGGAAAGTGTTCCAAAACACTTGATCTTTTTCCAGTCTTCAGCTGTCCAGTTTTGATGAGTCTGTGCCCTTGACACCATCATATTCTTGTTCTTGGCTGACAGAAGGGGAACCTGACATAGTCCTCTGCTGCTGTAGTCCATCTGCATCAAGGTTTGATGTGTTGTTTATTCCGAGATGCTTTTTGGGCCCTGTGAAGATATCCCCTGTTGGTGCTGCTGGCAAAGCTCACAAAAACAGCCTGCATGCTTTAGCTCCTTGACCTAGCAAACCTCTGTGTCTTACTGATGGCAGATTCTCAGAAAGGAAAAGCAAACTGTTACAGATCTTAAAACATGGTAGACAAAAAACAGAGAGAAAAAATAGCCTCTGCACCACCAAAATGAGGCAAATGTGAGTTGGGATCTATCATCTTGGAGAAAAAACAGACTTTCTTTGGTGGTAGAAGCATAATTTTAAAGGACAGATCCCTGAAAGCAACAGATGAACATAGTAAGGTCTACTTTCACCTGGTTTAATGTTAGAAATTCAGAGGAAGCAAAATGCTGTTATTGAACCCTCTTGATTGTGGAGCACAGGAAAAAAATGTGGAGAGCTCAAACAACACAGCAGCTGGTTGCTGTCTATTTTTGTATGTCAATACAGCAGTCTGAGGGGTTGCTGGAAATGGTAGTACCTCGCATGGGGAAAATATGTACAAACTACAAAGATACTTTATACCAGGGGTCATCAAATGGTGGACTGAAGTCTGGGTGTTGAGCCAGAAAAGTATTTCAGTGGAGTGAACCAAGTACTTAGTGTAAATAGTGTATTTTAAAAACGTATTATAAACTTGCTGTAGTTAAGAGACTCAAATATGAACAGGAACAAGTCTGGCGCTATGGGATTAAGTGCTACCTATTGTAACTCCCTTAATCAAGGCAGGCAACACACACACACACACACACACATGCTCTCTGTAGCTACAATTAGAGCATTAAACAGAGGAGTCAATGGTACTTGAGATGCACAACTTCATTTGAATTGGATGATTCATCTCATTCATCATTTATATTGCCCTGTTTGTTTTGATTCTGCTTGAGAATTCAGCAGTTTCCTTGAGACGTCAGCTGCTAAAAATCACATTTGAATATAATGACAAATATAATGACATACAGGAAATATAGTGTGTGTGTTTTTGCTCCTGAAGGTGGCACAGTGGTGCACTAGGTAGCACTGCTGCCTCACACCAAGGAGGTCCCCGGGTCAATTCCCAGGTACAGCAACCTGGAATGTTCCTGTGTGGAGTTTGCATGCTCTTCCCGTGTCTGCATAGGTTTCCCAGTTTCCTCCCGCAGTCCAAAAACATGTACGTTAGGTGAACTGGAGATACTAAATTCCCCCATTGAGAAGCGTGAAACCGAATCTAGTGTGAAATCTACTGACCTCTCCTGTCATGAATGCAACTACTGTATGTAAAACATGGCATTTAACTCTAAATAAATAAATAATTCCTCCCAAAATACACCATAATGCCAGGCTGTCATCAATGGCTGTGTTTTTGCATCATAAAATTTGTCATGAGGAATACTTTTTTAATCTCCTTAGTCTGTATTGTTGAAGGCCAAAATTAAAATTCTGGAGGACAAGCAACACTCTAATTCTTTGTGCCTATGTAGTTGTAGTCACATTGTAGTCGCACATGTGAATAGTGAATGTTAGGGATGCACAATTATGCCAGTATTAATCTCAATCACAGTTTGGCTTCTCACAATTAAATCAACATGACTGACTGCGACACTGACTGCGCTTTGAAGTATATCAAATCATGCGCTTCCAAAACTAGAAGTAAACCAGCTACCAGGTGGGTTCACTTTTGGGGAGCTGTAATGAGTGCACCCTGTAGTGGCAACCCGGAGGCAGCCTGTGCAAAAACCTCTTGGATATTGCTGCTGCGGCTCAGAGAAGAAGTAGAACAGTATGAGTAACCTACAGCAAAGAGCAGACGGGTAAAAATAAACAATCAGATGTTTGGAGCAGAAGGTGAAGATCTAGTCCTGCAAAAAGGATCATCAAAGCAGCGCTTTGTTCAACTTGTTCAACCACCTGGGAAAAAACACCACAAACTGTAGTAGGATGAATGCATGAAGGCCAAGAATAACATTGCTAAGATTACCTTACTGAAGCCCCATCCTTGTTAGGTGACATCCATAACAGTGACCCTGTACAGCGCATCACCATATCCACCAAAATCCCAAAGATAGACTGAAATAACCAATGCAGTCATATTTCATCTGGCCCAAGATAAGTCTTCAGAAAAAATGGTCAGCACACTGGACAAGATATGTGATCCCCTCACATGCAATTATTTCTCCCAAGTGGCATTGCCTGCGCTGTATGCAAAATGTCAGGAGGGAAATAGAAAGGGATGTCACAGCTGTCGAGTACTTCACCACTGCAGCTACCACTGACCTATGTTCCAGAAGATCAACGGCGGCGAACAGGAGTTTGGCAATTCATTACGATGACCGTGATTTTACAATGAAGTGTTGATGCTTGCAAATGTCATTGGTCCCACAAGCCCACACAGAAGAGTCAGCCGTCCAGGGATTGAAGGAAGAGATGAGCTCTTGGAGCTTAATAAATGGACGAAGCTCCAATGCTTTGGCCACAGGCTTCATCTAGCAACAGGTGAGAAAAAAAATGTATGCAATTAATTTAACTGTTTTTGTGTTATCTGCGATGACTATTTGTATGTAATCTCTGTTGCTTGTGTAATAATACTGTATATGTGTGAATACTTCATTAAGAACAATAGCAATGTAACAATAATGTGATGTGGATTATTCATCTAATGTGTACAGGCAAGGCAAGGAAATCTTTTTTATATATCAAAATTCATTGACGTTGGCAATTCAAAGTTCTTTATAAATGACCACAAAAAACAATCAGAAAAATAAAAAAATAAGAGAAACAAAGGTAAAGTGAATATGAAAAGCAGCTTCAAAAAGAACACATGTAAAATAGAAGATTAAAAAGAAGGAATGCAGATAAAGTCCGTGCTTTAATTTTATACATGACTCTCTTTTGTAGAGAAAGATAGAGAGAAGATTAGAGAAGACAGAGCGTTCAGTCGGTCTCTGCAAGAAGGTGGTGAGCAGTTTCTCCTACATCTGGAGGCGTAAAAAGGAGCTAGCAGAGGCACATAGGGATCTGAAGAGAATCTTCCAGAGCATGCAGGGAAGATGGAGTGTCCCACAAGGTGGGAATCGAAGCAGGCTGTGATAGAATCCTGGAGCAGCAGAGGGCCATTGCTCATGTCTTCTCCACTGACAGAAGAGCACAGCACCTCATCCCCACATTGCAGAAAACTGATGCTCTGGAGGCCATCAACAAATCCCTCTGCCCTCTGACTGACTTTACTGATGAGATTTCCAGTGAAAAGTGTGTCAGTATTTCCAGTATGAAACCAGTCCTCCATATTTTCAACTCCTCTATGCTGAAAGTGAAGGATGATGATCCCGACCTAACGCACACCATCAAGAGCAAAATCCTGAGCCATGTGAATGACAAATACAAGGAGGCTTTGACACAAGAACTGCTTGACATGGCCTATGTTCTCTTGTTTGGTACTCATATGTTATTTACCATACTCTTTTCAAGGAGATGGCCTAACTGATGCCCACATTGAGACTGTTCAGGATGCACTCATTTCAAAGAGAAAGAATACCTTAGGGAACTTCTTTAAGACTGTGAAAGGAACCAAAGCCAGACGCTCTCCCAACCAGGAATAAGTTATAGCCTCTGAGTGAACGTCTTACCTTCAATTACGCAACCTTGACATTGAGGAGGACCTGCTGGACTAGTAGAGGGAAGAGCCTCTACCCATGACTCTCAAATCTGGCAAAAAAAATACTTGTGCATTCTGGCAACACGCTGCCCTATAGAGAAAGGGTCTTGTCTCTCAAGCCAGAAAATATTGACAGGCTGGTGTTTCTTCCCAAAAACCTGTAAACATGGTTATTGCCCTGACTTGTTTTCATTTGGTTGCATTCCGTGATGGCATATTTATTTTTTCTACACTGAAGTACCAGAAAAGCTGTCTATAAGTATGCAAAATACAAAACAACACCACCTATGCATGTCATTAGTTGCGTATCTGAGATGGAAGCTTCTAGAGCTGTTTCTGCTGTGAGAATGGCAGGTTATCACGATTTGCGATTTTCAACATGGTGTAGTAGTTGGAGCTGGTGAGATGGGTCATAGCATTTCGGAGGTAGAAGCAAAGTTTGGATGAGCTTTTCAAGGGTGTACCGTGACTGCAAGAATTCCGGCAAAACCTCGAACTTGTGATGTCAGCATGGCCGTAAAAAGACTCCGGGTGAACTTGACCAGCGTCGGCTGGCAAGAATCGTTTCATGCGATAGGCGTTCAACACTGCCTCAAGTAACATCTGCATTCGATGCTGGGGCCTCAACAAACATCAGGATGAGGACTGTGCAACGTTCCCTCCAAGATGCCGTGGGGGACCTACCAAGTATACCAGTTTTTCTGGTACTTCAGTATGTATTTTGGGTTCAATTTTATTTATATTTTGCTTCTAAGAGATGCACTGAATTCAGGTACATAAGAACCTTATTTTAAGGCTTATTTTGATGCAAAGATTTGTCCATTAGCAGGAATCCAATAGCATAAAAGTGAAAGCAGTGCTCTGTTTATTTAAAAAAAAAAAGGTTTGGTACAATTTTATTTATATTTTGCTTCTGTTTATTGAAAGTTCGGTTGGTTAATAAAAAATAGTTTGTCCCTTAAATCAATGAATAATCATGATTAAATAATCGTGCTCTCAATGTTGATAAAAATGATTGTAATGATCATTTTGGCCGTCATCATGCAGCCCTACTGTACACTATGTGCATGTGTTTTGTCTTACATCCTGTCCAGCAGGTGTGTATGTGCTCACATGTGAACATTTGTTTAGCCGGTGCAGGGGAGAACTGTGCTGACAGATTTTGAGACAGAGTGGAAGAGAGCCTAAGGCGAGTCGGTCTGTTCTCTCTGTGAGGACTGATAGTGAGACAAAATGAAGAAAGACAGGCTGTTCCCCAAAACATTAGCCTCCGCTGCCCAGGGCTGGCACTGAAAGAGGAGTGTGTGTGCACGTGTGTCTCTGTGTATGTGTCGCTAAGTGTCAGGTTTATTGTTTATTGTTTATTCATGTTCCCATTAGCTGTTGCCTAGAGACCATTATTCTTTGTGCATCTATTCTCTCTCTCTCTGGTGCACCTGCCTTGGAATAATAGTGTGTGTGTGTGTGTGTGTGTGTACAAGTGAGTGAGTGAGTGAGTGAGTAATAGAGACAGGTATTGGGCAATTCCTACTGAGTGCTTAGACGCTATATGAAGGAGGTGCCAACAAGGTGTTGACAGAAGAAAACTAACAAAAAAAAAAATGAACACAGGAAAGACACAACTAATTAGTCATTTTTGTGCTCCTGCTAGTCTTGTTTTTGTGAAATGCTTAAGCTTTAGCTGCTGAAACAGTACAGTTACAGCTGTCCTGAAGTGTGTCGTTAGTAAGTTACAATATAGACATATTGGACCAAAACAAAAAAAAAATAGAAATATGGCTACATCACTGTGTTTCTATTATCTTTTGTTTGCTTTGTTCCATATACTGAGTTTTCAATTTGCAGCCTGCTGATTAAAAAGAAATGAAGAAGGAAAAGAATACATTTGTCCCTCCCTCTCCCTCTGTCTTTGATGCATCCGGCTTGAGAAAGATATGAGAGAGGAAGTGTTGCGTTGCCATGGTAACAGGCCTCTGGTGTATGGCAGTGTATCTTTCTGTCCATTGTACTTTTCTCAACGAATTTTCCTTTAACATCCAAGGATGTTGTCAATGACGAGTATGTGTGTGTGTGTGTGTGTGTGTGCGTGTGTGTATGTGTGTGTGTGTTTGTGTATGTGCGGACCTGATTGTATAACCCCCGTGCCTTTGGTGCTGATGAATCTGCCTGGTGTGTGCTTTTAGTGCACGTGCAGTACAGCTCACCCTGCTGCTCCAGGCAAATGAAGGTGATTGTGTGTGTGTGTGTGTAGGTGTGTGTGATCAGCATATGTCTGACTCTATTTAGTACATCTATTTCCTATTCCTCTGTAATAGCGGTTTTTCCATCACATACTGCAGTGCAGCACTGTATAGATATTAATCAAAAGCTCAGGTTACTTGAGTACCTGCCATCCTTCACATTTTTATGATACCCTGCTCCAACACACCCGCTTCCGCGAAGAATTGGTGGTTAATTAGCTGATTAATTGCATCTGTTGTGTTGGGAGCAGGGAAAACAGTAAAAGGAGGTTCTCCAGGACTACAACCTGGCATCCAGACTATCCATACCCTGGTCAAGTACTCCCATCACACCGTCAACCATGCATGAAAGAAGAAGGAGGTGGTAGAATAGATACTGCTGTCACACAATGCTGCTCTTAATGACTATTAATATCAATAACAAGTCTACTTGTGAAATCACAAGAGTGAGCCCTTGAAGTAAGCAGAGAAGGCTGAATACCATCTCCTAGCGCTGGAACAAGTCGAACAAGCGAACAAGCCATACATACAGAGATCAGCAGCATTCCTCTTGTTATGACATGGCAATCCAAGATTAATTGGGAATTTTAAAGGCATGGAATTCCTGCTGCTCTCATTAGTGCCAAGAATAGGGGAACAGTGCAGCTTTTGATATTTCTCTTTCTGACCCAAAAACATACTTCAAGCAATCTGCATCTGAAAGGACAGCGTTATAGAGTGTTAAAACCTTATTAGTGGAGGTTAGTATAACTTAAAGCGATGTCCTTTAATCTAAGAATTTGAGTAATTTAAGTGACTGGGAAAGATTTAAGTATTTAATCTTTATATTAAAACAGAAAGTGATGCATCTGTTTGGATTACAGGGCAAGTTCAGTCCAATTCTGGGTGCCAGGACAGAGTAAAGTCTTGATGCGTGCATTTTTTGTGTCCTGAGGGATGCTGGGTCCAATCAAGCTGTGCGTGGTGCAGACAGTGATGTGATAAGTGGCATGCATCAGTGTTTTAAGTTATGTTTGATGCTGGTAGCTACAGGAAGCCAGTGGAGGTTGAAAACAAGTCTTGCAGGCTTCATATGGGTGGCAGGCGCAAACCTGCTGGGAGCGAGCTGCAGTAGTCCAATAAATCAAGCTGGTGCCAGTAAGGTCAGCTGCTGTCACACCTGCTCCGACCAAACTTTGTTTTTGTTTATTTTTTACACTTTTCTTTACTTTGGCCTCTTTTCTTTTTCACTACAGCTCTTATCAGATATGGCTAGGGGTGCAAAGATACAGTCTGCTCACCATTCAATTTGATTCACGATACCGAGTTCACAATTTTTCAAGCTCCAACTGCGAAAGAGCCGATTTCCTCGGCTATGTTTAGCCCGGTGTGTGACTCGAAAAGAGGGCGAGTTTGGAGTACATAACTCAGCATTTCCCACTCTCTGGTGATCACACATGCTGTTATAGTGACAGAGCTCTGGGTATCCCTTGCAGTCCACCTGTCTGTGGTTATCACTACAATTTCTGCCTCTTTCAAAGTTTGCATCACGTTTGCTTTTGTTTTGAAGCTGCGGCTCAGATTGAGGTGAATGAGAGCATGACGTATGATGTGCTAGTGACGGTGGAGCCCTCTGCTGTTCAAAAAACTGCTATTTTACATACATTAGATGGCATTATAAACAGAGCGCACATGATATCATGATATTTCCATGATGCACATCGTCACATTTTTGCATTGCGATGCATCGTGCCATTGTTACACTGATAAATATGACAGAAATACCCTTATTTCTCTTGGTCTACAATCCACTCGCTTACTGCTATTTTTTAATACCAGATCTGTGCTGGCCAAGTGAGATCCCGAGGGAGACACGACCCAGAGCGGTGGCCCTGGGGGAAATGAGCCGGTGTCAGAGACATGCCTAGGACTCGAGCACAATGTGAACCCCTGGTCGTCATACCGTTAGCCAACATCCAGTCTCTGGATAACAAGCTCAAGTACCTCAGGGCCAGAGTTAACTTCCAGAGAGAGTGACTGAGGTCTGCACCCTCCTCTGCTTCACTGAGACATGACTAAACCCAGCGGTAGTGGACTTCACCATCCAGCTGGCTGAGTTCATCTCAGTTTACCACACACAGACACAGACTGGGGCATGTTAAGGTCTGTCTTAGAGCTCTGGTGACATCAGTGTGTTTACAGAAGTGCAAAAGTGCAGAAGGGAGTGACCTCAGGTCTAGTTCTCCTGATGATATAAAGAAAAAACCTGCATGGCTGAGTCAAGTTAGCGATGTGACAGAGGAGGGATAGTTGGTTGTCAAGAACTATCTCAAAGGCTGTGACCTGGAAGTTGTCCAGGGAGGTCACTCAATCATTCCACATGCCATTCACACAGACGTGTGGACCTTGGCTCCCTTGTGCCGACCTCCTTGTTTAACCCCTGATAGCAGTTCTGACAGCATTGCGTTTTTATGAGGCACGCAGATATAAGTTAATATGCTTTTAGTACACAGAATAAACGACAAATATCTGGTGTATGCTGCAAACAAGGGACACTTGTATAGATACAAATTATAACCTAACACCTGTGCTGCTCAGTTGTGTAATATCACCTGATTCACCCTGTTCAACAGTGTCTCAGCAGAAATTTAGCCTGCTACTTAATTAGCCTGGCAGTTCACCCAAGAGTATATGTGCTAAGCAGGTCTACACGACGTGCTCAGAGAACATAGTTTTTAAAGATTAGTAACAGCCACAGGAGACAGCTGAGCTAAGACAGGCAGAGAGCTGGAACTAAGAGAGGCCTCACACCTGTAATAATTGCCATTTTGCCATTACTTAATGAGTAAGAAGTGTGGATTACATATATAATGCAGACAGATTCTTGAAGTTCTTTTCTTTAGCCTTAATCAGATAGCATGAGGTAGCTATGGATAGCTGTTTCTTTACAGATACTGCTCTATGATTTTTATTTCTGTGCGCTCTGGCAATAACAGCATTCTTTACCTGTGAGCAAATTTCAGCAGACAGATTTCTTACAAATATGAAACAGAATCTCAAAAGTATTCAACAGTGTCTGGGCATGTTTGTATATCTCACATCTTTCAGAAGGTTTGCTGCTATGAGTCTTCATTTCATTTCCCATTCGCTCCTCTTCAGTAATCACTTTATTTTGTTCAGGGGAGAATCTAGAGGACACTTTCCTTGTAAGAATTTATGAAATTCCCACAAACATTAACTGAACTGGGGGCCCTAGAGAAGTAAAGGGCCGTTATGTTATCCACTGTAAAACACTATCTAATGTGTTTTATTCCTTTGTAACTAAGCAGAAACAAAAACGAAATCAGTGAAAAGAAATTGGACAATCTGCAGATTGATTAACTTAGACTTGTTTTATGAAAAGGCTCGCTTTATATCCGGGTGTGTCATAATATCAGGATTGTAGTCCAGGGATAACATGTTTTAGAAATAAATGGTTCAGGTCTATATTTAATAAACATTTCAGTTAACATTTCATTTTAGTGACTATGCCAATAAAAAGCCCTGTATTTCCATGGTCTTATAATCGCTTTTCACGTGTCCTTATGCTTAACAAATAATCGTCAAAATACAAATATTAGAAAGGGTTTGAAAAGCAGATGTGTCCTTGCAAACAGAGATCTTGTGATGGCTATTCTGCATGAACTGAAGAGACATCTGCTTGGAGACATGTCTCTCTGTGTGTCTCTCAGGTGTGTAGTGGTGGTGCAGCTGGGCTCTCAGGCTCATGACTGTCTGGGCAACAGACAAGTGCAGTGAGGCAGCTGTGAGGATTTACAAGGAGGGCAGGAGGCCAGACATAGGTTAAGCTAGAATCATGTAGGACTAGGTGTTTTTTAGGCAGTAGATTAAATTGGGGCAGGTTTGTAACTAGGCCTGGCTAATCTATGTCTATGCTGTATGAGCTACTGTGTGTAACATAATACTAGTGTATTGTTCAGTGTGAGAGAAAACATGTCAGCTACAACATTAGTACACACATTTAAGGTTTTTATTATTGCCATATTATTATTACCTGATCACCTCTTCCCTAATGTTGTCCCCAATGTAAATTACTTTATGCCCAGTTATTATACAATATACAATATATGATATACACTGAAGTACCAGAGAAACTGGTACATATACAAAATAAATATCAATGTCACATATGCATGTCATTCGTTGCATCCAGCAGTGCGTATATAAAGCGTTAGACATCTGCGGAAGCTTCTAGTGTTGTTTCCATCGTGAGAATGGCAAGTTTTCATGATTTTACAATTTTCAATGAGGTTTAATAGTGGGAGCTTGTGAGATAAGTTACAGCGCTTCGGAGGTAGAAGCAGAAGTTATGATTTTCACTTTTGAGCGTTTTCAAGGGTGTATCGTGACTCCAAGAATTAGACAGTTTTTTATGTGGCCATAAAAAAACTCTGGGTGAATGTGACCAGTGTCGGCTGGCAAGAATCATCTCATGCAATAGTAATGCAACACTGCCTCAGGTAACATTGGAATTCAATGCTGGGGCCTCAACAAACATCAGCGTGAGGACTGTGCAATGTTCTCTCCAAGATCCTGTGGGGGACCTACCATGTATTACATGGTATACCAGTTTTTCTGGTACTTCAGTGTAAATGTTGCAGTTTCTCAAATGAACAGGCCTTTATTTGCACTGTAACGTAGATGTAGGGTTTTGTCCAACAAAACTGAGAATCATTTGATTAAAGCTGCAATGCCCTTTGAGAAATATCCAGATTTACCCGGCTGGGACTGAGTGACTGTAATCTAAATGAACAAGTCTAGGTAAATTACACATCTGAAGTTTATTTAAGGCATCATAATTTAAAGGCTTTATTAGGTCAGCTTAATCCTTATTTGGCCAGGATTAGGTGGGGTTACATGGGGTTCTGGTGTAATTACATGCTTTACATATTGTATTTCTATCTGGATTTTCTCTATCTGTGTTTGTCTCTCTGTGCCACTGAGAAAACCCAAAATACTGTTTTACAGTAATGCCAAAGATGGACGTTCATTCTGCCAAATTAAACAGGATGTGATTATACCTGCAGATGGAAAGCACTTTGCATCTTCAGCCCTGTTGGCATGGGATTAGATTTTTTTGTGACCTGGGTTCATTTAGAAATCCAGACTAGCAAAAAGCGCCGTTTTTTGAGCAACTCTGCTGATTTTGCAGGCAGATGCTATGTTTTGCATTGTATTTTTACCTGCTGCTATGCTGTATTTAGTTTCCTGGCCTGTGTCTCAATATTAATCACTTCCTGGATCACTAAATAAGAAGAGTGCAACCCTACAGGATGTTCAAAGAAGCGATTATACTGACATATATACTATCAAAGGCACTCACATATTTAACAATATCATTTGGTATTGTTAATAAACTCCCTGAAATGAGTTTCTGCAGTGTGGGAGGTCTGTTGTTATCAAATGTAAAATTATTATTATTACTACAGACCTCAGTTAGAAACATAAATCCTGGTTGCAAGGGTTTTTGTATGCATTCATTTTAAAATATAAAAAAATGCTTTGGAAGAATATCTTAGAAATGAACCTGTGGGTTATATCCATAATATATTGGTAATATCACTGCACCTTGGTGCTTTCTTAGCTGAAAGTAGATCACAAGGCGAGAGAAAATGAGTAAGCTGCTCTAATGCTATTATACAATCAGCTACAGGTACAACGATATTCTCACACTCTTTACATACACGTACAGTATGCCAAAACATTGTAGAACTGCATAAAGAAATACCGACAAATTAGTTTCGAAATCACCCCAAGAAACCTTCCATCAAAACAGTGCTTTAGACAACCGTATGATTTTGAATGAGTGTAGTGCTTTTTATAGCGATGTGACATTTGTTTGCTTGCCTGTGGCTCTATGGAAAGCTCCTCACCCCTGGGGCCGTGTGTACCGAGCTAGTCTACCAGAGGCGATGGACGAGCTTGCCGTTCTCAGGAAGAATCGCAGTGTTATGACAGATCCAGTTCACTGAGGCTCTCTTGTGACTGTGCTAATGCAGTGCTACAGCCATGACAAAGCACCAGGGCCATGCCGAGACCTCAGCAGTCCTCAGACTACTAACGGTGTGCATAAAGGAAGGTGTGTATAAAAGTGTGTGTGTGTGTGTAACTATTGTAAGGTAGTTTCTATTTTCTGAGGATGACTTTGCTCCTTGTTCTGGTGCTGCAGTAAGTTCTCAAGTGATTGTTTGATGATTTGAGAACTCTGTACTTCTGAAAGTGAGGCTTAGCTTTTCAGTATGAAATTCTCAGTTACGAAGGAACACCTGATGGGGGTTTTCTTAAAGGACGTCTGTGCTGGCTAGTTGAATGCACCAAGCATTAGCAGCATCAGACAAACCTTGTCCTCTGGCTGTCTAAAGCAGCATTTTTAAACATGTATTACTGAAGTCTAAACTGGTCAGGGATGTTTAGAAGTAAAGGCAGAGAGCAATCTCAGATGAATAAATCCTGTCTGTATATTGTATTTAAAGATGACTCATCCTACATTTATGCATACCAAAAAAATCCATGCTTTATAAATACTGTACTGGTTATGGCTAGAGCAGTTGTTTTTGCATGAAATTAAAATGCATTCGAATTTGAGCCATATCAGTCCCATTAGGAGTATTTTTACAGTCTGGGGGTTCTGAGATTATAAATTGAACTGCATAATCAGTGTTCTGAGTTGATGGGTTGCTAAACAGATTATCTGTTAAGATAGTGTGGATGGTGTTGAGAGGAAATATTCCATCACACCATAATGGCAGAGTTACTGTATGTACATTTTCTCTGATCCATTTTATATTAATTAATATTATACTGTATTATTAACTCTATTAACTGCACAAATACACTGAGCTACAAAGCCAATGATGTCATACCACCAGAATAGAAATATCTGACAGATGGTACATGTTGGAATAAGCCTTTATAAATATTTACATTCTCAGCAGGTAGCATCGGCACCCCGAAGCTCCAGAGAACCAAAGGTCCAAAGAAGCGATCACTGTTCCTCTTGAAAACAGTCTGTATCAGGTGTGAAGGCCATCCCTACTCAGCACCAAACGCCAAGCAATGTAACCTGTTCAACTTGTCATGATATTTCCGCTTTTAAATTTTATAAATGTTGCCAGCAAAAGGGTTATTGATCTATAAAGCCAGACTTTTATAGGACTGGATCAATGTAATTAGCTCATCATGGTGGTTTTTAGTGCTTGTGCTGAGACAATCAGAAAAAAATGAACTCATGCCAAGCTCCATGGATAAAAATCTCCTTTTACAAGAACGATTCCTTCTTTTGCAGGTATCCCTGCATGATGACATGCCATGCCTCCAAAGAGCGCTACTTGTATAGAAAGTAAATGATCATTTAAAAAAACATCTAAATGGATGAGCCCAGTGACTACTATTGTTGCAGAGCTGTGTGCACAACAGTGACCTTCTCAGTCCATCCAGGGTTTGGAAGGAATTTTTGTGCGAACTGCAAACCTGTTACAGTGAGCCAAGTATAAAAACAGCCTGCATGAAAATATTGATATACAGGGGTTAGACAATGAAACTGAAACACCTGTCATTTTAGACCACAATAATTTATTAGTATGGTGTAGG
>JAOUQY010000049.1:9395083-9406647 GCA_028566355.1 Doras micropoeus | reverse complement strand
AATAAATTATTGTGGTCTAAAATGACAGGTGTTTCAGTTTCATTGTCTAACCCCTGTATGTGTGTGTGTGTGTGTGTGTGTATACACACACACATATATAATATATATAATATATATAATCAGTTAGGGACAGATTTTGAAATCCAGTAGTCTAGATATTTTGGTGCCAACTGGTTTTATTTGGCAGCTCACAGATTTCTTTGTATCTTGTAGACTTCACCCAGCATGCTGTCTCCTAGCTGGCGCCCGCTGCTTGTTTTGTGAGGGTACATAAGGCTAATGCACAGGATAAGAGGAAGTGAATAGCTACAGATTGAACAAATGTACTTAAGCTTCTCAGCTGCTGACCCGCACACAGGTTTCCAGGCACTCAGCAGAGAGGACACACTACCAAAAGTTTAGTTTAGATTTCAGTGATCCAGGTCAGACAAGGTCAGGCAGCCCCAAAAGGTAGCTGCATTTAGAGTTTACTTTCTTCTGGTTTGATAGATGTAGAAGTTTAGCTGAGGCACACTGTGTGGATGTGTGGGTGTACGTGGGGTGGGTGGGGAGGCACTATGAGTAATTGTGTGAGGGGCTCAGCCGGAGTGGCTTGTTTTCAGAGTATCAGCGATTGGCCTGGAAATGGATGGCTTGGGGAGCCTCCGACTGTGAGAGGTCAGCCTGATCCAAAAGCATAAGAAAGAGAGTGATGGAGTAGCCTGAAGCTTAGGAAATGTGAGATTTAAAAAGTCCTGGTAGAGATGTAATTGCAGTAAAAGCCCAGTGTTCCCTCTTGCAAGTGTAAGAGTGGATAACTTCATTCATTCTGTCAGCTTGGGTACAGTGTGACTCTGCTCTCATCATCTTCCAGGAACACAATACCCCATCACTGTGTCACACTGACATCTCGCTGTAAAACCTGCACTCTTTTCTTACAAGGGCTATAATATTCCTCTCTTTATTGTCATTCCGGCTTTATTTCCTTCTGTTCTATCCATTCTTTCAATACTAGATTTTATTAATTTTATCTATTCTTCTCGCTATTTGTTATTGTTTTTCAGCCCTTTCCTCCATTGCATCGTTTTGGTGCCTGGTAGCTGTATCTGTCTCGCAAGCTCACTTTTTGTGTGACAGATAAAAAGATTACGATAGCATTCCAGTAAGATAATGAATCAGGACAATCACATGACGCTGAAAGTTTCCACTACTTTCTTGTAAACATCATGAATCTTTCAGCTGAGAGAGAGAGAGAGAGAGAGAGAGAAAGAGAAAGAGAGAAAAGGGAGAGAGTGACAGACTGGAAAATTTAAGGAGACAGTCATTGAGGGACAAAGAGTAACGAGGAGGAGGGACAGACAGAGCACATCAGACACTTTAGCTGGCCGGCCCGTCTTTATTCTGAGCCAATGTTGACCCTGGATTAAATAACCCAGACTGTCTTGTGACTGTGATTGTTTTGAGACGGAGGATAGCATAGTTCAGATTGTCTTGCGATAATGGCTGATGTTGTGACTGTATGAAACGAAGCAGATTGTTATCTGATAGGCACAGGATTTTTTTTCTCTTGTTTTTTTCAAGCTGAAAGGTCAAAATGCTTTAATGGTCAGTTGTGTAATTTCATATTAGATACACTTCAGTATTACTGCCACAGTAGTACAATAGTCTTACTATGACGCTGTAACACTAGTACTTCTGTAGTATATTTATTACCATTTTACGTTGTGTGAATTCAGAATTAAATGTCTAGTGGTTCAAGCGTGGAGCTGAGTACCAGTGCTGTTTTGTCTCTATCTCTTTTGAACAGAGACAGATGGAGTCATGCATTTTTATTTTTTTGTCTTTCGTAATCTATAGAGTTGCCATTTGTTCGTTCGCTCCAGAGCCAAGTATGACCTGTTGTCTTTGAGTGGCCTGCTGGGTGACATCATTCCAAGTTCACAGCTTGTTTTCGTTTAAATGCGAACATGTGCATGTGTTTGTTAGAGAGAATATGAGAGTGTTAGCATTACAATAAGGCTGCAGCAGGCCAGACAGGGAGAGAGAGCTGGTGCAGAAGCAGACGGCGAGAGAAAGGCCAGCCAATTGTGATGGAAATGTTGCACTTTGGGTTTTTTTTTTGTTGTTTATATGTTTTTGGGTTGTTGGTTTTTTCCACCTCATATTGAGGGCTAGGTTATGTTCAGATT
This sequence comes from Doras micropoeus, assembly GCA_028566355.1. NCBI lineage: Eukaryota > Metazoa > Chordata > Actinopteri > Siluriformes > Doradidae > Doras > Doras micropoeus. The sequence continues at coordinate 9,404,479 of JAOUQY010000049.1, read as the reverse complement.
TTATTACTGTTAAGAGCTCTCTCTCTCTCTCTCTCTCTCTCTCTCTCTCTCTCTCACTCTCTCTCTCTCTTGAGCAGGGTTTGTTTCTTAAATTCACTCACATACAGGCATTTTTGTTCATTTTCAGCAGAACTGAAGAAGCATCTGAGATAAATGGCACATGTGACTGTCAAAACCATCTCTCATCAGCCATTTTAGGATATTGTGTTTCAAATCAGCTAGCTTTAGCTAAGTTTAATCTCTTTAACTCTTAGGATCACTGATGGGTACAGACTTGGATCCCTCAATTCCATAACCATATACTGTTCCTTTCTTATTGGTTTCACTGTAGTAAATAGTAGTTTAGTAGTTATTAATGTGCTTTAAGATGAGTTGCTAAATTATAAGATGGGGCTTAAAGAGGCTATTGAGGAAAATTGGAATTGAATCCATAGATTATACTTAATACAAGTCAGTAATTGACAGGTGTGTTGTATTTTCTTCTTGTGCTTCAGATACCGAGAGCTGGTGGACACGGCACTGGCACACGGAAGGAAGATGTCCGCTGAGGAGAAATGCCGCCATGTTCTCCAGCACTGCAAACTCCAGGGATGGCAGGTGAGTAAGTGGGATTTCAGCACACCTGAGTCCCAGACCCATGGCTAATTTTAAAAATGTATCTATCTCGCTCTTAGTTGGGAACCAGCAAAGTGTTCCTGAGGTACTGGCAGGCTGACCACCTGAACGACCGCTGCCATCAGCTGCACAAGAAGATAGTTACCTGCCAGAAAGGTAATTATACCAGCCTGTAGCACTTTTTCTTCATTGTCTGTTTTTGTATTTTGGACACTGAAGTGTATGACTGTGCACGTGAACGTGACAGTGGCACGTGGCTGGCTGGTGAGGCACAGTGTGCGGGGCAAGCTGAGCTATCAACAGGAAGAGCAGTGCAATGTACAGCGGTTCCTGCAGGGGGCAGAAGACTTGGGCTTGCGTGCTTACGACAGCCTGGTCATCCAGAATGCGGCTGATATCGCACGAGAGAACGATCGTCTGAGGGGCCACGTCATCACTCCACCACTGGGGGAGAGACCTGAACCTGTGGGAACAGAGGACGACTCATCCAGAAGGTGAACCACTGCTTAAATGCCAATACCAAATACACTAGGATACACATAATCACGTAAATCATTTTTCATTATTTTCCCAATATTTTGAGTATATAGCTGTGAATTCTTCTCTACCTAATCTTCCATTACTGTTAGTGTATTTTAGCTGATAAATTATGCTAGCATATTGATAGTATGAAGAAATCTTTCACTGCTGGCTCTTACCTCCTGGGTCATATAACAGTAGTAAAGCCGTAAAGCTAGGGCTTGCTGTTATAGCTATTTACAGTTTGTAAGAACATATCAATCTCTACCTGGAAAGGTTCACCTGAACCTTTTTTAACAGACAGAAGGACAAAGAAAAGATTTTCAATGTTTCAATGACAAACTTTCTGTTGAACTTTTCAAACTTTCTATTATAGATTCTATTTGTTAAATATAAATAAATGTAGAAATTGATGCCTGCAACACACTCAAAAAAAGTTGGGAAAATGGCATGTTTACCACGGGGTCACCTTCTCTTTTAACTACAGTAAGTCCCCGCTTAACGACGGGGTTAGGGACCAGAAAGTCCGTCGTTAAGCGATTTTGTCGTTAATCGGGACCCTAGATTTGGGTTAGGTATTAATGGCAGGCAACCTTTTGTCAGCCATGTTGATGGGATAAGTTTTGATTGCAAAATTGTAAAAAAAACTAACAAAGTTCTCGTGCGTACGTACGGCGTGAGAAAGAGCGATCTCAGTGCCAAGATGAACTGTGGTGGAGGCTGCGCCGCCAGCTGCCTCAGCCCAGCTTATCGTACACAACATTCCACTGTGCTGCCACTGCTCCGGCGCGAAATTCAAAAATATCGTTCGGCCATCCGTCGTATCTTTGAAATTTGGTCGTATATCGAAATTCATGGTTATTCGTGAAAGTCCGTCGTAACTTCGAGTTGTCGTTAAACGGGTCGTCGTTAAGTGAGGACTTACTGTATACTTTTTAATTGTTTGGGACTTGAAGATACTAATTGTTGCAGCTTTTCAAATTGAATTCTTGCTGCGTACAAGTCCGTGGTCACTGTTGTCTGATTCTCCTCTTCATAGTGCTCCATACATTTTCAATAGGAGACAGATCTGGGAATGATGCACTATTTTCTTTGTCCTTTTGTCTGTTAAATAATGGCTTAACTGAATTTAGTTGGTGTCCCAACTTTTCTGGAAATTGGGGTTTGTTGATCTTGGTGAATAACTATAATGGTAGGAATATATGAGGACTTATTGTCACTTTTTAAGTGGTCCCCATGAAGAAAGTGTATTTTACAAAAGATTACAAAAAATGTAAATTCTGGAGAAATCCTGGGTAAAACCAGCTATTATTTATCCTTAACAATACACAGTCAATGAACATATTCACAAAAATAATATAGGTATAGGTGTGTGCACAGGTGTTAGCATAGATGAGTGATACACACACTAAATACACACAAACTGGTTCCTCACAAATTATCAGATATCCCGATCTACTTTTACATGCTTGTAATGTTTCTTAAACCTGTCAGCTCTAGTAAGTACATTTTGACTTAAAGGAAGTACTATACATATGAACACATACAATACTGTCTCTTTATTTCTCTTTCTGGCTGCATGATCAAGATAATGAAAGCTCCTGCCACCCAGTTTGGGAAATCTATTAATGGTATTAAGTCCTTACAACCCCCACAACATGCCAGAAACGCAGCTCTCAGCACCCCCTTCCCCAGGGACTAACAGATGGAGGTCTCAGATTAAAGGACAAAAATCAGTGTGCATATCATGTTAAGAAAAGCTGCTTAGAGCTTAATCAACAGATTAAACTGCTATCAAGCTGCACAGCACATTCTGTGTTCCTCATTTTATATATAAGTTCTGTATTTACTGAAACAATCTCACTATTAGGGCTGGGTATCAAGAACCAGTTCCAAATTTCCAAAAAAACCTGTATTCCATAAGGCACGTGCATTTCGATTCTGCTTATCGGTTCCTAACATTTGTGTATTTTGGTCGTGCTCCCGGGTGAACTGCAGTGAACATTTTACAGTCCATAAAAGTTGCACTTGTCTGCTAGACAGACCTGACGTCACATCAATTGTTACACAGTTCATGTGCGAAGAGACACTTCTGTTTACATCCTGGTCCTTGGCTGACCACAGCAAACACTCAAAAGCTTGGCTTAGCTTCACTAAAAAAGATAACGACACAGCAAAATGCAACACCTGCAGTAAAGATATAACGTGGAAAGGAGGAAGCCTTGTTCGATGTGTTGCAGTCTCCCAGTCACAATAACGCCCCAGATATACCTAACAGCTCATGTTAACAGATACAGCAACTTCTCATGCTCAGGTACAACACACAGATGAGATGACATTTTTGTATTGAAGGTAAACAAATGGTGTCTACAAATTATTCTAATATATCTTATCATTCTTTATGACCAAGAGTAATGTTTATTTTTGTGCATGAAGAGAAAAAGACAGTTTACTGATTATAGCCTAAATGTGCCAACAATAAAGGTCGGCTAATTTTTGTTCTTGTAATCGTTGTTCTTTTTTGCTCTCAAAAATATTTGGAATCGGAAACAAGATTCAATAAGAACTGGATTTGATAAACAGAATCTGAATCAGAATCGGAATGAATAAAGTTGAAATGATAGCCAACGTTACTCACTAGCTGAAAGAGGTTTGCCAGTATATCCCAGTATAGCCAGTATTGATTTTATTAGTGTTAATTTAGCATGTTAATCCCTTCTTGTGTCTGTGTCACAATGATATAGCCTATATACCTCTGCTGAAATAACAAATAGAGACACAAAATGATTTAGAAAGAGAAATAATTTACAAATCATACCTTTGATGTCCAAATGAGCAAGCATTAATTAATAAATCCAATGGATAGATGGTATGAAATCTTGATAGTTTGCAGGTAAATGTGCTGTCACTAAGTTCCAAAGGAACAATGTTAATTTTATGTAACTGTGATTTAATTCACTGTGCACATCTGTATCTGTCTCTCAGGCCTGTAGAGAAAGGAGGGAGGGTGAACGACGCTGTAGGCCGCGCAGGAAGCCGTCCTATCAGACACTTCCGTTCCAGTTCTGTGCCTACCCCCCTAGTCATAGACAACTTGATACATTCCAGCATTGGGCCCTCAGTCAGACCGGCCTTTCAGTCTGTAACTCACAGCAGTGAAGATGGGGGTAGTGGAGGACTATCGTCACCACGGAAACAACCACCCCCCAAACCAAAAAGGGACCCGAACACGCGTCTGAGTGCATCCTATGAGGCAGTGACTGCTGGATTGAGCATTGCTCCTAAAGACAGTCCTGCTGATGGCCAAGTCTCACCCTCAGGAAGCCCCCCAAAAACCCAGCTATCCCCCAGTGACCGTACGTACAGAGTCCTAACACTGCCACTTACTGCAACATGTACCAGCTTAGTGGTTAATAACTAGTTAATGATTTAGTTTATCTCTCTATTCTATTCACTCTAACCACACCTTTATGAATAGCTAGAAAAAGAAATGGTTTTCTGCATGACCTTTAACTGGTATATCCTGTTTTTGACAAAAGTGTACTTTTAATATATTTTACCGAAAGGATTGTGGTTTTTTTTTTTACCATAAATCTTTAATGGGCTTGGCTTAACTACTCTAAAAACATATTTTTTTGTCTTGTTTTTGCCAGAAAGACCTGAAAATATCAAGATAAAATAAGATTGCTAAAATACTTAGTCTCTGTCATGTTGATTATTGTCAGTGATGTTGTATCTATCATTTGTGCACAAACACACATGCCTTGAGCATCATGTGAATGGATTTTGTATATCTATTCCCATAAATAGTGTTTATATTGTTAATAATTGAGATGATTGTTTTATTGAGTAATGTAAAGTCAGCTTTACTACTACATTGCGATAAAATCAAAACAGATGGTCTATGTCGATAGGATATCTATTGCTCAGTAGTCATTTAAGAGGTCAATGATCGTTTGTGCTTTGTGTTAATGTCCCGCCCATTCCTCTGTCTGTCAACAGCTCTCTGTAAACCACGTCCTCACAGCGACGACTACAGCACCATGAAGAAGATTCCCCCTCCCAAGCCCAAACGCAGCCCCAACACTAGACTCACAGGCTCCTATGAAGAGATTTCATCTGCTCCCGCTCCTGTGCGCCCTACGGACATGAAGTTGGCATGTCTGGCCCGCAGCGGACACTTTATGGGCCTTGTTCAGCGAGCAGCCTCTGATGACGGACCACACATGGCCACGTTGAGCATACAGCCAGGCCGAGATGACGAGGATGTCTATATCGAGATGGTCAGCACCTGCAGGGCTCTGAGCATGGCTAACTCACACAGTCCAGAGCAGAATGAGGCTGTTTATGAGGAAATGAAGTACTATCCACATGATGAGGGTGGAACTGTTCCCCAAGTTGCCAAGCCTGAAGTGTGTGACTCCACCCCCTTAAGCTGTAGTATTGCAAAGCTGCCACAGAATCAAGAGATCAAGAGACCCGTTGCCCTCATGGAGCATCCAAACATGCTTATAGGACGCCAGCAAAGCTGGGATGGTGATAAAAGGATTGAAAAAACGAAAAAAGATGGGACAGCATGTGACATTCCAGCTCCTTTCCCCAACCTGCTACCACATAGGCCCCCTCTGCTTGTGTTTCCTCCATCTCCAGTCACATGCTCTCCAGCCTCGGATGAGTCCCCCCTCACCCCTCTCGAGGTTAAGAAGCTGCCGGTGTTCGAGACTAACCTCAACTACTCCAGCCAAGATGGTGGCAGCCCGCTTTCACCCCAGTACAGTCGCCAGAGAGCTGACTCTTCCCCTAGCCTCTCTGTCTTAATCCCTGACAAATCTACTCCACCACTGACTCCACCCCCACCTGCAGCTCCTCCTCCACCATATCGCCCTCCATCCCACTTCCCCTTCCCTCCTGAAGTGAACTTCCTGGTCCTCAGCCGTGCCAGTGCGGACTCCAAGATGGGTCAGAAAGGAGGGCACAGTTCAGCAGAGACGCCCCCAGGCAGTGCCAAGCCTCCCTACTCACCAGTGAAGTCTTCTCGGCCAGAGCCACGTCGAGCACACTCATGTTCATCCTCACCACTGCTGTTCAACCCAGCCAATGGGAGGGGCCTCACAAGCCCCCTTGATGAGCTAAATACGCTTTTCAGTTCAGGCCGCAGCCTGCTCCGCAAGTCCACAACCGGGAGGAAGATTAGAGATAGCAGTGAGTCTTTGTGTGTCTATGTATGTGTGTATATACGTATGTTCAGTGTTGGATTGTACAAGTGTACTAGTATTCAAGTTATAGGAAGAAAGAGTAGTGCTAGAGTCTATTGCATTCAAAGACAGGAGCGAGTACACATGGAAACTCCTGCCAAGATACTGATGGGTATTTTTATATCAAATCCAATTATGTTTGGTTTCATAATTGGTTTCACTCCTTTTACTGAGAGCCAGGCCTTGCAATGTCAAAAAGAGTCATTGTTGATAAAAATAGAAAACATTTATTGCCAAAGCTACAATCCTTTTTTGAAAAAAACACAAACATGGTCAGTGTGTGTACAAGTAAATACAACAGGCAATGACTTGGCTTTGTGCTTCTTCCTCTGTGGGAGGCTGCTGTTACCATACCAAAACATCTCTGTCCAAAGCTTGCCTTCAAACAGAGCATGAATACCAGCCTCGTACTTCCCATGTGACGGCCCGTGCACACATTCAAAGAATCTTAAATGGCAGTGGTGTGAGTCTTTTGCTTATTTTGGGTCATAGTGAAGAGGCCTGATGACGCATTAAAACGGATTGTTTTGTCATGAAAAACACACACACATAGAGGTACAAGACTGCTTTCCCAATGACATAGTACCTAGTGTATGTTTGTGGGTGTGAGAGGAAGGGGTACAAGAGTCCCCTTCCCCCACTTAACCTTTGTATTCAAATATAGATCTTTCAACCCCATGCACGCCCATAATATGGATTTATGAGCATCAGTTCAGCATGACCCTGACCACACCTCTGAGTCTCCCTCTGTGTTTGGTGCTGAGGTTAAAGTTGGGATTAGATTTAGGATTAGATATAGAAGATGTAAAACTGGAACAACATTAGAACACCATTGGTACAAAATGATATATTAGTGAGTGTCTAAAGAACGTGAAGCAGTCGGATATAAATGCTGACTGTCTTATTCATGTCTACACTCTAAAAGACAAACGTGATCCAGGCAGTGAGTTGAAGACGATAAATATACACAGTTATAAGGACAGAGACAGTAGACAGTCAAGAATGAGCAACATGAAAGCAAAGTAATAGACAGAACAAGTTGCTTTTGCACAACCCACAATGGCTTCTACAGTGTGAATATAAGTCTTTTGCTAATTAGACACAGGTGCACTAATGAGCTAGAGTGATAAAGGGGAGCGCTAAAAAAAAACCACACAGCCAAGAGGGAGACTGCATGTTAAACTGAGTCTGTCTCTGAGTGGTGTGTAACTAATGGGTCATCCTTGATTATACTAGCATGATAGAACACCATGAATTAAACCTCATTCGTCTATGCATTTCATTTTTCAGGTGTGTAAAGACACATGCCCCCACACACTCCTGCACACTTTTCACAAAACATTGATTTGATGGTCCATTATTTCTGCTCTGTGCACTGGGCATGTCAAATGACTTAAAGATTTAGTATTGAATGTATTTTTTAATTAATGAGCCTACCATTTTATATTGCCACAGATAGAATGAACATTAGCAGTAGAGCTATTAATAGGTACTCAAGTAGCAAAAACTAGAAACATAAATACACTGTATAATCATTTTATTTTAATCTTTATTGTTCAGGATTTGTTTAATCTTCTTTCCTCCCACAGCCCAAAGGCATGCAGTCCTAGGTCCTAGGTGTGAGTGTGTGTGTGTGAATATGTCTGTCTGCATGTATGCCCTGCAATGGGCTGGTGACCTGTCCAGGGTTTTTCCCTGCTTTCCGCGCAGTGAGCTCTGGGATAGGCTCCAGCAACCCCCGGTCCCAGTACTAGGATAAAAGGCTTACATAATGAATGAATGAATGACTGAACTCATCTTGATCAGTGGTAATATTAATATTTCTGTTAATCTACTAATCTCTTGGATATGAGTAATATTTATATAGAGAGATTAATAATAAAAAAATAAATAAATTTAATCGTCTTCCCCAAACTGGTTCCCCTGTTTACCATGCTCACTACATAAGACTGGCTTACTACATGGATTTCCATAGTGAACTGCGCACCCAAATGAATACAGCTTAAGATCAGATGCATTGTTATCCGCTTACATACGGTATATATTACCTGTAGGAACCTTGTTTTGTAAGCTATTTAATAAGGAAATGTATATAAAATAAAAACGAGATAAAACAGATATCTATATATAATATATAAATGTCTGTATATATAATTTATTCATAGGTAACTCAACCAAAAAGGATTACAAATATGTATGTATGTGTATACCAATATAAATATGAAAATGAGAGTCTGGCCACCTACTGTCATGTTTTGTGGTAGAAGGAAACCAGGAAACCCAGCAGAAGCCCAATACAGACCATGTGCAACTTTAACCTGAGCTCAGGATCAAACTGGGGAGCTGTGATATAGCAGTGCTACCCTGCTGAACAATCAAAAAATAACATGTTGTGAGAGGTACATGGTATGCTTTTGATTTCCAATGAGTGATGCTAATGTTATCAGTAGGGTAACTGGTAATTGTATACAGAATATTAATGATCGCAGGTGCTGACAATGCAATACAAAGTAAACTCGCATGCATACAAAAAATGATACCTGCTGACATCAATTATGAAATTGTACTTAAAGAATAAAGCATCTTTAATGTGCCCTAGGTTATACACTGTATGCAAATTTTATACTTAAGCAGACAAGTGCATTGTACTGTATATTACAGTTACTCAGTCACTTTCCTACTGGGTTGCGGAAGCCTAACCCAGCGCGCGTTGGGCAAAAGGCGAGGAAACACCCTGGACAGGTCACCAGTCTACTGCAGGGCAGACACACAGATAAACATATTCACACACACACATGCATAACTGGAACAATTTAATATCTCCAGTTTGTCCGGCTGCATGTCTTTGGACTGAGGAAAGAAACCTGAAGCTCCTGAAGGAAACCCGCACAGACATGGGGAGAACATGTATTATATATTTATATACAATTTGTATATATATATATACAGGGGTTAGACAATGAAACTGAAACACCTGTCATTTTAGTGTGGGAGGTTTCATGGCTAA
>JAOUQY010000049.1:9347593-9359467 GCA_028566355.1 Doras micropoeus | reverse complement strand
ACCGCTTATTCCTATTTCAGGGTCACGGGAGAGCCGGTGCCTAGCCGGCAGCTTAGGGCGCAAGGCAGGAACAACCCGAGACAGGGCGCACACACACACACTCATGCACACACTCACGCACACACTCACACACTAGGGCCACTTTAGAGACGCCAACCAACCTAATGTGCATGTCTTTGGACTGTGGGAGGAAACCGGAGTAGCTAATTAACAATAATAATAATTTTTTGAACTTGTATTTGGAGTCTGTTTTCATCATACATTGGCATGACAACTAACAAAGACAGGAAAGACTAAAGTCAGGGTTGAATCAGCACAGATTTCTGTACAGCAAAGTCCAAAATCAATTCAAACCTTTTATAGACATTTTAGTGTTCCTTTCATCGTGGCTTTTCTTCTGACTTGAGATCTAATATGGACACTGTATATACTATGATAAGTGGAACATATTAACACAGATTCCAGCAACTGTTCAAGGGCAGGGCTGAACAGAGTCTTTGTTCTGCTGTCTACTACACTATTATTATTTTGTCACTGTGACAGACAAACAAGAAGACAGGCCATGCTTTAAAACTGACATGTTGAATAGAAAAGTAAATTTATGCATTGACCCCAGTGTGTGTGTGTGTGTGTGTGTGTGTGTGTGCATGGCACAAGTGGTATATTGTTTCAGAAATCCATGAAATCCAAAATTATGGCATTTCTTCTTTGTCTTGTGTTCATAATCCCGAGGGCCCTCATATTGTATTGATGTCCTGATTATGTCTTTGTGTCTGCATTTAATTTTCAACTTGCAAAACAGTGTACATATGAGTTTCAAAAACACTGCTCTAGAATAACAGACACAGAGCAAAACACCTGGGACAGGTGCGGAGAAGGGGATTTCCACAAAAGTGCAAGGCAGTAAAAACAAGGAAGGAATTATTTGTTCCTGTATGCTACTGTATATGCATGTTAGTGTGGTTGGTGTAAACATTTATGATATGTGCATGTGTGTGTGGTATATACATGTGTGTGGTATAGACACATGTGCTATATTATGTTTATGGTAGTACTACAGATGGAGAATTTCCACATTAACTCTTACGGCTGCTGACATTTATCCTGTGTTGCTGATGTACAAACCCCATTTCCACAAAAGTCGGGACACTTTCTAAAAATACAATGAAAACTGCAATCTGTAATTTGTTCACTTGAACCTTTATTTACCAGACAAAAGGACAAAGAATTATATCTGCAACACACGCAAAAAAACGTTGGGACAGAGGCAAAATAAGATTGAAAAGGTTATATAAGTTGTAGGGTTCTGGAAGGTTCCACAATTAGCAGTTTAACTGGTAACAGGTTTGTAACAGGTCAAGATTGAGTATTAAAGGAGCATCCACCAAAAGCTTGGTCTTTGCAAGCAAAAATGGGTCGTGGTTCACCACTTTGTGTCAAACTTCATGAGAGAATTGTCAGTAAATTCAGAGCACAAGACTGCAAAGAATGAGGTCTTCCACCGTCTACAGTTCATAATATAATGAAAAGATCCAGGGAGTTGGGGGAAATCTTGGTGCAATAAAATCGGAAACGGGCGCAAAGTCATCTGAGATGGACCAAAAGACAGTGAAAACATGTTCCGTGGTCAGACAATTGCACGTTTCAGCTTGTTCTTGGGAAAACTGGGAAAACATCAGATTTTATATGCCAAAGATGAAAAAGACCATCCAGACAAAAAGTTGCCAAAAAAAAGTGCAAAAAGCAGCTTCTGTGATGGCATGGGGGTGCATCAGTGCCCACAGCATGGGTGATCTGTATATACAGTATGTGTTGGTACTATTGATGCAGAGGCTTATATTGGTATTTTGGAGAAACATATGCTGCTGTCAAGACAACATCTTTTCCCAAGAACTCCATGCTTATTTCAGCAGGACAATGCCAGGCCTCATTCTGCATGACTTACAACAGCATGGCTTGACTGGCCTGCCTGTAGTCCAGATCTGTCACATATTTAAAATGTATGGAGCATCATGAAGAGGAGAATCAGACAACAGGACCACGGACTTTTCAGTATCTTCAATTCCCAAATGATCAAAAAGTATAATAAAAAAAAAGGTGGTGTGACCCAGTGGTAAACATGCCCCTGTCCCTACTTTTCTGAGTGTGTTGCAGCCATCAATTTCTAAATTTGTTTATATTTAACAAATAGAATTAAATTCATCATTGAAAACACTGAAAATCTTTTCTTTGTCCTTTTGTCTTTTAAATAAAGCTTCAAGTGAATGAACAAATTACAGATTTCTGTAATTACAGATTTATTGCATTTTAAGAAAATGTCTGGAAATGGACTTTGTATTACTCTAGATATGCTGCATTTAAAAAAAATGACACTTCATACTTACATATCCAATTCAAAGCATGTAATAATTGACTCTTTACAGTTACCTCTAAGCTCCATCAATGCTAAACTGTGAAGGATTCACACGCCCAGATTTATACCTTTTTTCCTTAATCCCTCTATCGGGATCAGCTTCATATGTGGGAAAAAATGTCAGAATAATAAATCAGGGCTTTTTCACCAAGCTTAACTGGTAAGATCTATGTGGTAATATGCGTTATAGTCATGCATGTTTCCTTTTCTATTTTTTTTTCTGTGAAAATATCGTACAGTCTCAGGACACCACATGGAACCATAGTGTAGAAGCTCAGTAAATAGGCTTATCAGGATGCTTTAAACCCGGTAGGGTAAGCAGGAAATGTTACAGCAGTCCTGGGGCTGCGATTATAAGGAAATAGTAGAGACAGCAGGATAATCGCATAACCACTATTTTCACCTCCAGCTTCCATCTGTTTCACACTCCTTGCCACCCTTACTCTAAATATCATGTTGAATGAGCTTGCTAATATGATGCAGCTGAATTTAGATTTGAAAAAAGATTGCTATGTATAAAGGATAGAGCTATACTGTGCTTTATGTTTTCACTCAACTATACATGAATATATAGGAATGGGTTATTGTTTCTCACTTGTTTTCAGCTGGACATAGAGTATTGCATACAGTAAGAAAATATCTAACTTCTTCCATATATTTAGATTTCTACAATCTAGCTTGATATTAAAAGCATGTTCCCATGAATGCTAATGTGAGAGTAACTGTTTTTTTTTTATAGCACAGTGTATACTAAGCTCCATGAATTATACCACCATGAAAGATAGAATCTGTGTTATATAAATACACTACTTCCACCTGTCAGGATAAGCCAGCAGTGATTCTCAATCAGTGAGCTGATATCTCTTCTCTCCATTGCCTCTTAACGTAGTATCAGTGTGGGCATCACAGGCAGCCTTATAAGAACTCATTCCCTGCCTTTAATGATATTATAATGATGTCTGAGGAAAACAAATGATCCATCAGTGCACGTTAATTAAAAAGAGCCCCCTGGGAACTCACCGTAATTGTCAAAGATATTCAAACAATCATTCCTTTGTCTCACATTTGTCTCACATTTGATGAAATACATTTCTGTTATTCCCCTACCCGCTAAATTAGTTAAGCATTCCCTTGCTTTGTCACAGAAAACATGAGTACTAGCTGCTGATGAAGGAATTGCCTGAGCGTGCTTCCCTCTCTCTCCATCCTTCCCATTCCTTCCCACTCTCCCTCCTCTATGGTGTAAGAAGCGGATTGGATGCCTACTGTCTGGGACAGTACCATTCCTCCAGACAGGGTCCTCCACAAACAAAACCCAGTGTCCTTGACCAGTAATGCTGCTTGTGCACACATTCACACGTACACATACACACCGGGTGGATTAGTATGCAGCAGGCATCTCAGCTGTGGCTGTGCCAATCCACTGTTACACGCAAATGCCGACAGACATCCTGGTGGCAGAGTAGCTGAGCAATCATGTCTGAGTAATCCAGTCATTTTCTATTAATTTCAAAGGCATGGCTGGATGTTGCAAATCACGCATACATACCCAGCTGTTCACCCCAAACTCAGAGAACACTTTATTAACTCTGCCAAGAGGTTATGTTTTTGGTGCAGTCTGTTTGTTTGTTGGTTTAGCTCTATTACGATTATGGAAAAACTAAAAAGCTGACTGTCATGAAACTTGGTGGAAAGGTGTAGCATGGGCCAAGGAAGAACCTATGAAGTTTTGGAGCAGATCTGAGTCACAATGTTGATCCATGTATTATTTTAGCAAGATTGGACAAAAGTGAGCTGGGTTTGTCGTTCTTGTGCAATCCTGTCATAAAAAAGACTTGTTTATTGACCTTGTGGATGTCTGCACTCTTTCACTACATGTCTAGTTAACATTGTTGCCCTGTTTTCAGCACATAAACATCTTCATTAGTTTGTAATGTTTACTTAAAACAAATGTGCTACCTAAAAACCTAAAAAAAAAATGTTTAAAAGGCCTTTTGCTACCAGGCATAAAAGATTCTTTATCAATGTAGTAATTTTAGAAGTAATTCAAATTTTATAAAATGAGAGAAACTTCACTCTTGCACTCTTTCTTCACAGACTCAACAATAATATAAACATGAACCTTCCACATAGAGACTGTTGACTCCGCGAATGCTTGTTGACAACAACTCACTTTTAGTCGGGCAAGTGGGTGTTGTAGAATATACACATATCAGTATTTACTCTCAACAGAGAGTCTAGAAAAGAACTCTAGAGCACATGATGGACAAACAGATCAACTGTGCATGCACCACAGTAACTTATCAGTAGAAATGGAAAATCAGAATGCATCACTCCAGCGTTATATGTACTGTCTGCTTCAAGTTCCACATGAATACAGTCCTGCTTTTAGGTTTGAAGGCTCTAGTGCATCTTGCTGATTTCCTGACGCAGTATACTCCATCACAAGCACTTTACTCCAAAGAGGCCTGTTGTTTATCCAGAGAATCACTCCATGCACAGACAGGAGGAGATGAAATTCTTATACCTTCCCTATGTTCCAGAGAACATAGCAGCTGAGTGGATGGCAGCTAAGAAGGCATTTTATTGTCAGTACTGAAAACATACTTGTTCAAATTGGATGTTTTGTCTTAATAAATACACTTTTCATGATTCATAGATTTGTAGTCACTTCATGAGTGATTGTACATAGGTATTTAGGTATTTAGGTCTTCTAACCTTTCATATGAAAGACACTTTAAAATTCTGAACTCATTCAATAAGTATTATGAATGCTGAAAACAACACTGGCCATATTTGCATACATGGTAATATTCCGATATTATCTGAAACACAGTAATATTCCAAGTCATATTGCAGATAAGCAATGTATTCTAGTTACAATGTTTATGTAATTTGTAGATGCAAATGTCAATGTTACTGTTTATACGACCTTATGTATTTCTTAATACACAAAAATCTTAGTTAAAATATTATCACTTTTTCTTTTAAAGAAGTTTTAGTTACCAAAGTAGCACCCAATAGGAGTGTTTCCATCACTTCTTCCTTCAATATAATTTCACCAAAGTGGCTTGAATGCAAAAGACTGGTCAGTATTTATCTTTCAATACCACAGGACACAGGAATGAGAAATAGAATTCAGTATGCTCAGGCTGCTTGAATGGCAGCAATAATTCTTTGACATGGCAATGCATCTTGCTTCGCTGCCAGTCAATTCAGGCAGCATTTTAATCATTTCCAGAGGCCATGCCATATTCTGTGACGTTCCATGCCTGGGTGCAAGAAGCAGGAAATAGGATAAAAAATTGCTATCTCCAGTCAAAGGGCATAATTGGCAGTGGTTGTCCGGTGGAATCATTGTATTGAGTATGCTGGAATCTGATGTCCATTGGCTTCAGACTTTCTGTCATGTACAAATGGTCAGCAGCATTGGAGCGATTCAAATCCGGTGGACTGCATCAGCCAACACCCAAGTAGCCAATGCTGACGATCATATGACAGCTCTGAAACTTTGAACATTATAAAGATTGGTGGTTTGTGGTCAGTGAATGCTTTTAACATCAGTCTTCTTCAAGAATATCTGAGTGTCAGTGAGCTAATTCAACTGTCATTCTACTGTCATCTGCAATAACACAGAGTGCACTTTATGACAGATTCCATCTGTTAATTATGTTTGCTGCTCTCTGCTATAACAATGCACGTGCTACTCTACCTCGTTCTCCTTGCACAATACTGTACAAGTTCTAACTGTGAATATTTTGTGTCTGAGGATTAGCAAAGTAAGAATTGAATTATACACTGAGCACTGACGCCTCACAGTGAGAAGATCCCGGGTTCCATCCCAGGTGGAGTGGTCTGGGTCCTGAGTGTGGAGTCTACATGTCTTCCCTGTGTCCGCATGGGTTTATTCTGGGTCCTCCGGTTTCCTCCCACAGGCCAAAGACATGTGCGTTAGGTGAATTGGAGATACAAAATTGCCCATGACTGTGTTTGACATTGAACTAGTACTGATGAAATGTGTGTATCGATGTAACCTTGTTCCTGTCATGAATAGCCATAGATGCTGAAGCATCTGTTTACACTGTGCATATGACAATACACTTCTTGAATCTTGATTAAAGGCAATTGACTAGCTGTTCACAAATGGCCCCAACACCATAACTTGAAGTAGATTTGAGACTAGAACACAAATGTTCTGTGTGTGTTAGTGTGTGTGTCTAGGGTCTTGCAAGAAATTTGGAAAACTGATGTGATTAGTAGGCAGTGCTAGCAGGATGCATGTCTCAATTATTGGCATTGTGTTTTGTGAGCAAGCCAGATATCTTAACCTTTGACAGCACTAAGGTAATCTGTCTCTGGAACAGTATGTGAGCACTGACTTTCATGGTGTTGTTGTAGATTCATGAGCTCTAAATGGATTTCTGATTGGAAAGAACAATGCCTACCACATGGCTGTCTGTGAAAAGGCCCTGCTATAGCTAGCACCTTCTGAGGCATGGACGCTAAGACTAATTTGTCTGTTTGTGTGTTAGACAGAGAAGGAGTATGGTGTATCACTCAATAGTTACTACGTTCCTCACTCCACCTGCTTCTGTGTAGAAGTGCCTTTGTGAGTTTGTAGGTAATGTCATATAGAATGTTTCCTGTACATTTGCAGGTTAATACGTATATGATAATGCAGTCGTTACTACTTCTCCCACTTCCACTATCTGTATTTCATGCTTCTGTTCACAAAAAAATAAATAAATAATTAAATAATACGCTAAGCTGGCATGGCCCTGCTCTAATTAGGGCATGTCTTGTTACATTATACATCTCTCTCTTTTCTGAATAATAATCTTTACCGGGAAGCTCCTTGTTACTATCAGATCAGTGACAGGGGTCAAACTCCAGCCTCCTGCTTATTAAATCATGACAATGAGGATTATATTTAGCACAATGGGCTCATGCCTAATTGTAGCTCTTATTAAAAAGTAATTGATTGTCCTCTTCTGAGACAGACAAGCAATAAAGAAAAGGAGCAGAGCGTCCAGCAAAAGAAAAAGAGAGGGGATCTCTAGAGCTTTCTAGAGGTCACCTTCACATACAAACAAACACACACACACAAAGAGACTCTGATTCAGGTTTTAAGGTGTGTCAAGATTCCTCCCAAAAAAGTACCAAATGTTCTTGGCCCACTGATAACGGTAACAAAAATTTGGGTGATTTTTTTTCCTGGCGAGTCACCATGACAAGGTACATCATAGTTATTAAGGTTCTGGTCTAGTGATCAGTTGCTGTTGAGCAGCAAGCAATAAATAAGCTTCTGTGGATGTGTGATGAGTGAATGAATGCTACACACCTGTTACCCTGTTGGTAGTGTGTTATACTTAGGGAGTAACCATGTGATCTGTCCGATAAAAAATCTCATCTGACCCCAAACATAATCTCAGTGTGTTCAGGTATCTGCTTATCTCAACTTTCTGTCAACATGTAGATGAAATGTTCATAAATGGGCAGATGGTACAGTCAGTGAGTTATTTAACTAGGCAAAGGGCCTAGTGTGACTCCTGTGGAAGGCTGCTATATCAGATTAAGGATGCTATGCCTGTAGGAAACTATGCTGTTAAAGAGAAATGCCTGATTTTGGCCACAATGCAAAATCCAAACTTCTGAAAAACTTTTTTTATCCTTAGGTTACACTCAGAAAAGAACAAAGTAGGCACTGTTCCTGCTCTATGCAATATCTAGCAGAGGAATTCTGACCTACTGCCGTTAATATATGTCTCAGCTGGTCTCTGTGTGCTTTAGGGGAACACTGTGACTCCCTCTTAAAATCTAAGCGA
Source organism: Doras micropoeus (assembly GCA_028566355.1). NCBI lineage: Eukaryota > Metazoa > Chordata > Actinopteri > Siluriformes > Doradidae > Doras > Doras micropoeus. Next base: position 9,351,229 of record JAOUQY010000049.1, on the reverse strand, counting down.
TGAAGGCACATTAACACCTTAAGCCATTAAATGAGGAATGAACCCTTAGCACAGTGAGTACCAGCTAGAAATGTACTGCTGTGACAAAGGAACATCAGTGGATGCATAATGTGTGCCTAAGCAGAGAGTGGATGATCAAGCCTTTAAGATGATGCAGATTACATTTCACAAGTCCTACTCTAATCCTCACAGTATGGAGGTGTGTGCATTGTGTGTAGATGATGCTGAGACAGGTGTTATGGTTTATGCTGTGGCATTCATAATGCATACCTTTGTGATTCTCAGTGAAGTGGCTTTTGGCAGTGCCCTTGACATGCCGTAGGTTTACTGTGTTCCCAACTGAGGAACAGAACAGAATGCCATGCAAACCTGAGGTACTTTCTGGTACTTTTCAGGTACTTTCTATCATGATTTTTTTTTCCACTGCTGGTACACTCTGTTCCTTTGAACTCAATGAGCAAAGTTTGAAGAAACAAAGTTTAACATACTTTATAAAGCAGGCAGCAGAAGTAGAAGTAAAGCTTATTCCTTTTAAACGAAGAACATTAACCTGGCACACGAAACTTTTTCTGGCTGTACCAGAAAACCTGTCTGCTGTCAGAATTAGAATTGAATAAAGTGATCAGAATCATGTTGCACAGGAGTACACAGGAATTTAACCTGGCAGATCAGTGCAAAAACATGTAATGTACAATAAACAATAAATACACAACAAAAGCCACATACAACACAATAACACAATCAGTACAATACAGAAACCTCAGTCACAATGTCTGGTGATTTTCTTTGCTAGTAATATATATCAACATGTCTACTTTGGAAAATATAAATATTTTCTTTCTGGTATAACGTTAAAGTGTTCGCTCCTTCATCTGGAGATTGTGAGCTTTAACCTCCATGATGCCTTTAGCCATCTGTAGCCAGGAATTCAAGAGAGGAAAATTGGCCACCTGCTTTGGCTGAGAGGGATGACATAATTGACAACCCCATCAAACATAGCAACATTAGCCAATCATCAGTGTCTATGAGCTCATAGATATTGAAGGGGGTGCGTAGTGCTGTCCGAGTGTGTTACGCCACCCTATAAGGCAACCTACAGTAAGCAGCAGTCTTGGTGGAAGCAGATGAAAGCATTTGCTGTCCACGGTTGGTACCTGTCATGTAACAGAGGAGACTTCACTGGTGGGTGGGAATTGGCTGAGACTAAATTGAAAAAGTAAATAAAGAAAATATTAATCAATTTACCAAAATCACATGAAAATGGTTGTATTTAGATTACCTTCTAACCTCACCTTGGCCTTAACAAATGCAGGGGTTAATGCAGTTTGTCTAAATTTTAGCCTGTACATGTCTGCGAGTTCCAGGTGCTTTTGTCACACAGTGAAGGTTGTGATTTAATCAGGGTTTAGGACAAACACATGACGTCTCAAAATCAGTTCAGATTATAATCAGATACAGACTCTCAAAATGTCCATGACACCCCTGCACTGTCACATCCAGATCTAAACAGAGAAGAGCACTTACACATTCTGTGCAGATGACAGCTGCTAAAGTTTTAAAGCTATGTAAGTGGATTAGGTTATAAGTGTAGTGGTAGGTGAAATGTCTTTCAGGTGCTTGGAGTAGAATCTTTGAATGCTTATTTTTTCATTATTTTTGGGGGGGTAAATTCTGATCTATGCATATTTCGGTTCAGGCGTACTTGTTGTACTATGTAGGTCAAAATTTGAGATTGTAAAGGTTATTCTTAGGCTGCTGCACAAACCAGTCTCTTGGATTACTCTAGAGGACAGACCCTTCCCTCCAACTGCAGAGACCTGGCATGGTGTGGAGTGTGGAGGTTCAACATCTTCACCCTGCTATATTGCCGTGTGCCAGAAAAGCTATATGGAGTACAGGTCTGTGGTTTACCAATCATCCAGATAACTAGAACAGCCTGCCATGCTGTGCTCCCACTAGCACGCCCGTATCCATGACAACAGGCACAGCACTGCTTGCCCTGCAGTTAATGCAGGTGTTTACTGTTGGGAGAGTGTGAAAATGACTCTCACAAATGTGGCCCTTACACAGAAACTAGACATGTGACTTGTGTGACCTGAGGGCTGAAGTGTCCACAAGCTTGCTAACCGTTCTGGGACAAGTTTAGCAGGTGTCTGTTATAGTAATGCTTTAAAAATAGGTGTATATATAAATATAGACTATATATACTGTAGTCACACTCAGTTCGTAGAAATATTTTGTTATATTTTCAGGAAAGTTAACAGGTTTTTGTGTGTGTGTGTATACTGAACATGGAGATCACAAGTTCTTTGTATGCAGCTGCCCCACACAGGTGCCTACAGAAATAACTGGCACCCATCCACATATGGATTACAAGCACCAGACTGGGACAAGACAAGGGAGAGACAGAGGAAGAGAGAGAAGGTAGAAATAGGAAAACAATGATAAGAGAACTAGATAGACAGAGACAGAAAATGAGAGAGGCAGACGGCAGCAGACTGACTGTCTAGACTGGTAATGGAGGTGGAAACCTGGTTTGGAAAAAAAAAAAGTAAAAATCACGTGCACTATAAATCCCCCACCCATCCCCCCAAATCTCCTGCTTCTTTGGCATGGCTTGGCAGACAGAAATGCATTAGCAGTGGGACTAAAAATAAAGAGCTACTCAAATTCCATGCCTGTCCTCTATTTGGCTATTCATTGTATTGACAACCTCCAGTCACGATGGGTCCATGCTCACCCCGTTTAACATGCAATTTTTTTTTTTTTACCATTCTGGATTTTAATCAGAGAATCATGATAAGCATACTGTATGTGGCCCTGAGATTAGACAACAGAAGTGTTTAAAGCATTATGTGATACAGCATATGCTGTGTTCCCATGAAATGTGTACTTTACATTTAAACAGCAAAAATTCATCTTTGCATAAAGGTTAGAGCTGTACCATAACAGAGGCAGGTCCTTTTACTCATGATCAGGCCAGTAGGTTTCTTCCAATCTCCCAAGGTTCTGTCAGCAGACACAGAAGGCAGGCGGTGGTACATTGGAAATCAATCAGGGCTCATATAAAGCCTGAAGCTTTTCCCCAGACATGAGTGAACAGGGGGATGGGGTGCAATGGGGTGGTGCTTCAGAACAAGCAGAGATGAGCTAAACAGTTAGATATATATGGATACAAGAGATGAAGAGAGGACGGATCATCGGTTCAGGCTTTATTAGCTGACTTAAGCAGCGTGATCACTTGTCTGAATCTACAATCAATTAGAGTGGTGAAATAAAGCTTGTGTAGGCTATCATCATGATATGACTGCTATATTTGCACACACTGCTAATTAAGCCATAGGTTACATGAAACCTGCCTGATCGGATACACTACGTAGCCAAACGTATGATGACACCTGCCCATTGCACCCATACTGTACATGGGCCTTCAGTATAAACTTGCAACAAATTTAGCACTCAGCAATTTTTCTAATTAATCTCACCTTGTAAGCCATGTCATATCTAAATGACAAATTTAGTTATCATTTAAAAAATATGTCAACAAAAATGTATATGCCTATATACAGGGGTTAGACAATGAAACTGAAACACCTGTCATTTTAGACCACAATAATTTATTAGTATGGTGTAGGG
>JAOUQY010000049.1:9307010-9318707 GCA_028566355.1 Doras micropoeus | reverse complement strand
GCAAGCATGAAGGAGCATTTTCTATGAAAGTAAATGCTTAATCCCCCATCTCTCTCTCTCTCTCTCTCTCTCTCTCTTGTTCTCTCTCGGATGAGGTAGCAGATGGTCTGTAGTGATTAGTGTATTGTCAGTGTCTGTGTTCGGGCTTGATAACCACTGAGCACTGCTTGGAATGGCAGGTGCATGACCCTGGCCACCACCATCTGCTCCACCCACCCCCCCCTCCAAACACACAACCCACACATGTGTACACACACCCACACCCACACCCACAAACACACGGAAGAGATACGCCGGAGACGTCTCTGCAAAACCTGGCTCTACGTTTCTAATAATGCTCAGTGAGCATTCCCCAAATCTGTGACCTCATTACGCAATTTTTTTTTTAATTAGCCAGGAGGGAGGTTCCTTTCACATTACACCAATGTCTGCGATGGAACGAATAGCCAAGAGGATCGAATTAGAACATGTAGCTATATATTACACATGTGAGCCTCCGAACATCATCTAATGTAACATTTAATCTCCTAAAGCAATACTGCTAATATTTGAAGCTCTCTATATACAGGGTGAGGTCACAGCAAAGGCATTTGAAGTCCCAATGTGCACGTGCACGTGAGTGGCCCTTCGGGCACAGCGCAGCAGCAAAAAAAAAAAACTAATAAACCGATCGTCCCATAAGTACAATTACGCCTTCCCTCATAAAGCTGCTAAATAAATATTGTGAGTAATGTTGACTGTTTGTGGAAATGTGTATTGTGAACAGTATGTGGGCTTGTTTCAACAGATTTTCAACATAGACAATGTGGTAGAATTATCAGCATTGTGTGGGTGTGTGGGTTTGGGTGTGTGTTTGGGGGAAGCGGTTGTGTGTGGGGGGGTGGGGTGGGGTGGGGAGGGAGGATCGCTCCACAGTCAGTGTCTCTTCTGGCATTAGTAAACAGACTCCTCTCATCACTAGTCAATGGAGTGTGCTGACTGCTGTGCCCCATATCTACACCACATCAGGCAGAGAGACAGAACAGTGCTGTGATCTTTCACTCCGACTCATTATTTGTGCACAATACTGGTCCTGACCAATCAGAGCCTCCGAGATAAACATGCATGTGTGCATGTTTTTTTTTTTTTTTTTACTGTTGTCTCCACCCACTGTTCCAGACATTCCTTTGCCGAGGGCTATGTCTTTCAGATCAGCTCACTTTTCTGCAATAAACAGATGACTACAGGTACACCTGCTCTTCCCTGAAACCCAGCTTGAACAAAATCCACCCACACACACCCAACAACAAAGACTTCCACACCCACATGCACACACACCACACAGAAGAGTGGCTCTGTCTGAGCCTTTGATCCATCATATGAGTGTTACTGTGTGTGTGTGTGTGTTGTTTAGATGAGAGCCAGCTTCTTGAAGAGGTCATCTGTCACATGCTTCTTTCTGCGAGTGCAAACGCATACTGGTTTAACTGGATCCCACCCCTCCAACGTTTCTCACGGTTGTGTTGAGAGTGCCAGTGACTCGCCACAACCTTGTGTAGTCTCCCTCCAGACCTCATTTAGCCCATGTGCTTTCACACAGATATATACACACACACACACACACACACACACACAGACTGCAGAGACATATGTACCTCTATTCGCTTCATAAGTAACTTTACTATGTAAACAATGCATTGTTTGTTGGTCTAGGAAGGAATAATTGTCTGGCTGCCAGGTGTACAAGCCAAAATCTCTTTGAGCATAAAACAAAAGTTAAGCCTGCACTGTGAAAATTGTTTTGCTTCTTACAAGCAGATATTCTTGTCTCAGAGATAGCACTCTGAACAGACTGCATTCTTGCTCTGAAACCCGGCACCTGACAACTGATAAACTGCTTCTCTGTGTCACACATATACACACACACACACAGAAACAAACACACATACATACACACACAGACACACCCCTACACACATACACACCCCTTCCATTGACATAATTTTTCTCACATTACTAATACAGCTCATGCTTTGCCTTTACCTAAATCTAACCTGTGACCTTGACCTAAATAACGAAAAGAAAATCTTTTGGCTTTTTTACTTCTCTTTAACACAAACTGCAGTTTTCTATGTGATGACAGGACTGAAATACCCACAAAGCCAAAACTGGCAGATACACAGTTTGCACTAGTATACTGTATACACACACAGACCTAAAGGGAAAGAGAAGGAAAAGCAAAAGACTAGATCGTCAATTTGAAGAATACGAATAACCATTTGGAAAGAGGAAGATGGAGGCTGCTTTGGCGTAAAATCGTATCGTAGCGCCTAATCACGTATCCTTCAATCTCATATATGTAATCGGAGGATTAAAAACTGCGCCACACGTTCAACGTCAAGTTCAGTAACGTTTAGCGCTCCTGCCAATGTGAACCTGCTTCACTGGTCACTGTTCCATGGGACACAAGACTTTAAAAAGGTATGTATTCAAATTTCTTACATTTTAAAAGAAGGACAATAAAAAAATGTCCTGAATTATTTTAACACAAACGACGTCGACTACGGTCAGATAAGGAGAAATCACACGTGCCAGTGGATGCACACGCAACCAGCTACTTAATGATCTTTCTTCAATGTCCGTCCTAATATTTCATTTCTTAAGTGATTAGGTCATTAAGACTAATACGACCACAGCTTATGGTTTAAGTGCGCTGGCTGCATTCATGACATGGGATAGTCTGCCGAACATACAGGCAAAAGGAAAAGAATTAAGGAAGAGCAGTGACAGCTTCACACTGAAAAATGCATAGCAGCCACAAACTATTACAGAATGAAAACACTGCCTCTTATGTAACCCGTATCATTATTTTCCCTTCCTTCCTTCCTTCCTTCCTTCCTTCCTTCCTCATTGCCGTTAAACATTTAGGGGAAAAAAAACAACTGAAATGACCAAATCTAAACCTATGACATGCACAAGAAGATGCTGACACACACAGCTTACCTTTTACTGCTGTTGCCGTGTCCTTGAATCCATACAGACTGGCATGTATTGCACTCATGCTCCCTTTGCAGCAACTTGCAGCTTTGAATCGAACCAGAGCATCGCAACTGGCCAGTCCATCGTCCATAAGGTTTAAGGCGATGTAGTTAAGTCCATTTTGAAAGCCCGCTGACGTCTCTCTGCACATGGGACTGCCGTACTCCTCTTCTAAGCCTTCGCTGTTCCTCGTCAGCGCAGAGACGTTCTCCACAGAGGCTGAGCCGTGCCGCCTTGCATCATGTGCGAAGGAGGGGAAAACAGGTGTGACGGTGGTGGTGGAGGAGAAGGTTTCCGAGCTGTGCCGCCTTCGTCCTTGGGGGTCTGCGCGTATCACCTTGGCACCCCGGTCTGGGTCTACCAGGTGTGTGTTGGCGCCACCCAGCAGGAATGACTCAACCGGTCGGACCCCCACGGAGTCACTCAAATTTAACCTCCGTGCGCAGGACGACGGGCTGGCAGGCTTGGTACAGTCAGTGGTCTGAGATGTAGGCTGAGGAGGAGAAGCCGATACGCAAAATGTCATTTCAGTGTAATCGTCCTTCGCCATGCCAGCCTGGCATGAGGGTTCCACCTTTGACGTGATGTTATAAACATTTATTTTTCCCTCCTCCTCGCACGGGGCGGGGCAGACTGCCAGCTCTGGCATGGTATCGAGAGGGCTGAATGGAGCAGCATCTCCAGACTTGGGCGACCCCGAACTTACGTTAATGTTCATGTAGTCCGACAGAAGGCATCTCCTCTGTTCGCTGGAGGAGCTGACGGACGAAGCAGGGCTCTCTGTGGAGGGTGGGGAGTGTCTCAGCGTGGCATGGCTGAAATCTATGTTTATGTACTCACCAGGGCTTTTGGGCTCAGAGGGCACTGGGTGCTCATTCATGCTAGGCAGCATACGAACCAAATCCAGAGGCAGGCGCGTGGGTCGGCTGATCCTGGATCTGGGGAGCAAGTTGTCAGCTCTGCTTTGCTTCAGAGGAGAGGGAGTAATTTTAGGAGCTGCCTTTTCGGGCTCCTCCACAATTTTCCAGTTTTGAAGGCTCATGAGGACATACTGATCACTGTCACCATTATCTGTCTTCTGCTGAGGTTTGTAGCAGCGAGGCAGAGAGCTGTAAGAGAAGGGCTGTCGGAGAGGAGCTTGCTGCTCTATACCACCCACAGTGGTGAGGAAGTAATCTGGGGGCGTGTCGGAGACGCACGGGTCCACAGGAGACATGTTGAGGTACTCAGTGTTGGTAAGTTTCCCATCTGAGCTCTCCACAGACAGTTTGGAGCTGCACAGCATCCTCATGTAGCCGCTGTCATCCAGAGAGCAGCTGCAGGGCGAGCTGGTCCTGCAGCCATTGGCCACAGTGAGGGGGTGTGTCCTAGGGTTGATGATCTGCTTTGGGGCGGAGACACACATGGGGCTCATGGGCATGTAGTTTTCAATCTTGGTGCCCTGTGGTGCCACGCCAGGTGTCATTGGCATGTAGCCATCATCACCTAGATTGCTACTGGAGCTTTTTTGTAAGAAGCCAATTTCAATATCACCATAATCCTCAGGGTACGCAACTTTAGGGGAAGCAGTGTGTGAACTGCGTCCTGAATGCCCAGCATTTTTGAAAGTGGCCCTCATGAGTGTGTACTCATCCAGCGAGGCAGAAGACACCTGTGATTGCACTCGTTTCTGGTGAGGCATGGTAAGAGAGTACGTCCTCTTTCTGTACGCTTTCTCTAGGTCCCTGACGCCCTCCTCCAGCATGCGGGTACCACGTCTCCCGTGGCTGTGTGCAAAAACACACTGCTTGTCCATGATCATGTAGCCGTACAAGTCACTGCCGTCCCGTGAGGGAGGTGTCTCGGCAAAAGACTCTGGCGTGGAGCTGCGGTGAGCCATTAATGTGTGGGGTGCGTCTGCTGGACTGGAACAGCACTCATCGCAGGAGATGAAGCCGGCATCGCTGGGCGATCCCGCGATGGAGGCTGTACAGCTGGCTGGGCGAGTACTGGCAGAGGGCACACTAACGGGACTGGCATCGACTGAGGGAGGGGAATGAGACACGGGCATGCACATGGACTTACTATGCTGGAGAGAAGAGGTTTCAAACGTCCTAGATGGGCGAGCTGCCACCGTGTTGGAGCGGCTCAGATGTGTCCGGTTTATTCCGGGACTGACGGGACTTCCTGCTACTGACAGAGACACCGGCCGCGTTGTCGTACCGTCTCCCTCGCTCGCAGCGCGCATGCGGCAGGACGTTAACTTGGCTCCGGGCGACGAAGCGGCCACGCTGTCTGTGCGTGATCTCCGCGGCAGTCCCGTCTGACTCGGCGGTAAGTGATTTAAATGCCGCCTCGCGGGCACCGAAATTGGATTCGTGCCCGACGACTGGCTTTTGCTGCGCGGCCGGAACTCGCACATCAGCTCCTTCATAGCCTTCATAGCTTCCAGTATAGTCTCGTGGATGTTTTGCGCCACCACCGAGTCGTCCGCTTGCATCCAGAGCTCACCGGGGCCCGTGGCAGCGGACCTGCCCACCTCAATGAAGAAAAAGCTGTCCGAGTGACCGCAGCGCCGGATGTTCATTAGCTGCAGAATCACAGACGCCACATCAGTGTTTAATTTCACAAAACTAATCGTGCGGCTTGACAAGCACAGCCGGTACACCCCGGTCAGGTTCCGGCTCTGTCCGAGTCCCCTGGACTTCAGGTTCACTTGCCATACCTCCTTGTACGCGGCGCTGAGCGGCGTCACCACACCGTAATTCGCCTCGTCGAATCCGAGCAGTGAAGAAGCCGAGTGAGACGCCGATCCCTCACACGCCCGGCCCGCGTTCATCAGATCCGTTAGGACGGTGAACCAGCTCTCCTGCTCCTGCTCGTTGTCGGCGGCCACGGCGAAGTACTCGTCCTTCGTGTACAGTGCGATGAGGTGCTTGTGCTTGGCGTCCGCTCGCTTGTTGATGTTCAGGCACGAGTCCAGTGGTATGATCCGCTTAGCAGCCGCCTTGTTCCTCCATTTCTTCTCGCTCTCGTAGTACTCGAGGCGCGCGGGGAAGCCCTCACTCTGCGCCTTCAGCACGAAAAAGCGCTTATGGCCGTGCTTCTGTTTCTTCAGGTATCCACACTTTTTAATATTGTTGTTGTTCACGGTTAGATTGGAAACCGACTGCCCGACCACTGGCGGCGGACTCGCCATCCTTCCAGTGCTGTAAAAACAACGCTCACTTTGCTTCAACTTGGATACAGACTGGACTTGTAAAGACTCCGTGGATATTATCTCACTCCCGGCGCGGAGCTTCGCGTGCCGTATCCAGAGCTGTTAAACTGTAAATAACCCATATCGCTAAGTGAAGAGGAGAAAAAACATATGACGTCCTACACATCCAGCTATGATTATTAAAAAAAACAGGAGGGAAAAAAATACACACGCACTGATACGAGGCGGCACGACCTTAGGGGAAGGCGTATCCGCCTATCTGATCGGGTTATTCGGCTCATTGGTCGAAGGGACTGAAAGATAGTAAAACGCACGTCGCATGGCACTATCAGACTCCGCCCACTGGAGTGACATGCTCCGCCCACCGCCGGTTCAACCCAAAGACTACATCCGAAAGCGCATACTACAGCAGTACACAGCATGTCAAAAACGGAGCACTAAAACACAGCCTTGCTATTAGTAACTAAAATAAACACATATCCGAGTTTTTCCTATTTTTCTTTAGAAAGAAAATAGTTTTTCTTTTACACAGGTCCGTGAGTGACCAGCGCACTGTTAGGATCTAACGTGTCGTATAAACGGGTGGAAAGATTTCGGTGCATTTTTTTTTAACGATCCCGTTTAATTTTATAAAGAATTAACCTTTTAATCATAGTGAGAGCGTTTTACACACCGGGGTAATGATGAGGGTTTAGTGGCGATTTTATATGAGGCTGGTCATATTTCAGCTTTTTCTGTGATAGATAAGGTGACATTTATTTCATATTTCCTCCTTGAAGCCTGATTAGGAATTAGGGAAATTCATATCTGTGTCTGTTCAGAACGGGATTAAAAATGGTCAATCTGGCAGGTACAAAATGAGGGCTGTCTGTTTTCCTGCGAGACTTTATGAATAAGATCTTTTGGATGAGCATCATTTTAATGACCCCACTCCGGGGCGGTGCGTGTAGATTGCGAAGGGAAAGTACATCGGTTCCGGTCCACGTCGCGCTGTATCCTGCTGGAATGATCATGACGCACCCGGTTCATAATAAATCATTCAAGCGAGAAATTGTAAACAAGCGAGCGGTCGTGACGTTGCGCAACCGGAGCTGCGTGTGTAGGTGCGGGATCTGCGGCGCTACACCACTGCCTCTAGCGTCTCCATCTCAGGCTGCTGCCGGGTATTTTATGCTTGAACGTCAGCTATACTGAGGAGTCATGATTTGCTCTGTCACATGCTCTGTCCAGTGAGCAGTACGCGTTATGAAAATGTTTTTTTTTCCTGAAAGAGATTTGACATCAAGCCCTCACCGAATGCAGACTCAGCCCTATGAGCTCTGATGATCTTTCGTCATCAGGAGGTGTCCGTTATTCTTGGAGGGGGATGTTGAGGATGACGCGGAGTTCTGAGTGCGTCACAGGCTGGATATGTGCGCAGCACAAACATGGCATATTCAGGTCATTGACTCCGGATATGTACTATAGATGTACACTCGTGAATCTAAAATCATGGACTTCCGTCTGACTCTGTACTGAGGGCACAGAGGAGACACTGCAGGCAAACCATAAACCGCTTTCCCGCAAACCGCGGACATCAAATCAGTGTGCGCTGCTATTCCACATTTAGTAGTAATGCTTAACCGGGAGCTCTAATGTGACCGCACGAGGCGGTAAATTCACCGGAACTACTCGTCATATCTTAAAAGAACACGCAGTACGTAGAAAAAAAAATGTTCCGGAAACTAGACACGCAAAGAAGCCTATAAATAAACCTATACTGAATACGGGAGTAGATTTTTGAAGAAGTTTTGTTTAAAGAAAAACACAAACCCCATTTCTAGAAAAGCTGGGACACTTTCTAAAAATGCAATTAAACTGAAATCTGCAATTAGTTCAATCACTCGACCCTTAATTTACCAGACAAAAGGCCAAAGAAAACATGTTCAGTGTTTTCAGTGATGAACTTAATTCTGTTTGTTAAATATCAACAAATTTAGAAATTGACTTCTGCAACACAAAAAAAATTGGCACAGAGGCAAAATAAGACTGAAAAGGTTATAAGCATAACACTGGAACACTGGAAAGTTCCACAATTAGCAGTTTAACTGGTAACAGGTGAGGTCATCAAGACTGAGTATAAAAGGAGCATTCACCAAAGACTTAGTCTTTGCAAGCAAGAATGGATCATGGTTCACTACTTTGTGCCAAACTTTGTGAGGGAATCAGTCAGTTCAACTACAATGTTTCAGTGAAACATTGGTCTTATCACCATCTACAGTTCATAATATCATGAAAAGTTACAGGGAGTCTCAGTGCATAAAAGCCGAGGGTGGAAACCGCTGCTGAATGTGTGTGACCATCAAACTCTCAGGCGGCATTGTTTGAGAAACCGTCATGCTACTGTGATGGACATAACCACATGGGCTAGGGAGTACTTTGTAAAATAACTGTCACTTAACACAGTCCACCACTGCATCAAGTAATGCAACCTGAAACTGTATTATGCAAAGAGGAAGCCATATATTCATTTTGTACAGTAACACAGGCGAGTTCTCTGGGCACAAAGTTATCTGAGATGGACCGAAAGACAGCTGAAACATGTTCTGTGGTCAGAGGATTCCATGTTTCAGCTTGTTTTTGGGAAAATGGACATCGGATTTTATGTGCCCAACAGTCCAGACTGTTACCAGTGCAAAAACCAGCATGTGTGATGGCATGGGGGTGCATCAGTGCCCACGGTATGGGTGATCTGCCTATATATGTAAAATTACCATTGATGCAGCGGCTTATATTGGTATTTTGGAGAACCATATGCTGTCATCAAGACAACATCTTTTCCCAGGAACTCCATGTCTATTTCAGCAGGACAATGCCAGGCCTCATTCTGCACAAGTTACAACAGCGTGGCTTGACTTGCCTGCCTGCAGTCCAAATCTGTCTCCTGTTGAAAATGTATGGTGCATCATGAAGAGGAGAATCAGACAACTCAAGTCTTGTACACAGCAAGAATGAGCAAAAATTCCACTTGCAAAACTGCAACAATTAGTATCTTCAATTCCCACATGATTAAAAAGTATAATTAAAAAAGGTGATGTGACCTTATGCAAAATAATAGAGCTGTATGCCAAAATATCCTTAGGATTAGGGGTTAGACCATATGGTCACAGTGACCTGCATAGCTTCACTGACCTTTCATCATAGGCTGTTGAAAACGATTGATAACTATTAGATCCAGGAAATTCACACTGGTACAATAAGCTACTCCCTCAAATGTCAGTGTATGATACGTATTTCAGACCCACAGTGTCTTACAGTTATATGCAAACATTTTTAAATGCTCCCAGAAGCATGGTTAGAAAAAAAGGAGCAGTGCTGAAAAGAAACAATTATTATAAAACATACACGAAATTGTTAGTTAAATGACCTTATTGTTAGTTAAGACCTATTATAAATAATTTAGTAACTACAGAGATTCCAATGGAATAGCTATAAAGGCTTGTTACCAGAGTGTGAAAAGTCTTTTGAAAACTCAGTGTGCTTTAAGATTTCAACATGTACATTTCTCCCTTCTCTCCCTTTCTCTGTACACACTCTGGATTTAATGGCTCCATATCGCCTGCGTTTTCAGCTGCAGGATCAACTGAACTACAAGTATTGCAATTCAATGCCCTTCGGAAAGGTTAAGTAAGCGATTTAACTTTTTTTAATTATTCATGTTATTTTTCTGCCATCATATATACTATAACATTGTGTACATTACATGGTCCAGCAATGGTCTATTCTTAGGTATCCAGTTTTAAACTGAACTGGGTTAAATCATGTCATCTGTGTTGCATGCATGTTGGGTCCATGGATCACAGTCTGTTAAAGTTTATCTAAATAGTAAAGCAATTAGGGTAAAAGTACTTCCCCACAGCTTATGATCAGAAGCACAATGACAGCCCTACCTCTCTCTTTCTATAGGAGAGCTTGGAGTGGTTGTGTGTTGTGTTTGCTCTTTAACCACACCACTCCATCATGCAAATCAGTCCACCATAAAATTGCAGTCACATGCATGATTCTTTCAACTGTGAAATGTGTTGTAAAATGCAAGCACCCTCAGACAGGCAGCATACGGCCCATCTGTTCGTCCTCCTCTTCTTTGTTAGTTATACCAAGAAAGATGGCTATCATCCTGAGATTTATATACAGTGATCCAATAATGAATGAGTTCATTAAATAATAATCAAATTCTTCAAATTCCTCGAAAAGAAGCTTCTCTGAAATGGGTGCACCCTATGAATAACACAATTAAAGGTGTAACAGTGACAATGAAGTCATCTGTTTGATTTAATGACTTTTTTTTTGCCAAGTTCCTGTCATTCCTAGCTCCTCCCTTTCCTTTAGACTTTAATATGACATCAATCATAGCCTGTGATTGAGTGTTGCATATTGAATGGCTATAATGAAAATAATAGAATTTCTATCAGAAGTCGTGGAGTCCTGACACGCTTTGTTGTTTGTTAATATATTCATGAATTTATGAATATATTTTGTAAACAAAAATAAAATGTATGAGAAAATAAAATGTACCCATATGAATAGTATTCTGGTATGTGCTTCATTTTAATATCCTGCCATCCATTGGAATACAAGTACCATCCATTGCATATGGGAGTACTTGTTTTGGAAAAAAATGTAGTCTGTGTTTATAACTGTTTTTAAAAAATATGTTATTGAGGGGATGACATTGAGCTTCAGGGTCTCCCTCCCTCCGTGCTCCGTTCTGTTACCTAATACCACGGGTGATAAACACATAATCTCTCCTGAAGTAGATTACAATATTTAGTCTGACAAGATAAGATGAAATATGTTTGTGTGTTTATTCATGGGGATCAGCTTTACCCTCTTAAGTGTTACACTACCAAAAACCTCCAATTCTAAATGAGCAATGACACACTTTTACTTCAATCCTAGCCTTCTTATTCCTCAACCCAATCAGCTTACACACACACATAAACATAGCACAAAAATTAAGAAAATTTGTGTTTGGTAGATTATTTCTTTGTTGTAACTATGCTTCTTGGCAATAAATCTTATACCATTGGAAGGCCTGTTAATTTCCCTTTTAAATGGTGCCACATTTGTAAGGAACATGTATTTGTGGGATGGTGTCGGCAACACGTGCACTGGAACCTGAAAATGTGGAGGACCATTATGTTCAGTGATGAATCCAGATTCTGCCTATGGCAGTTGGATCGTAAGGTCAAAGTGTGGAGAAGACGCAGAGAACGCTATGCTGATTGCTGCACCGATAGAGTAATGTCTTTTGGTGGAGGCAGTGTGATGGTGTGAGGCGGCTTCTCCCTCACTGGAAAAATGAGGCTTGTCATCATTGGAGTCAATCTCAATACAGAGAGATATCGAGATGAAATTCTGCAACCATTGGCAATCCCATATCTCCACAGTCTGGGACCAAACTCTATCCTCCAAGATGACAACACTCGCCCCAACAGAGC
>JAOUQY010000049.1:9176754-9189117 GCA_028566355.1 Doras micropoeus | reverse complement strand
TACATTTACTCAGATTAAACTTTTGATCTGTCATCTATGTTCTATTCTGAATAAAATATTGACATTTGCCATCTCCAGATCATTGCATTCAGTTTTTATTCACAATTTGTTTAGTGTCCCAACTTTTTTGGAATCCGGGTTGTATGTGGAACAGGAGTCAGCATGGGCACTTTGACTGGTCTGTGGTTACACTGCCCCATATGCAGCAATACTTTAATGCATTGTGTGTCCTGACACCTTACTGTGATAGGCAGCACTGACAGAAAATTGTGCTACAGTAGTTCTTCTGTGGGATTAGACCAGATGGGCTAGCCTTCGCTCTGGGCACATATCAGTGACACTTGGGTGTCCATTACTCTGATGCTGGTTGGACCACTTTTGGTAGGTACTAACCACATACCAGGAACACCCCACAAGACCTGCCATTTTGGAGATGCTCTGACCCAGTCATCTAGCCATAACAATTAGGTCCCTGTCAAAAGTCACTCAGAACCTTACGCTTGCCCATTTTTCCTGCTTCCAACAAAACAACTTCAAGAACTGACTGTTCAATTGCTGTCTAATATATCTCACCCCTTGACAGGTGCCATTGTAATGAGATTATTCACTTCCCCTTTCAGTGCTGTTAATGTTATGGCTAATCAGTGTATATTTGTGCATATTTTTAGGTAAAAAGTCAAAAGATATTATATGTGTAAATCTGAAGTGGATATATGCACTACTTCAGTTCAGTTCCCCTCACTTTATGTACACACTATATGGTAGAAAAGTGGTTGAATGTGTCACATTACTTACAAGCTGATAGGGAATTGCATGTGGTCTGCAGATAAAATTGTATACCTTCTAGTTTTATTGTTCAAAGAAAGCTTTAAACTCAAAAAGGGAATTATTTCGATATAGGCTATAAGCCAACAGTCTTAACGGAAATGCTTCATCTGGACATTTGATCAGTGTAAAGTAAAGAAGTAATTAAATAATTTAAACAAACTATAAAAACAACAAAGGTATCATGGATATAACCACATTATGAATACATGAACAGACAGTGTTCTAAACAGATACAAAGACAGACATCAGAAAGCTTGCAAGAAAGTTTGAGACAAGAGGTGTGCAGGGATGCAATATAAAAGTTACATTAACTGAAGGTTTTTACTTTCATGCTGGTGAGCTGTCAGATGTAAAGCTCATGGGCAAGAGGGACTGGTCAAATATGAAGCTTGTGGGTCCTGCAAGTGGTTAGATGTAAAGTCATAAATCTGTAATGTGAAATTGAGTCACTGTGTGATGCATTTCTAAGGTTTATTCATTGATTCATAGTAACTGCCCTCAGTGATAGACTGCTAGCCTTTGACCTTGGTTGGTAGCTCTCGTGTCTTACCCGTCACTCTTAGTTTGCTGGGATTTTCACAGCAGTAGTGATATAGGAATCCATCTAATTATGGCATGGTTATAAAGAAATCCTATAAAAAACAAATTGTCAATCATGCTCTATAATAAATAAGCCCAGAAATGATCATTGATATGCGCGCAAATATTTGGGTGATAACATATTAGTGTGTGTGAGTGTTTTGCTTTAGTGTTGAAACACTCGTGCAAGGAAATCACTTGCCATTGCCTTTATGCTTTTTGACAGTACACCCCTAAAATGTGGATGAATAACTAAATTAGTTCAAAGCATCTAAGTGATAAATGAATAGTTATTAATTATTTATTAAATAATGATTAATTCCTTTAATAACTAATTTTAGCCATAGTGAAATTAGTTATTGTGAATATTGTGTAAACATTCCAGGATGGATTTAACCTGAGCTGCTGGATACCCAATTTAAAGACATACACTCCGGTAGTTGAATTGTCTTGCACAACAATGAGTATCATAAAAATGTGTTACTTTGACAAAATAATGGCTTGCCCACCTTTTTTCTACCATTGTCTCAATCAATTTGATTGTAAACAATCAAAACAAAACCTTATGGGAAGCTAAGAATATTACACATGTTTAAGTCATGCCATGTTTAAGTCATTTATTATACATGTTTAAGTCATTTATTACACATGTTTAAGTCATTTATTACACATGTTTAAATCATTTATTACACCTGTTTAACTCATTTCGAATGCAGGTTTTTTGATAACTTAGATGTAAAACAGTAACTCAACCATTTTTTCACATTTGTCCATCAATACTGTCCAATGTCAATGCAATGCAATGCTAACATATCTAAACTGAAACACGTCATGCTTCCAAAGCATGCTATTGGACACTACAGCATGGCCCCTGATTATACGAGGTCTGTTTGCAAATTTATGAGAATGAAATTCCTGTGCTCTGGAGGGCTTACACATGAGGACAGTGGTTTGAGGTCAGTTAGAGTGGGATCTCAGATAAATGGAAGGACCTGACAGTTGCATTCTAGCCTTCGCAGTGCTCAGACATTTGTTTTGTGAAACCCTGCTGAAGTGCCTCCTAACTGGAACAACGTCAGCAAGTTTCACAGGAGAAGAATCATGGGTGTTTGAGTGCGATCTTGAGACAAAAAGACAAAGTACTAAATAGCACAAGACAACATGACCTCGTCCAAAGAAAGCTCGCATGAGCAAATCAAAAATGTTCATTGTCAAATTTTTTTAAATTCTCATTACTTTCTGGACAGACGTTGTGTAAGTAATTAAGGGGTGAAGTGATGCACATGTCTTTTGCTAATAGTCTGGAAAACTCCAAGCATTATTCATTGTGTTCAGAGGACTGAATGTGGTACGTTAACTTTAGTAACCATCCCAGTGGTACGTTAACTTTAGTAACCATTATTGAAGATGTAAAGGTCAGCACATGCATTTTTGTTCAAAGGTTACGACCCATGTGGGAAAGATAAAATTTCACTCGTGTATGTCTTGTACCTCTAGATTTGTTCCTGTCCTGTGTGTTTTCCTTTGTGCATTTTAAATGTCATGAAACTTTTACCGTTTCCCACCAGAGATTTCAAGAAACCTTATAAGTAGATTTGGAAGTACTGCTGGTGTTTATTATGGTGGTTTCACATGTTCAATACCCTGTAATAGGAGTTACTACAACTCTACAGCAATAAATTTATAGCATAGTGTGCCTTTTCAGAAGTAAAGTAATTTGCCAAAGTGGAAGAAAGGAGCTCCTTGTCCAGGTGTCTATATTTATCAAGTATCTTTATACATATTTATAGTTGCATAGAATATCTCAAATACTATAGAATTAGCGGCCATACATTAGAACACATAAGTAAATGGATATACTTTTGGAATTTGTCCGTTTTTTTATTTATTTTTGCTACACTGTAGCTTTATTTTTGGTATCTATATGTGTTTTTTTGGGGGGAGTTTAATAAACATAATAGCTGTAGTGATTATACACACTAGCATGATTTAATGAAAGATAAATTTGAACAAACTGGCTGATGTTTCATATTAAGCGGGATATACGCTTTCCTCTCTTTCCCAGGAAATATGGTAAAGTTATTGGAAGGAGAATAGTTATCCCATATGTTTGCTTAGAATCAGGTCCTGAGAAAAATCCCAGCATTTCCTAATTGACCATGCAGTCAAATTACAGATGGTATTAATTTGTACCAGTCAGTAGAAGAAACACCAGTTGAAAAGTCACTAAATATGAAAACGTATAGAATGAGAGTCTTCATCCTGGTGAAATCATATGTTCCCAGACAAATCCCTAAAACTAATGTCTTGTATCTGATACATGCAAAGGTATCATTTGCTCATATTATTTGTGTAAGTTGAATCCAAAAGAGGTTGTTGTTTTTTTTTGGCTTTGAAATTGAATGTCAGAGGAAGGCAGTAAATACTGAACAATAGGACAAAAGCCTGGCCCTAGAGTTAGAGGTTTGACGCAGAACATGATGATCGCATATTTTCCCATCCACATTCTTTATGACTCAATTTTATTAAAGCTGTTATATGGTAAATTGCTGTGACGGCCTGGGAAAAAGCTGCTGTGGGACTGAATTTTGTAGACAGCCAAAAAAAAATCAGGTTTTGCCCAAAAGTACAAAGTACAAATCTATAACGTACTTTGAGAATTCATCTTGAAGAAACCACAAATATACCAGTTTACCAAAAAGACATGAAAATGTTGGATTAACTTTTTAACCTTGCCTAGACTGTCTTCCTTCTAGGATATTGGTGGATAAGGGGCAAATGAGTGGGAAAACCATTCAGACATCACAAAGATGTCTAAAGCTTTTTTATCTAAGTGTGATTACCTCATACAGCGTGTAATCATTTCAGCTTGATTAACGTTGCTTTAATACACTTACATACACAGTGTAATATCCTATAGATTCTATATGTGAATGTGAGTGGGTTTCTTGATGCACATTTAATGTTCTACTCAAATGTGCCCTTTTACTGAATACCAAATGCAAATTCTGGTGCTTTTGCCTATTCTCTCTGTCCTGAAAGCTTTTTGACCCTTACTGGTTCAGAGATTTTTGCCAAGAAACACAAGACTACTGTGTTCTATGACGTGTGCAAGGAAAATCAACACTGCTGTATTATTGGCCTCTAAATTTGCCTCAAAATGTCAAAACACTCACAAAATGCAACTGGAATCGAAAGCTTCTTACTTTTTCACATTTGGAGGTAACCAGAATTTAACTGGCACTATAACTATATCTTTACTTCTAATTGAGATCAGTGGTGTACAATACTTAGACAATTTTACTTTGTTAATACAAAATAGTCCTTTTAAACTTTACTTGCATATTATAGAAATTGAATACTATTGTACCTTAACTTCATTACATTTCCAAGATAATTTTTTTTACTCCTAACGTTTTAATTTAAACCTTTAATGTACCTATTACAAACATAGATGGTGTCTTCTTTTCTCATCTAGACAGTGTCTGTATTTATCTTTTAGTCTAATGAGCTCAGTTTTATTGTATAAGCATTTCAGTTTAGGATCCAAATCAGGCTGAAGAATGTAAAAAAAAAAAAGAATAAATGCTACCCAATGTATCTGTGTGATTGAAGGTGCATAAGCTACTGTAAAACGATGTGAAACTTGAGGACGAACACCCCGCATGTGAAATTCTAGCTGGATATTGCTGATGTACCTAGACTTAATGATCCTGTGTAAAACAAATGGACACTACTTTAAAACAAAAATCACCTTCCCATATAGTAATAAAGTAGTAAGTAGTAAGTAAAGTAGTAATAAAAGTTTTAACACAAAAACAAGGCTTTAACTTAAAAGTGCATTTAAAAGCAACACATTTACTTTCTCTTGAGTACATTTCTAGCTAAATACTTCCATTATTAACCGGGTAGGATTTTGGCATATTATCTATACTTTAACGTAAGTCTAATTTCCCAGGACTTTGTATACCCCTGGTTGAGATGGTGGATGCTATTTCAGTTCAGGAAATCAGTAGTTTTCAGAACTGTGTACAGTAGCGTGTCACCATGTGAAGGGTTTTCCCAGGCCACCCCACATTACATAGACATTGTCTATGAAAATGTTTTGCACATGTGCCACAGCTAGTTTGGCAGTGTCCATCCTCTTTGGGGAAACCCCTCTGACTATGGAATGGTTTTGTCTTCAGGTGCTCCCTGAGTATGTGAGAGTGGGTGGGTGCACCGCTGGATTTGCATGAGAGGAAAGGCGTTGATCTAGGCAAAGTGAGATGTCTATGTGTGATAAGAACAGGAAAATGGTCACTATATCATGTGCCAAAATAATCCCCTCTGAAATAGGAGACAATTGAGGGAAGATCTATTGTGTTAAATTAAGGAAAATGGGACAAGAGTTTATACTCAGATGAGAAGCCCATGTGTTTAGGAGCTTGTTGCTCTAATTTGCCATTAATGTTGCTTTAATACACAGTGTAATAGAGTTTTTTGATGCACATTTAATGATCTACTCAAATGTGCCCTTTTACTGAATACCAAATGGAAATTCTGGCACATTTGCCTATTCTCTATGGCCTGACACATTTTTGATTATTACTGGTTCAAAGATTTTTGCCAAGAAACACAAGACTGCTGTGTTCTATGACTTGTGTAAGGAAAGCAACACTGCTGTATTATTGGCCTCTAAATTAGCTGCATATTAAAAGTTGTGCTGATAGTTTAAAAAAACACAAGCTCTAACCTAAAGGGACATCATGGGCATCAAGGAACACTGCCATATTACTTACTTTAACAAGACCTCTTTTTTTGCTTATACTTCTGTCTGTCTTTCTTCCTGTCTCCATCTGTCTGTCCCTTTCATTCAAGAGGATGTACATCTGCTTAGAAACAATGTACTAAACATCCTGATTTTAAAATAGTTCTGTGAATGGTAAACTGATGGGTTCACCAGATAGTTTAGCTGAAAACATCAGGAACAGGAAGCAGTTACCTGCCAAAAAATATCTTTAACATGACATTCCCCAAAGAAGTCCTGTTGCTATATTTCTCCACTAATGTTAATATTACATTGGACAGTTCAGACTAAACATGTTTGACACAGAGAAAGGGATACTTACTATTTTACATGAATTTACTATTGTAAATGATTTTAGGACATTTTCCAGACCTGGTATTTTTTGTTTCATTTTACTTTTACTTTACTGACCCTCAAGTTGGCCTATTGTTGTGCTGCAGAAAGCACTCACATTACCCCACTATATAAAAACTCAAACAAAATAGGTTTTGAAGGGGCCAAAGTTTAATGGATAAAATATGTTGGCTAAAGTCATGTTCAGGTACTTAAAATACACCACTTGCCTTTTTTGCTGGGCGAATAGATATTGTATATTGTCTTCAAATAACAAGAATATATATGACTTCATTAATAATAAATGTTGTTCCAAGAACAGACCTTGATCTGGAGCGTGGTGCGGTTGCTTTGATTCTAATCTGAGTTCGAATGACGTGTTCACACCTGTCTAAACAAACTGAAATGAGGGGGCAAATACCTGACAGTTCACAATAACCAAATCAAATGATCCAGAATGGCCTAGAATGGTGAATATAATTATATGACAAGAGACCAGTAATGTCACATAATGATGAAGGATTGCATAATGACTACCAGACATCTATAGTA
This sequence comes from Doras micropoeus, assembly GCA_028566355.1. Classification (NCBI taxonomy): domain Eukaryota; kingdom Metazoa; phylum Chordata; class Actinopteri; order Siluriformes; family Doradidae; genus Doras; species Doras micropoeus. Next base: position 9,182,036 of record JAOUQY010000049.1, on the reverse strand, counting down.
ATGTCACACACAAGCAGATGGGTTGTATTTTTAATGGGTGATGAGTGGTTAATGTTGCATTAATACACCCTTCAACTGGTCAAGTGTTGGATCAGAACTCATGGCTATCATCCACTGCATTTGTAAGCCTTTTTATGGACTAGAAGTTTGGTGTGGGTATTAGGGGTTACAGTGTTTATTTGTAGCAGATAATATGCTTACAGCATAAGTGATTTCATACAAGCCAGCGTAGTGCCAGGGCCATATACGATGAGGTCCACTGTAAAGTGATGAATCTGATATCCAAGTATAAACATGTTGTCTGGAACTGAAATGGATTTAACTGGGATTATATGTCATGAATCTAAGCAAACACTGCTCATCGCCCAGAGAACTCCATCCAGACAGTGAAGCATGGTGGTGGTAGCACCATGCTGAGCATTACCCTTGACCTCTTGGTTGGCTTCCCTGTTTTACCTGGTCACTGATATTTGGTGGAATGTGTATGCCGTTAGTTGGAAGATGGGATCCTCTACTCAAACTTACGGATGTGCCATATTCTTTCAGTTCTTTGATAATGGATGGTAATGGATGATAATGGTGCTCTGTGGGATGATCAAAGTTCGGGATGATTTTTTACAAACAAAAATTTACTTTTTTCAGCATTTGCCCTAGACTTGTTTGTATAGATCTTTGGTGTTCATGCTTATGCTTGTTTGGGTATAATCTCTAACAAAGTATGGGTCCTTCAAGGAACAGGTGTACACTTTACACATGAGACACTTTAATTGCAAACAAGTTGAACCCATTCAACTAATTATATGATTTCTGATGGCACCAGAACTAGGTTAGGCGGTTCACACCAATGGGGATGAATACTTATACAATCAAAACTTATACATCTTTTATTTGTAAACAATTTTGGAAACTATATTGTTTTTTCATTGAATACTGAGATTCAGTATTATGGGCTATTTTGTGTAGATTAATGACAAGTTGGTAATATAGTACATAATACAACCACTAAGTCCAAACCAAAATGCAAAATACAACACTTTTGAAATTATTGTGTCTTACATGTGTTGGTTAGACTATAGTCCAAACAGTGGTGGAAAGGCCTCACTTATTAAAAGCTCGACCAAATGGTTTATTTTCTTTTTATACATGTCACATGGTCTCATTCCAATAAATGTTCAAATGATCCAATATCTCACCAAAAATCAAAGATTAAGGAAAAAGTCCAATAACTAAAAACAGATTTGCTTATCAGAACTTTGTTTTTTCTTCTTTCCTCTCCCATTAATCATCTCACGACCCCTCAGATTTATTTGGTTTCCCTGTATATAAAATTGTATATAAACTACTTCATACTAGCTCCACCTACAAGAGTAACATCCTGCCTATACACTGATGCTTCAGTATTAATAATCTAACATGTCATATATAATAATATATCAGTCAGAGGAACCAAACCAGTACTTTTACTTTAATTCTTTAACTACATTTTGCTGCTAATACTTATGTACTTTTAATGAATTAGGATTTTTCATGCAGGACCTTTACTTGTAATGGAGTATTTTTCCATTGCTGCTTTGGCACTTTGTCTTTGTATTAAGGATCTGAATACTTCTACCACCACTGGGTCTAAATGAGACAGTCTGCTCGTGCTGTTGTGTCTCAGTTTAGACAAACATGAGAAGACTCCCATGGATTCCAGGGCTTCCTTGCTTCCTTTTATAGGCTGTTAGCTATCCCTCATAGTGCATGATTTCTCTCTCTCTCTTTGTCTTTGTGAAGTTACTGAAGGTGGTGGTCCAGTTTTGGCAGTGGTCGTCAAGGAAACAACATTCCCATGTCATCTCTCGCTCTTTCTTTCACTCCCCACATGCAGTGCTGAACATGTTGCTTGTCCTGAGGGGGAAGATGGATAATGGTGGTATGTGGCAGTGACCTAAGTCTCAGCTGTGTTTGTGTATTGTTCATTAGAAAGACCACCTTGGAGTACAGGTGCCCTGATTGTACTGAACACATACTGGTATATAAGTAAACGCAAGGCTGTTCATTATTGTCGTTATTATAGAGAATAATGGTTGTGAACTTGTATAGTTCAAAGTGGTGGACAAGTAATTAAATTCATTAGCTAGTCTGCCAAGCAAGTGAAAGCTTTGGTGTGCTGCCCAGTCTCAAGTTTCGGTTGCCTAACTGACAAGGCTAAAAAGTAGAAGCAGTACATGGTGTAAAAAATAAGGCTTGTTAGTTAGCTAATTAAGGCACTAATTACAGACCGTGGGAAACATATAACTATGTGATCACGTAGCATAATGTGATTCTGGCCATGGCAGAAAGTCAGTAGGTCATTGGCTATAATGTTTTGGATATAAAATGCGGTGTCCTGTCCATGTACATGTACATGTACATGGAAACAATTACAATATTATAAAAGATATTAGAGTCTAGATAAAAAAATTCTTTCGACCTGTTTCACTGTGAGGTGACTGGGCATCATACTGGCAGGAGAGTGCTTTGTGAGTGTTTATTATGTATATTCCTGATTCTGATTATCAACATAAGTAGCAATGTAAGTACATATACCATGAAAATTTTGAGAAAGCCATTAAGAAAACTGCTTGTTGAAAACTGCTTATCTGCCAGGCAACTAAGAATAAAAACAAAGTGGGTCACAAAGAAAACCTGCTTGTCTACTGACTTGTGTAGCCCTGAAACATTAGATAGCTTTATAAGGCCAATTTCTGAAGAGGTAAACTTTCTTTAGCCCACAGTCTTTGCTATAGATTATGATCCCAAATTGTTCTTTGATTCACTGGGACACTGATTCACCATTGCCTTAGATGATTAATGACCTATCATTAATCATTAACGACATATAAATAAGAGCCATATAAACAAGTGCTAAACTAAAATGATGACATATTTCACACATTTCTGTCCTCACCTCATGCTGACCGTGTTAAATTATTTCAATATTAACAATTTACTTTGTAATCATACTCACAAAACGTGAAGTGTGCAATGTGATTAGCAAATGCTATCTGTAATATACAGTGCATACCATTAAACCCGTACATGGAAACATGATAGACAGTTGGTGTATAGAAACAGTGGACTTGGAAATCTAGCAGTAAACACATTCACTAACACCCAGTCCTGTCTGGAGGTAATGACTGAATCTAAGTTTGTATCTGCAGTAAAATGAATTATTGTTTTCTTGGGAAATTCCAGATCTCTCCACTGTCTTTCCCTCCCTGTTTACCTTATTACTCCCCCATTCTTTTTCTCCCTTCCCCAAGACCTCCTTCATTTCCTAGAAAGAGATCTTACACAGTTCCTTACTCTCATAACTCTTAATCCAGACTGTTAACCCCTCATGGCCATGCAACGAGGAATGAGCAGGTTTTATGTTGAAGTTTTCCTTTTTTTTAATTATGCTCTTTTTTATTGTTAAATGATTGAATTAACAAGATAACCTTTCCTACTGACATCAGAGGCAACATTAATTTAGAAATGGTTTAGATTGTTCTGGAACAGGAAGAGCTTTCCTGTGCAATCCAGATCTTGCTTAATCTCCTGGTTCGTTTAGCTGTGTCAAGAACAGGAAGCACTGATTAGAGCTGGACCCCTGGGAGTTGAAGTTCAGTTTTCCTTGACTGAGAACCAGTTTGGTATGGAGAGGTCCAGCTGTGCTTGGCTGCTCAGGGCGGTTTGGGGATGTGTTGTTGACACAGGATTAGAGCCAGAATATCAAACTGAGATAGTACACACTCATTTTCTCTTCCTCTCTGGTTCCACAGATCTGTGTTTTGGTTTACACTCATCAAATTGCATTACATTCACAAAAATAGCAGAAAAAAGCCTTTGTCTTATTGTTCACCTAATATGGACCATTGTGGGACTCATGATTTATAGTTCCACATTATTCTTTACAAGTACAGTGTGTTTTTGTTTCTACTCAGCTGCTTTTGTCATTATTTATCCTCTTTTTGTTGCACGTGCATTCATATACAGAGTTTGTTCCAAACAGTTCCCATGCTTTTGAGATGGAACAGAGTCTGGAGGTTTCCAGAAACTGCCCCATGGGAGATGAGAGTAAAACAGGCACTTTTGACCTACAGCTGCTTGTGGAAAGCGGCCAAAGGAATAGTCCTCCTATATAATGCTCCCCGTCTCTCAGATCTCTCTCTTCTGTCTCAGTTTTCATTTTCTTTCTAACATAAAAATGCTTAATTCTTCTCCTTTTGCAGAATTGCATGTTTGTTGCTGTTACACTTAGTTCTTCATTAATCTAGAAAGTAATTAATCAATGCTAAATTAAATCACTACAAGATAATGGACATTTCACATTTCATTTGTATTCAGCCCCTCTGAGTCCATACTTTGTTCAAGTTCAAGTTCAAGAGGCTTTTTCAACTATATACACAGTACACAGTGAAACGAAACTGTAGGACCACCTTTCGTTGCAATTATAGCTGCAAGTCTTTTGGGGTATGTCTCTACTAACTTTGCACATCTACAGGCTGAAATCTTTGCCCATTCTTCTTTGCAAAATAGCTCACGCTCAGTTAGATTGGATGGAGAGCGTCTGTGAACTTTTCATGCAATTTTCAAGTCTTGCCACAGATTCTCAGAGGGATTTAGGTCTGGACTTTGACTGGGCCATTCTAACACATGAATATGCTTTGATCTAAACCATTCCATTGTAGCTCTGACTGTATGTTTTGGGTCGTTGCCCTGCTGGAAGGTGAATCTCCGCCCCAGGCTCAAGTCTTTTGCATCCCCACAGCATGATGCTGCCATCACCATGTTTCACAGTGGGGATGGTCTGTTCACGGTGATGTGTGGTGTTAGTTTTCTGCCACACATAGCGTTTTGCATTTAGGCCAAAAAGTTAAACTTTGGTCTCATCTGACCAGAGCACCTTCTTCCACATGTTTGCTGTGTCTCTGACATGGCTTGTGGCAAACTGCAAATGGGAATGGCTTTCTTCTTGCCACTCTTCCAAAAAGGCCAGATTTGTGGAGTATATGACTAATAGTTGTCCTGGACAGATTCAGATTCTCCCCTCTGCAGCTCCTCCAGAGTGACCAAGGGCCTCTTGGCTGCTTCTATAATTAGTGCTCTCCTTGCCTGGGCTGTCAGATTAGGTGGATGCCATGTCTTGGTAGGTTTGCAGTTGTTCCATACTCCTTCCATTTTTGGATGATGGACTTGAGCTTGGGATATCCCTGACCTGTCTGGTGTGTTCCTTAGTTTTCATGATGCTGTTTGTTCACTAATGTTCTCTAACA
>JAOUQY010000049.1:9100193-9112367 GCA_028566355.1 Doras micropoeus | reverse complement strand
ATATAAGAATAAAGATTATTATTACAGCAGTTCTAGTTGGTCTTGTCATTATTATTATTATTATTATTATTATTATCATTATTATTATTAACAGCCAGTACCTTGAGAATAGCTTGTGCTTTGGATGCCCTATTATTCTTTAAGCTTCCTGAATTGATTTTATCAGATATAAATATACTTATGTACTGATTCTGCTTTATCTGAGACCAGTGTAAACAATGGCTAAAATGACCTGCAAGTGCCCTTAACAGGCTAAAAGGGCACATTGCTAGTCAAACAATAGCTAGGTGCAAATTAGTTTATGTAGCTGTCAGTTTGCTGGAAATACTTCATGATCATTCACTCATTACTAAGCACTTTATCCTGGTCAGGGTTGGGTGGATCAGGAGCCTATTCCAGGAAGAGTGGGAGGGAGGCAGGGATGTAGACTGGAGGGGGATGATGCTTGGCCATGGCACACACACAAACAAACAAACACACACACACACACACACACACAGGCAATGTAGAGTCACGACTTTTATTCAGTACTGAGCTGAATAGTAACACAGAAAATGTCTGAATGAATGAATGAATGGATGAATGAATGAAGTGCACAAATACATTAGCTACACGTTTAGGGTGGAAAATAGAGCATCATTAAACTACAGTTTTCTAAAAGTGGGGTGTGTGTGTGTGTCTGAGCCATGGGCCTAATCTCCTACCTGCAGTGTCCCATATGGAGATATTGTAGGGGCCCCACTGCTTGAGAAAAAACGCCCCTCCAACTGTGCTCACTGTATCCCTGAACTTCCTCTCGGTGTACCTGTGCAGCAAAGACGTTTTCCCCACGTTCATGTCACCCAGCAGGACTATTTTCACGTCAGGCTTTTTCAGCTTCTTCGTGGGCTCGGCCATGGTCAGAAGTCTGCACACTCCGCTTGTTCACGCTCAACGACCAAACGCCATGGTGAACCTTTTCCCTTTAAACACAAGTGACAGCACAGAAAAAGTTAAAATGAGGCTTTCACTCCGTTTCTCACGTGACATGACTGAGTTCCCGAGTACATAAATAAACAAGTTTGCGGTTAGAAAGCTGAGCGTTTCTGACACTTTTGATAATAACGGTTTCACGAAAAAAAAGTGCAAACTTCTAGCGATCGTGTTTAGGAAGTTCAACTCTTAAAGCTGACGCAGAAATACACTGGTGGGGGCGGGGCTACACAGATGCCTGCCCAATGCACGGGAAAGGTGATTGGAGCCCACTCTGTAACCTTACCTCATTTTATTTAGTATCATTCAGTAAAATCATAACAGCTATTTTGTTTCCGTTTAATAATATTTTAGACACTGAGAAAATAAATCAGGTTGATCATTTTGGGATCGTTTCCTTTTGTCCAATCAGAATCCAGCCGTAGACTTTGTCTGCATTTTGATTGGCTGTTGGACTGACGCAATCCCGCATAGGGCAATCCAGTGCTTGTGCTGCACTTGAACTGAACACACGCCGAACTGAGCTCGATGCCGTTTAAACGCGCACTCATCCGTTGTGCTGCATCGCTCCAAAGTTGGTCCATTGGTAAGACCAGAGTTGATCAGTGGCGGTGTTGTTGTTTTTGAAAGCTGTTGCGTGGTCGGAATGCATGGAAGCAAAGTTGCTCCTCCGGGTCATAACTGTAGCCTTCTGTTGTGCAGTAACTCTTCTGTATGAGAAAGGTAAATCCAAACCGGGTGCTCAAATCGCAGCTTAGTCTACCTTCAGTAAGGCCCACGATTAACATCTGGGTCTGTGTAAAACGTTGTCATTAATCATACATGAATTAAAGTTGAAAATGTTCCTGTTCAAACCCTTATTTTGTTGTTGTGCTTAATGTGTGTACTCAATGACGTTGTACGCAAAATCTGTGACGTATGTGTTGTTGTAGCTACAGAGGGGGAGGAGCTCGGATTAAGTTTTGATAAGCCTCTCTGTAATGTAACGGTACCGTGATTGTAATTAGGTGCTATTTTTGCTGAATGCGTGCAGACATTAAGGTCTCTGAGACTCAGGTTTCTAACACCTGCCACCAGGAATTATGGCATACACGAAGAAAAGTTTTAAAAAGCCTAGCTAGATAAGTAGCTAGATTTTGGCTAATGTCGGCTAGCTAGCCTGCCAGTTGAATGCTTAGCTAGTTGATGGTAAATAAACGCAGTTAGCCTGACGCGGTTAAACGGATCCGGTTTACTTTGTGCACCGCTCGATCATGTTAGTGAATCCCACCCGAGGATACCACTGGTCAGACGCGGAGACGAGAGCATTGCTGACTATTTGGGGAGAACACGACGTGCAGACGGCGCTGGACGGAAACTTCCGAAACAGTCACGTTTACCGCGACGTGGCTGGCCGTCTGGGGGACATGGGCTACGATCGGACCCCGGATCAGTGCCGGGTGCGGGTTAAGAGCCTGAAAAGGCAGTATTTCCAGGCGAAAAAGGCTTCGAAAAAAAACGGCCACTATTCCAAGATCTTCAGGTTCTATAAAGACATGGAGAGGATCCTGAGCAGCAGGTCATCAGCGGGTTTGGATGCTCATGATCTAGACGGTGTGGGTGCTGAAGGAGACGAGACCATGGACGGCACTGAAGAAGACGGAGAGAGTGTGGACCAGCCGCACGAGTCGGATGTGGACGGTGCAGGAGAATGCTCAAACATGGAATACCCTGTGAAAATCGAGTATCCACCTTACCCCATCCCAGTGACTGTGGGCAGCTGCAGCAGTAAGTCCTTATCTTCTGACTTTCCAGCTCATGATACATACAACATGCACTGTAGCACATCTGTTCACCTTCTCCCACTTCCTCATCTTGTGTGTGTGTGTGTGTATATATTGTTCCAGATGTACCGGATATTCCAGCAAAGCAGACTGAAGAACAGAGCACCACCGTTCCCTCCTCTGCAGGAAGCAGGCGGCACAAAAAGCGTTTCGCAAACCTGTCGCTGGAGAAGCTTATGGAGAAGTTTCTGGAACAGAGTCTGGAGGCAGAAGAGAACTTCTACAGACTCGAGGAGCAGCGGCTCCAAGCCGAGGATCTCCGCAGGGAGACTGAACACACGAGAGAGATGCACATGTTGCAGATGCTGGGCCAGATGTTTGCTGGTCTCACCACACCCACGGTCACGCCTTCACCCGCTCCTCAGTCCGCTCGTAACTCAAAGACTGGTTCCTCTGGAACTCCTGCACATCCGTTCGGTGGCAGCCATAGCCATCAAACCTGCCAGGTTGATTATGCCAGCCCGAGTCCTCCAGCTGCTCCAGGTCTGCGCAGGACTAGTTAGCCGTACTTGAGTGCCAATTTGATCTCATACAGCTGGCCGGTTTAGCTTAATATAAATGTTGCTTTTCGTTTTGTTCTTGGTTTGGATGGAGAGTAAAGTACTTCCATGTTGTGAATTCTTTGCATCAGCCTAATCTGAAAAAAAAATCTCTGGCTTTGAAGCTGTCATTATTAGACAGATTTCAAGGCATTTTTTTTAGTTTAGTGCTCAGGAAATATGAAACGATACACTGGAGCAGACATTTAAATTGTTCTGGTCTTTTCTGTAGTTATCGAGCGGACGTTTTCCCTGGGAGGTGTCGCACACAGAAGCATGGACGTCCTGCCCTTGGTTAAAAATATCGTTCCTCCTCTGACGTCTAAAAAGCACAAGGGTCAAGACGGTCGCATAGGAGTCATTGGAGGATGTCAAGAGTAAGTCAGCATAACATTTTAATGGGCAACCCATGCTACATGTGCTCCAGCTCCTTTTTCTTTATCCCATCAGTAATTCTCTTCGTTTTCCTCAGGTACACTGGAGCACCTTACTTTGCTGCCATTTCTGCACTGAAAATAGTACGTAACGTAACGTGTAAGCAGATATTTCCACAAAATAAATGAGAATTTAATGTTAGATTGTATGTCCCACTGTCCATCATGTGTTTTTTCCCCCCCATAGGGTGCAGATCTTTCCCATGTGTTCTGCACCAAAGATGCTGCTACTGTGATTAAATCTTATAGCCCTGAGCTCATCGTTCATCCTGTGCTGTGAGTGCGTTAATCTAATCATCTAAGATGGTTATTACATCTACTCTCACTAGGGATTAAAGTACTCTTCTGTGTCATGCTGAAACGTACAGAGACAGTCCCAACGCTGTGCAGGAAATCGAGAAATGGCTGCCGAGGCTCCACAGTTTGGTGGTGGGTCCAGGCTTGGGCAGGGAGGACAAGCTTCTTAATAATGCCAAGGTAAAAGAGAGTGATCACCTTCTTACCTCCTTCTTTACCTTCTTACACGTGAATGCTGTTTACCGTGCATAATGTTTCGCGATGATACTTTTGTAGGAGGTTATTGAAAAGTCCAAATCAAGAGGAATTCCCATAGTCGTTGATGCAGTAAGTCAGAGAGATTTCTTTCTGTTTAATTAGACAAGACAAAATCCACATGACACAGATAACGATCCGGGTTTGTTTTCCTACAGGACGGACTGTGGTTGGTTTCCAAAGTGCCGTCAGTCATTCAGGGTTATCAGAAAGCAATCTTAACACCCAACTTCATGGAGTTCAGTCGTCTCTACGAGGCAGTGGTGAGGCATTTCTTAAAGTTTCTAGAAAATCAGTGTGTTGTTTTGTTTTCCCCCCTAACTATTATTAATTATTATTCTTAGTCATTTATATAGGCTGGTGTTATCATAGAGAACTGAACAGAGAAATAACCTGCTAACATGTTTGTAAAATATGGTCACTGTGGGGGTTACAGGAAATGAGAAAGCCGACAAAGAATAATAATGCCAAGTGGAGGTTATAAGATACCACTCACAGATGTTCACACACAGACATGCACTCAAAGGATGTGGCAACAAGAAAGGGACGCACATACCAGTAACAAACTGCATGAGATACGGCCAAAAGTGAACGCTTGACTAAAAACATGTATTAAGAGAAGAGAAGAACGAGTAGTATATCACAGATGTCGAATTGGCCACTCCAGATTAAGACATGCCTGCTTACTAAAAGGTGAAGAAACACCACAGTGTACAGCATGCCAGACACCTCTATCAGTGAAACTTACACTGAAGTCCCAGAAAAACTGGTATAGCAGTTAATACTCGATAGGTCTCCCATGGGATCTTGGAGGGAACGTTGCACAGTCCTCACGCTGATGTTTGTTGAGGCCCTAGTATTGAATTCTGATGTTATTTGAGGCAGTGTAGCCTGTCACCTGAAATGATTCTTGCGAGCCGCCGCTGGTCACGTCCACGTCTTTTTACGGCCACGGTGCTGTCATAAGTTTGAGGTTTTGCCCTGAAATGCTCATACATGAAAATCCAAATCTTTGCTTCTACCTCCAAAATGCCATGACCCGTCTCACGAGCTTCAACTATTAAACTGTGCTGAAAATCGCAAAATCGTGATAATTTGCCATTCTCATAGTGGAAACGGCTCTAGAAGTTTTCACAGATGTCTGTTGCTTTATATACGCATTGGTGGTGTTTGTATTTTGCATAGGCTCCAGTACCAGTTTTTCTGGTACTTCGGTGTATATCAACTGAATGCGCAAGATACCACATAGAAAGAAAACAGATATGAATATCCCGAACAATGAAGGACATCTTCAACAATGGAAGTGCTCGTTGATCATGATCATTAACTTTCTTAAAGAAATCAAACTGAAAGACTATATTTGACAGAAAAGTGATGGACTAAGACAGACTGAAAAGACTGCACCTGTACTAGTATGGAAAGAACCCATAGAGGTTAAACATGGTGTTAAAAACTCTAAATAAATATAAACTATAACCCGAGTGTCACATTTTTGATTCCAGCACCATCAGCCCCTGGACAGCACTGACCTCAGGGTCACGGCGCAGCAGCTGAGCATCGCACTGGGTAACGTGACTCTGGTTTTGAAAGGGGAGGAGGACATCATCACGGACGGAAACCAGGGTCAGCCGGTTTAAACCATTGTAACCATTTCCCCATTCTGTGTGCACTGTGTCTTTACAAACACGATCGCTTTTTTTTTTTTTTTTTGCCTTGGCCTCCTTTTGTCTCCAGTGATGGCATGCAGTCAGGAGGGAAGTGGGCGTCGCTGTGGAGGACAGGGAGATCTGCTGTCTGGCTCTCTAGGAGTCTTCTCCCATTGGGCTTTCAGTTCATCGCTAAACGCGACTGAGGGGTAAGCTCGCCAGTTAATCATCTTAATCACACACGGACAGAATTGAGTGATTTAATGCACGTTTGTTTCTCCAGTATGAATCCTACACTGGTGGCTGCCTTCGGCGCTGCCTCGCTGACCAGGCAGTGTAACAATCAAGCCTTTCACAAGTACGGCCGTGCCACCACCACCTCTGACATGATCCAGGAGATCTGTGCAGCCTTCAAGACGCTGTTTGAAACCTGAACTGTTACTTCATCTGTACTCGTTTTCAGCCCCGTGCAACTACGTCTGCATTTTCTCCCTTAAGAAAGAAGGGGTGCACAGTTAAAACCAGACACGCTGTTTCTTCCTATGGATTATTTCCTAAGCACAATTTTTAGCGTCCACCACTGTCCACGTCTGCCTGCTTTACATTTTTTCATCATATTTTTTTTAAGCAAACCAACAAAACTGAAACTGAACTAGCAGAGACCCAACTTCCTGTTGTACTTTTTAGAAATGACTACGTACTTGCCACCGGCAACACAGTCGGTTTTTTAGTGAACAGATGATCCATTGAGATTCACCCCAACGTGTCTAGTTAGTCGGCCTGATTTACTGCAAATGTAGTTGTTAATGCAAGACTGAAAGACGTTGATGCACTTAATAGCGAATGACTCAGTGATCTGTTGTAGATTAAACACAATTACAGCGTCGCTGTTGAATTCTTAAGCCTGGTTTCTCGGAAAAGGTGTTGATCTATTTTCTGTAACAGCAGCTGTTCCAGTAGTTCCGATCACACGTTTATATTAATGCACTTATTCTAATACGGTATTGTTTGTGTAGTAACTTGCACAGGATCTGGTGTGTTGGATTTGGAAAAAGCTGTGTAATTGTGGATATGGTGAAGTTTGCAGTAAGGAAACGGTTATTTAGCGTTTATATTGGAAGGAGTCTCCAGTGTCGGTGCTTTGTACCAGTCAGAGGTAAAGCTGTTCCTTAAAGTCTTCACGTCGTCGGACGGGCTGTTTCTGTAAAACCCGACAGGCTGCATATTACTGTATTACTGCTTCATTTCCGCTGGTGAGGGGACGGCTGCTTATAGCCGTCATAACCGACAGCAGGAACATGAAACATGACTGTAAACATAAATACTACCACATGCACTTCTTTTATAAATAATATAATTATTAGTGTTGGCAAATTGCTGTGATAAAAAAACGAATCGAAGTTTGAGACTCGCTGATTTAGGAAAATGATCAGGCGCTGATCGTTCTTCTGTAATTCGGTTGCTTTGTAAAAAATTCCAATCTATAGCAAACCCAATTCACGGCATTTTGACTGGTCACATGTCGAGCATCATTTAATAATTCTGGTCCTCTGTGCTAAATATTTTAGTAAATATTTAATATATACGTGTAACCTTTCAGTACTAGCACATGTGCTCCAGCCCACGTTGTGGTCCAAAAGTAGATCACTGCTCTCTTAGATAAAACCTACTAAACATATGTATATATTTTTATATTTTGAAGTGTATTATTTTGTCACGGTTTTGCCCTTTTCACCCCCTACTTGGCATATTCCTTTAACCCATGTCATGAATGGATAAACCATTTCTATGTGAAGTGTTTCAAAGTAAATCCTGAAGCCAATGCTCTTACAATTTGGTCTCCATGTACAGAAAATATCCTCGTTTCTTTAAGTCCTTCGTTTTCCCTTCACAGTCTGTCCTAATGTATTTTGTTAATCGCTTTAAACTTACTTTACAGTAAATGGCAACTTCGTGCAGAAGTTTCAGATGACCGAGCATCAAAACAGCAGCCGTGGTAATCTGCTGCTTCGTTATAAGAATGATTTCAACATCTACAGTCAGACTGTTAATCCTTCGCCAAATGCATTTCTGTTGAAGCGTGTGGCCCTTTTTTATTTATTACAGAAAAAATAATCACTTTCCATGAGTTCCCCAGTAGCTTGGGCCGTTTAGTGTCAATGGTCAATAACCTCCCAGATATTACAAAGCAGAAGTAGTGTATGGTGGTTGTTTTCTTTTCCTATTAAGTTGGATTGTTTTGGGCAGATTCTCTTTCTAATAAATTCTCTGAACTCAATTTTGTGTTTTCATCTTTAGCGAACATTTACATCGGTTCAAATGTTCCACTTGTGTATCTAATCACAAAAAAGAAACCGCTGCTGCACCTTATACACCACCGTTCATCACCTGTGCTGTACAGAGGGAGCACGGCCCAGCACGGAGCGTCGCAGTCTCCTGCCCAGTGTTCCCAGGCTGTAGAAGTATAGTGGGGATGATATTTAGTGCAGAGTAGCAGATGGGCTCCAGTTAGTCGTTGTACTCTAACAAAATGACCTACAGTTGTGTGGAAAAGTCTCAGGCACCCTGTTGTTTTTAGGTACAACTTTAGTTATTGATGTTGTTTTGAGTTCTGCATTAGTGAGTCAGTACAATTTATTTTTATTTCTATACTTTATGTTTCCAACAAACCTTTCAGACAAAAAACATAACGAAGGCTGCTGGGTTTTGCATGCAAAAAAAAGAAGTAAGTGTGACAGTCAAAGTCTCCAGAAGAGCTGTGGCAGATTTTCATTTTTGTGTAACATTTAGGCCTGATTTTTTTGTTGTTGTTGGAAAAGTGACGTTTGGAAATATTAAATGTTTTGACTCGATAATGCAGAGCTTTAAAAAAGTTGTACCTAAAAACAACAGGGTGCCTAAGACTTTTGCACAGTACTCTATATTGTAGATAAACCTGATAAAAAGGCAAGTGGTTATTGAATAAAGTAGCTACTGTGCATCTTTGCAACGGAAATATCTTACTAAATGTTACATCACCATCGAGAGATTAAGAAAATTTAGTAAGAAAACTTGCTACATCCAGAAGCTCGTATAATTTGGTTTATATTCGGGTTCTGAGGGGACTTTTATTGTGACGAACGCGACTTCCGCTGGGGTCCTTTGGAAATCCCTTATGAGTTGCTGTATTTCTTCAGCCAAATTCAGGTGGCTAACGTGAGTTAGTTTTGCCCTAGATGCTATCGAAACAGACGTGGAAATTTAGACCTTGGCATTTAGCAAACATATGACAGAAACTTGTCATTAGAATGAATGGGACAGCATACTCAAACTTTGATAATCAAGAACATGTCCTGAAATTAGGCGAAACTTTCGAGAAACAACCCAAAAGTGCTTTCCATACGGTACGATGTAAGTGGCCTCTTCTTATATATACATACCTTAACCAATAAACTAACAACAGTTTACTTATTTAGTGATAAATGCGACAAAGCTGGCGCCTAATGCCACTTTTCATGGGATTAAAAAAAACAGGCAGTTTATTAGTCAGCTATTAATGGTAAACTACCTGCTTAGTGTGGAGTTAAATTTAACATGTGGCTGTAATAACATCGAAATGTCTACATTTTATCATCCTGGGTTTGCAGGATAACGCTCCGTGTCCGTGTTTATGTTAAATGCAATAAATATTTGTTAGGAAAAAAAAAGCTGACTCGTTTAGTTGAGTGAGAGACGGACAGCGAGGCTTCATGGGGAAGGTCAGCTGCGCCCTCTGCTGGACAATCCGCTCTTACCTTTCAGGGGGAAGTGAGTCACGCGTGCTCGGAACGTCGCCACGCGTCTCCCAGTGACGTCATGTACTCATTTACATATTCATTTGGACCACGGAGATCATTTGCATATTGGAAGAAAACAATTCTTAAATAAGAATCTTTGACCAATGGCATAATAAATAATTTGTAACTCGGACACAAGGAGGCAGTGGGAGTGAGAAGCTGGGAACCAGTTACAAATGGAATAAGTCGCTTTTCTTACGTGTACATAGGAAAGAGCTTAAAATGACGAAGGCGATGAGGGATCGGTTGTGATCGGTGATTGGTTGGCCTGGGATGGTTGCTCAGGTTTGAGAAGCAAGGAAATTGTAGTGTATGCAGTGTTAAGACCAACAGTCTAGTTCGTTTCATTTCTATAGCATGTTTAAGACTGCAAGTGTCCACCAACGTGCTGCATGGTAAAATGAAAACATAATGTTAAGAGAAAATAAAAATAACACAATCAAGAAAACAAGTAGATTAAATAAGACCATCACAAGTACGTGTGACCGTCAAAGTCTCCAGAAGAGCTGTGGCAGATTCTCCAAGACACTCAGTAAAACGAACCAGCTAATTACTGTACACTACCATGCAGGTCTTAGACGCATGCAAAGACTCGCTGTAAAGCCAAGACGCCTTTAAAAATAATGATGTTTCTACATAAAAGAAAACACTATAAAGTGCAGTAATCAGTAATACACTAAAGGAAGTCCATATATGGTGTGCCTTTTTCTTAAACAGTGTTCCCAGGTACAATGTGTGCAGTTTTATAAGGAAATGAGACTAATCAGACTAAATACTAACTGCAGCTGACTTTAACCAGCGTCTGGGGTTACGTATGCTGTAATGATGTAATTTTGTTGTAATGATGTAATAAGTACATGGCACATGTAACACACTGTATGTCTTCCCATCACTGCACAGCCTGCTCAAGCACACTGGTTATCCCACATCCCTTCAAAACCACGGCTAATGCTCTGATCGGGTGCTGATAATTCTGGAATACAATAGGATGATGGTATATTGAAGAAGCCTTTATTTGTTACACATTAGAGTGCGGTGAAATTCATTTCTTTGTGTATCTCGGCTTGTTAAGAGGCTGATCGGTAACCCGGAGGAACCACCATGTTGAGCCTGTGTACTTGATCTCACAAGCCTGTTGATTGGTCCTTGGGTACGCAGAACGAAGCCAGGCTTGTCAGTAGTATCAAGTTGAAGTAGTCTGTTCTCTCCACAGCAGCTGTGTTGTGAGGTGCAAAAAATGTGGTAGATTCTTCACAAGGCTCTTTCTGTAAATAAACTCGGTAAACCGGTCTAAAAAAAAATCACAAAACCTAGCAACAGAGTTGCCAACGCTGGGTGTAGCCTTGACATGCAGTCTTTAGTGTGTGACTCAGAATGCTTTTATTTTTCTTTGTTTGTTTGCACATACAGATGACTTTAAACCAGCATCCATAGATACTACGTGTGAGGGGGATCTGGAAGTTGGAAAGGGAGAACAAGTCACTATAACATTGCCTAATTTGGAGGTAGGACAAATAAACACAACATCCTGCGTAAACCCGTCGCACTAATCAGATTTACTATCAGATTACTCATTCATGACAGATGACTCAATGTGTGTGTCTGTGTGTATATGTGTATAAACTCATTATTCTTCTTCATTCACGTCCAACCCCACAGGGATCCACTGCTCCAGTTACAGTGTTTAAAGGGTCCAAACGACCTTATATGAAGGAGTGCATTCTTATTGTAAACCATGACACGGGTGAATATCGTCTGGAGAAGCTTAATAGTAATATTTCAGTAAAAAAGACCAGGTGTGTATTTCTCACAGGAGCACCCAGTCCTGCCGTAATGAAACGTTTTCTCCATCGGCGGGGTTTCTCTATGTTTATGTCTATCTGACCACAGAGCGGAGGGAAGCAGTAAGATCCAGTCACGGCTGGAGCAGCAGACCACAAGGCTCAGTCAGCAGATGAAGAGTGGCAATGGAGGGAAAGCCTCAAACAATTCCAAGAGCTCTCCTGCGAAAGAGAAGTTGTCTCCTGCTTCCCCGATGGATGACATTGAGAGAGGTAACGCGTATTAGATTTATAGTGTATAAGTAGCAGGGGCTGGCAGCTGGTCCAGATCCAGACCCTGCAGAGTATTTCTTCAGAATGAACCGAGTACTAGAAACGATAAACGGTTCACGCTTCTATAGCAGCTCATCTTTTGAGATTCTTCCAGTGATGTGCTTTTGTGTAAATTAGTTAGCTGAAGGAATCTCCTGGGGCCAAAGACTAGCTGCAGGGCTAAAGACGTTATGTCAGTAAGGAGAGCAGTTTTCATAGGATTCTTCTTTTTATTTACCTTCTCTGGTCTGGTTAGTAAACTGTCGACATGGATTACTTCAATTTAATGAGAAAAAAGAA
>JAOUQY010000049.1:9003677-9014665 GCA_028566355.1 Doras micropoeus | reverse complement strand
AGAGTTTGAACACAGCAAGTGACTCCGCTGCTTGGACACTCGGGGGGAGTTCATTCCACCACCTTGGTGCCAGGACACTTTTCTAAAATACTCAAACCAGCCCATGGTTGGTTTGGTACCAACAACTGTGCCATGATCAAAGTCACAGAGATCATTGTGGTGTTTGATATAAACATCAGTTGAAGCTTTTTACCTGTAGCTGCATGATTTTATGTATGCATTGCACTGATGCCTGTAATAGGCAGATTGCATGAATGTACAGGTGTACTGGTGTTCCTACTGTGATTGTACGTGGCCAGTGAGTGTATGTCTAAGCAGTATTGAATATCACATTACAATGAGTTATAGTTCATTCGTGCACGTTTCTGTTTAAATGCTGTTTAAATGCTTTGTCCTAGAGTCAGTAAATAAGGATGATAAGCCTGATACTGAGCTCACACTGAAGAACATTTAAAAATTCTTGTGTCCTCAGCCACACTTTATGCCTCCTGTATCCTGGTGGGCATCTTCATCAACAGCAGCATTCCCATCTTCTTCGAGCTTTTCATTGAGACAGTTTACCCTGTGCCAGAGGGCATCACCTGCGGGGTGGTCACCTTCCTCAGCAATCTCTTCACAGGCCTGCTCCTTTTCTTTCTCACCTTCTACTTCACAGGTAAGTCATATTCACAGGGTGGGATTAGCTCAGAAGATGAACTGTCTTTGGAAGTTTCAGGATACAGCGAATAGATTTTTTTTTTTTCAGTTTATAGAATATGAACTTCAGATTGTTCTATGGTTTCCTGACAGCTGTGCTTAATTCATTTAGTTCACAAAACATGCAAGAAATCTGGAGAATAGCTTCCAGCAGCCAGGCAACATTATCATTCAGTGTTAGTGGCTTAGGCTGGTTACTAGGTTTGATTTTGACTGAGGAGCTTTGTTTCACCCTGTTCACTTTTTTCCCCACTTTTTTCTCACTGGGAAGAGGCAAGCCACAGGAATAAGGACTGAGGACTAAGAAGTGTATAAGCAACAAGCATGACTGACTGGCAACAACAGTTACGATTTAACCAATAGTGATTAGTGTCTATAAATAAGACGTCAATTTGAAGTGGTTATTTTTTTTGTTCTGCACTTGGCACTTCAACTTTCCACTTTTGACCAGCTCCACAGACTCTGAGGATATAAAACATCTGTTTTGAACCTGGAGCAGAGAATAAACGCATACATTTCTCTCTTTAAACTATAACTGTTTAAGCTTCCTGTTTTCACTGTTGTTTCATCACTACTCTAATTAGACTAGAGACGGTAAAGGGGTTTCAAATATCAGTGAAGTTCTGAGACAATTCTTTTCTTTTTCAATATCTTGCCTTCAGGTAAAGAATTAACATGAAAGCATATGATTGGATAAGCCACAGCAGAGGATCTGCTACACAAGCTGAACTTGTTCATGCCTAGAAATCTGAAGTACTGATTTTATTCATGTGTTATGTCGGTTTGATCTTAAATATTTTACTGGGCATGCATCTGGACTGAGATCGGCCAGCTGATAATGCCTGGCTACGTGTATTTTTCTGTTGAGGGATATACTGATCCATTACTGGTTATCAATATCAAGGACTAATCTGTCTTGAAATGCTGTATCCTGATCAGATTTGAGACATTTTCCTTTCTGATCCACTGCCATATGTTCTGTCACAAATGTGTGTGATGTTGATTGAAGCAAAACAGATGCAGGAAGCAAGTTGTCTTAAAGAATGACACCATCACCGCTTTAATAATGTTTGATATAACAACAGTTATAGTAGAGAATCGGCTTTGCTTCTAAAAGGTTGAAAGGTTGTGAGTACTGAATCAGTATCGGAAATGGGTCAAAACCCAGAGCTCTCATACTGGTATCCTACTCAAAGTGAAAAAAGCTAGATTGGTCCCACCCTGCCTCTGTCTGTCTCCTGAATGGTGATTATCCTCCAGCATGAGGTTATGCACATGGGAAAGTCAATCAGGTGAGGTGATGAAAAATAGGCTGAGGAATTGACAGGGATCCTCATGCGTAAATAGAATCTACCTATTGAATATTGATGCAGCACTGTCTGATATATTCCTCATGGCAAGCAGATGGGTATGTGTGAGCTCTGTGATAGCCCTATATCTCAGCTCCGTTTCATCTTTTCTTGTTGCTGGAATTGGCTACTCATGTGAGTTAGACACAGGGACCTTGCTCAATAACAAGCCATGTGGCATGAAATCATAGTCTGTGGACAGTACCTCTGCTTCCTAAAGGCTTTTGACAGAAGGCAGCTGCTCATGCATATACATTAATGCCAGGAGCACTCTGTGTTTGAGCCTATTTCTAATTTCTAAAACCTGTTGAGGTTTAATGATAACCTGGAATTACGATGTTCCAGAAACAGCATGTTTAAAGCAGACTCTATTAGACAGTGCTGTTGTCCTGCCAGCTATGTGATGCCTTGGATGGATTGTGTGTGTCTGTGCCTAAGAGCCTGTTGGATTAGCTCGAGGAAGTGGGGTGATGGATTTCCTCATGCAGCTTTTGCCTTCCTGTTGATCCTCCAGAGAAGATTATAACGTGATCAGTGCGATTAGCATAGCTCAGCTTTTGTAATCTGATTCGGTTATCAGTCTCAAACAAAGCTGTCTGACTGTCCATACCTGTGGGCCTGGCTGACTCCGAATCTTTAAGGTTTACTGTTTTAATCTATATCTGAGAGGGGTTTTGTGGCTCAGCTAGTCTGGCCCCGGTATATAAGCGAAAAGATCTCATGGATTACCTCTTGTTTCATCAGAATCTGCATGCAGGTTGTTTTCCTCAACTGTCAAACTGTTTTTTTTTTTCTTTTGAAAACATGCCTGTCTGTCATCCAGACGTTTTGGTTGAATCACTCCTGGGATGCAAATTGTGATTCGTAAAGTTTCTCTTTTAAATACGGTTAGACAGCAAGTTCACGGAAAGAACGTAGGCTTAGAAGATTCAGAGCTTATATATGCATGACACAGCTTTTGATGTGTATATATACTTTCCCTACATGCAGGATTAATGCTTGTTTATAATGGCAGATGGATTTGCAGTTAACACTAGCTAGTAATTGCTGAGTAAACATTAATATGAAAGTCTGATAAATTGCAAAGATTCTTGATTAGCCTGTTCTCTGTAAGAAATATCGATAATTTCCCTCAATTAACGCCCAGGGTGGTACAGGGCTAAACTCGTCAACTCGTCACCCCTGCAGAAAAAGTTGATAAACTTCCTTCCTTGATGATTTACTCTTCTAAACAGTTCTACTGTTTATTCATCTGTTAATTAATCAGTTGCATTCATCTTGTTGCTCGCTCAGATGAGAAGGAAGTGCATCAGTCCCCCCATCATGTTGCAAAATACTTCCTTTTTATACAAATCCAACTGGAAGCTCTGTGACACCGCCTGTCAACTAGTTGTTACCCCATACTGATCCTCACCCTGGAGGTTTTGCTCCAGCTCACACTTCCTGTTCCAGCTCTTGTCACCAGCGTGAGTCACACACGGGACGCGAATGCAGGAGAAATTCCCACCTTTCGGTAGAGCCGATGCAGCTCCTCAGATGATTAAAACACAAATCCAGACAGCAGGACACGTGCCATTTTTACTTACTCACCTTGAGTGTGGAAGGATGAAAAGTTGTTTGCACGTTTGATTCCGCTGCTTTGTGCTCGTCAGTGTGGGCGGAATACAAAGTGAAACGCTGCAGTGTCTGTCTCTGTGAAGGATCCAGGTTACCAAGGTCATCCTGTTTTTTCCTGTTATGCTGAATGCATTATTAGGCATTATCATTGTGGAAAGGGTTGACTTGATTTAGGAGAAGAAAGCACTCTGCTTCAGTGTAGGCATTTTAGAATTTCTGTTCACACGGCAAATTTGACGCTCAGTTGAAGATTGTGCCGTGTGAAATGATCGTGCTTATACTTAAAGAACCACCTAGATTTTATTGTCAGTAGAGGACTTTGTAAACATATAACAGCTGTGTAGTTTAGCTCATTGTTAATTCCCTCGCATAGAACCACTTGAGCCTACTAATAATTAGGCTAGCTATTAGCCGCATGCAGTGCTCAGAGCATTTGAAAGCATTAAGTCTAGCAGTTTGAGCGCTGAATGGGCTTTGATTAGAAATAATTAGTACGGTAAATGACACGTATAAGACTTGAGCACTGTTGGTAGGGAGGGCTTATGTCTGCAGTGTCCACTTGCATGTACTTCTTCGTGGAGGCTTCCAAGTTGTCACTCTTCTCCGGCCCTCTGTGTGTCAAATCCCCCAAGTCCTAGACCAAAGGGAACGTCTCAGCCGAAATTGGTGCCTTAACAACATCTGTCTCTGCATGTTTGACACCAGGTAGTAAAGTGATGAGAGGAAAGGAATAAAACATAACAACCGTAATTTAACTGCTGTGTAAAGGACAGGTGCGAAAATAATTGCTCTGCCGTGATTGCTAGGGAGAAAGTGAGAAATAAGAGAGATCTCGTGCTCTTGGTGGAAACCGTTCCTGCCGGAAAGGTGGCCAAACTGTTGTGGGGTTTTTTTTTAAGTGCACCAATTTCCATTAGCACTGGAGGGCTGAATGACCGCTCCTGGGCTGTTTGGCTTTCTATGAACTGATATCTGATTGGATTACCCGAGTGTGAGTGGGGCGATATGCTCACTCATTAGCATTCGCTGTGACCATCCTGCCGCTAATGTTGCCTCTCTCCGCTTTAAATTGATGAGAGCAGGGCAGGCGTGTGGCTCAGATAAAACGGCTAGGTAAACATAACTCCATTAACCTGCCGCCACAACCCAGCACTGTCGAACGGCTAGTCAGGCCTGATTAATGAGCAGACGTTTGCAGAGGAGCTCCTCTGTGCCTTTCTGTCTGTCTCGTCTCCCTGCTGGAGCACACGCCATCTCTACGTCCGCTTTCTCTTGCTGATATGGACTGTGCTGCAAACCCAAATCATATCATTTGGTCGAAATGGCCCCGCAGCTGACCCAGCATGGATTTCACCTTCCACCATCGATTACAGCTCTCTCTTCAAGAGCTATTGATCAACCTGTTATCTAGTTTCACGGAGCAGCCAAATTAAAACCTGCTCCTCTATTGAATTAAGCGGGGCACTCTCCCTTGTCCTAGGAATCTGTGAGTTTGAGCTGTTTTGTAATATATTTAGTTCAGATCTTTATCAGGGGCAGAAGCAGACACTGCAAGGTGCTTGATGCATAGTTTCTCTGGATCTGTTTGCATACTTTTTGCAGAATCTGTGTAATTCATTCTCAATAAGGCCAAGGCAGAGGCTTGGCAACAATTATTTCCATTATTAGCGTCTTGCTGTTGATCTATGGCTTCTGTGGTGAACATGCTGTCAAAGTCAAAAGAATATACACAGTGTGCTTTTCTGAGTTTTCTGAATTGCTGTTTTGCTCTGGCTGGGTTCACTGTACCTGGAGTTACTTTAAAAGTAAGTGATGGGTAATTCCATGTAAGAATTACACTCAGGAATATTCCACCTTAGCTACATGCTTTTCACCAATTACAAAAAGCGAAGTGACGTCTTTCACGCTCATTTATCTTTTTTTTTGTGTGGCCATAATCCAAATTACACAGAGGTGGTATTTTTAATCGTTTAATTGCTTTCCATGCTAGAAGGCCTGTTTTGTCTGCCTCTTGTTTTGGCTTTTGTTGTGCTTTAGTGTGAGGAGCAGTGTGTAATGAAGTAGAAGTTAAAAGTTAAAAGCATTAATAAAACCTTCTTTTAAACCTAAGCTTATTGTCTAGCTAATAAATAAACTCTGATTGTGTGCTAGGAGTAATTATATTGTGAAAATGATCTGTTGAACAACACAATCAGTTTGCAGAATATACACACAGCGAGAAAGCACTGAATTAAAGCTTCGAGCTGCAGTGAATGAGTCGCTACCAGGATGAATTGAAAAGCCTGACCAGCACAAGGAATAAAGATAACGACTGCATTTTTAGAAGTATTCGTGTGCATGGTTCGGCGATGGACTCTGTTTGGGTAAAATGTATTTGAAGGAGTTTTACTCAACACTCAGTGCTGAAACATACATCTGAGATCTGCATGCCACTTTCAGGACAACAAAGTACGAGTATAAGAACTAAAAAAAAAACAAAAGTGGAAAAAATGGCATACACTCGATTTTTTCTCACCGTTTTCTCTGGTTTCTCATTTATAGCTCGCAGCTAAACCACACACTTCTACTTGACCTCTAAAACTATATATTTTCTGTGATCTCGCTCACTAGTGTGAGCATGTTTGTGTCAGATAGATTCGTTTTGACAGCTTAGTAATAAAATAAGCCCCAGCACATGTAGACAGTATGGTACATCACTCATGGCTAATGCCCTGCTTTTTTTTTTATGTTATATATGCTAGTAGTAGAAGCTGAATTTTGTTTAAAATCCAAAATGATGAGGTTTATGCAGTAAAAATCACATTTTCTTAAATCTTTTCATTCAAATTATTAAGGTTTTCTATTTCTTGAATCTACTCATGCTTTTAGCGCTTCTTACCTAACCTGAAGATTTTTTTTATCCCACCCCAAGAATTTTAATAACATTCTTTATCTATGTTGTTGCACCGTCTCTTTCATTTCACTGAAAAAAGAAATAAGGAATAAAGGCTTTCATTAGAGAAAAACAAAAAAGTCTTTCATATGTAGTACATTCAATTATATGAGTTATTATAATTTCATAAAGTAAGAGATGCATCTGTAAATGATGTGCCTTTTTGTTTTGTCTCTATGGTGACCCTTTCTCTCTCTCTCTCTCTCTCTCTCTCTCTCTCTCTCTCTCTCTCTCTGTGTTTCAGATCTTTCCTGGTTGAACTGGTGTCTTACAGGTTCCTGCCTCTTCAGTCTGCTCCTCATTCTTTTCTTCAGGGAATCATATGACCGTCTCTATCTGGATGTCTTTGTATCAGTCTGAGTGCTCCGTAATATCAGAAAAAACTGAAAGACTGAGCTCTGCTGGCATCTACTTTCACAAAGAAGACAGGAAGAACGTCCTCTTTCTCTCATTTCATTGAGAACACTACATGGTTCCTGGACGCCAGTGCTTTGTGATCCAATTGTAAGCAGGAACAGACACCTTACCTTTGATGGTAGTAGTGTATGTGTTTTTTATGTGTACTTGATATTTTGGTAATTTTAAAATGTTCTTTTACTTGAACTAAAGGTGATGTGCATTATTTACACGAGTGTTGATACTAATAAAGGAGGTTAACGTTTTCTCCTACAAAGCCTACAGTAGTGAGACCTCTAGGCCTTTCCAGATATTTTATAGGACCTTTATTGACAATTGTAGTCTTGCCCAATCATCTGATGTCGAAAGGCTTCTTATTAGTTTAGTGTTATTCACGTAAACGGTGAAGAAAGTAGTACTCTAAACATCCCATGACAGTACCCATCACAGAGTGGTCTACACGGTGCTCCTTGCCTGCTCAGTTTCCCTCGTACCTTATTATTATGCAAATTGTGATTCCTGCTTCTCGTTCACATCCTTTGGGGTTTAAACTGCCTCGCAGTTTCAAAGCCTGTGACTGAAGAAGGATCCTTATGTGTAGCTCAATGAGAGAAACGGTCTAGAAATTTCTTTCAGGCCATTCTTTGGATCATGTGTCTTCTGTCCCAGAACAGATCCACACATGTCCAGGAAGTGCCAACTTCATGAGAATAAAGCTTTTGTTTCACAGCTGCTGCAAGCACACTGTAGGCACCAACTATACGGACATTGGGTCTTTTTTTTTTTTTTTTGGTTGTTGTTGTTTTAGCTTATGATTTGTGTCATTGGTTCATATAACCAATTCATGTGCTGGAAGGTTCTGTGTAATTTATACAAACATTTTTTTATTTATTGGAGGCAGATGATCAGACTTGTTTAATGGATTATATGTTTGTTTAAATAATTTAAATTAGTCATTGCCATAATGTAAGAAGGGATACTATATTTTAAAAACAGACCTGTGAAATAATGAATTGAATAATGCAGTGTATAACAACTTACGATCATCTTTGCATAATGCTGACTGTTCACTTTCTTCCATCATCAATGAGCATTTATATATCCTCTCTTGTAGTTCATCTTATTGGTGATGTGAAGATTATAGCTGTCAGCATATTGGACTCCGGGATGTTGGCTGTGTAGTTGCAGGTCCACTCGCTGCCTAGACTTTTTACTGTCTTTCCCTCTATAAGCCTTTGTTTTCAGAAAGAACATCAAGGGATTTTTAACTATCTGCAAGGTGTAATTTGATTCAATAAGTCCTATGGCTTCAGATTAAAGTGAGTCTCTAAAGAGGGTCAAAACAAACCGTCTAACAGAAGGGATACATTAACTAATTCCAGAGAATCTTCAGAAGGACCTGTGGATTTTGGGGGGGCTTAAACATGGCATTAACGCACTGTTTTACTGTAACAGTCATAGAATGAAATTGTAGCTGTAAACTCTGCAGGCATAAGGTGAAATAACTTTTGTCTTTTTTTCCTCTGACTGTCTTTTTTACCCACCACATGCCTACTCAGAGACTGGTGCCACAAAGGATTTTAGGAATGCACGGCTCTGCACCTCTTTGCCTGCATGTTATTTTTCTGTCTTTTTATGTACTAAAAGGTTGTGTCTTAACCCACTGTGAAAGGTTGCCTTAATTAACAGTGACCTGTGCATTTTATTCCCCTCTCTCTTCCCTTTACTGAAGTCTTGTTTCTGAGCAAAACTGCATTTCAGAGGCATGCCCAGTGTTCAAGTACTGTGTCTCATTTTAATGTTAATCAGAGGGATTTTTTTAGGGCTCAGGATGTTCTTGTCCTTGCGTTTGTTCCCGGCTCTGTATATGTCTAAATTCCAGCACCTTATTAAAAATGCATTTTGAAAGAACAAGCCTCATTTTGTCCTTTTGCCCTCATGCAGAAAGAAATGTTTAGAGTGTATCTCGGGCTGATGAGGAAAAAGTTTTTGGATATACGTATGTACGCCGTAATGACAACACTCTAACACATCATAGTAAAAGCCCACAGGCTGCTTGCTTGCTTGTTATAAATGTCTCTCAGTTCCCTGAAGTGAAACCTTGTGGTGAATATGTGAGCTCACTGTACTGGAGCTTATATGAACTCCATGACCTTTGAGATATCAGGGAAGGCATCAGGATTGTGTTGTATGCTCTGGGGACAGAACAGAAATGCTCTGCACAATGATCCTGGGCACCATGTAGTAGGGCTGGGATTAATGTTAATGTGATCTGTTCCATTCATATTCCTTGTGTAGGTATTTCTGCCATGAAAGCAGAAGATGAAGACTTTCCTTGAATAATAATAATAATAATAATAATAATGTTGCATTTATATAGTGCATATATAAATACATTTATATAACTACATTAAATAAAATTGCATAATGAAAAATATCTCAGTGTAGGTGGTGCAGCAGGTAGCGTAGCTGCCTCACAGCTACAGGGTCTCTGGTTCAGTCTTGAGCTCCTGCCTGTGTGGACTTCTGTGACTACATGGGTTTCTACTGGGTTCTCCATTTTCCTTTTGCCATTTGGTGGATTGGCTAGTCTAAATTATCCGTAGGTGTGAATGTGTATGTGTGTGTGATGCTCAGTGAGGAACTGGCATCCCCTCCAGGGTGTATTCCCACCTCCCACCTCCCAGATTTCCTAGTTCACCATGACCATGGCAGATCCTAAAGATGAATAAATAAACAAAAGAAACAGGCAGCACTAACAGGTTTACGTGATAAACTGGAAATAATGTATACTGAAGTCCTGGGCCATACTGTGTTGTAGGTATTTTTCATACTGCTAATAAGGCATGAAAAACAGAAATACAGTAATCGTGTTCCTAAGATGAAGCAAATCTACCAAGGAACTCTACAAGGTGAAATACTTTCTAATAGCCTACCTTTTCCAACATGCTGACTAACAGCTGTCTCTGTATACCTGTAATGTCCCCAAATATTTTCTCAGCAGGGTTACATTACATTACATTACACTGCATTAAAATCATTGACTATGCATGTAAAATAATTATCATGTGCTTACTGGTAATGGCAACTGACTGATGAGTGTCTCTATAAAACTGGAGAAGGTAATCACAGTTTAACACCAGGCAATGTCTATGACACACCATCAGGACACTCTCAGCTCTGAAATTCTAATAAAGGGAGAAAAACAAAGCTTGTTCACACTCATAATAATGGAAGGTATGATTGCATTGAAGTGTTATTATCATTCAAGTCTACCAACACGCCATATATTTGTTTTCTCACAGTGCTAAAGCAGAAAAAAGAAGAGAGTTGTTCTGGTGCTTTTGTATGTCAGTGTCGACAGCCTGTCTAGGAGAAGATTGTGTATTTAAACAGGAATTTTCATTCAGTGACAAGCAATTTGGTAACATCCAGTTCTGCTCTTTGTTCTGACACGAATTGTAATGTCGAATGCCTTACACAACTGCTGATGCAGACTGGGGTCACTGTCAGTCCGAGTGACATTTGTATACCCCTTAATTTGTTTTGCAGCTTCAAAATGCGCCCACCAATTTTTTCCTTTTCTGTTTGTGCCTGAATATTGGCAGAATGTCAGAGTTTTTCCACTTACGTTATACACAAACCTGTACAGTTGAAACTTATTTTCCTTACTGATGCTTCAGTCAATCTTTTTTAACAGTTCCTGTCAAATCTGAAGTATAAGAGCACAATGGTTTATCTGTGTTAAATCCAGGGACAGAGACAGTGATTTTAAACGAGGAACAGTATGGACCTGGCATGTTACCGCTGGTCTTTTTTTTGTCAATTGGTTTCTTGTCAAGCAAAGTCCTCCATTCATAACTTTATAAAAACTTCTTTACATTCTTAGCTTTGTGTACGTGGACGTCCCTCTTCCTCTTCATTTCAGAGGTTTTTCAGAAGGCTCAAATCCAGAGACTGAGCTGGTCATTGCAAAATTCTTGGACAGTTTCCTTATA
>JAOUQY010000049.1:8963776-8977953 GCA_028566355.1 Doras micropoeus | reverse complement strand
CAAGAGGCCTACATGTAACAACAATCTCCTGCATTCTTCATATATCTGGTCTATGGGGTAGCATGGCAAAATGGAAGACAAACATCCAAGCCCAGCTACATTCTGCAAAAACATGTGGGAAAATGTGGTCTGATGTGACCTAGGTTGAACTTTTTGGCCTTAATTCCAAAGACTATGCTTGGCGCAAAACACTGTGCATCAACAAAAGAACACCATGCCCACAGTGAAGCATGGTGGTGGCAGCATTTTGGTTTGTGGCCGTTTTCCTCAGCTGGAACTGGGGCTTCAGTCAAGGTGGTGGGAATTATGAACTGTTCCAAATATCAGTTAATTTTGGCTGAAGATGAAGAGGAATTTCACCTTTCAGCACGAGAATGAGCCGAAGCATACTTCCACATCAAGAAAAAAATGGCTTCATTAAAAGAAGATCAAAGCCAGAGCCCAGACCTGAATCCAATTGAAAATCTGTAGACTGACCTAAAGTGGGCTGTGCACAGATGCCCTTGCAATATGAAACATTTGGAGTGCTTTTGCAAGGAAGAGTATGCAAAGATTTCCAAATCAAGATGTGCTATGTTGATAGACTCCTTCCCAAAAACACTGAATGCCATCATAAAATCAAAAGGTGCTTCAACAAAGTATTAGTTTAAGGGTGTGTAAATTTCTCAAAAAATTCTTGGAAAAAGAAGTTAAATTTTTATCAAACCAATAACACTATAGCTGAACATTGCTGTGTGCTTTGTGTTCCAGCTGCCAGTAAGCACAACAAAGTACTTACTTTTCCCTCCAATGTGAAAACCAGGCATAAACAGACTGTCTCTGTCCAGAGGGAGAACTTTACAGTTAGTCCTCATACCCGAGTTTGTAGCCAGCATTTTAAACAAGTGGATGTTCATGAGCCAGACTCCGAGACAGTGCATTGACTATTAAAGAACGAAGTGATTCCAGGTTTGCTTGAGTGGAACAATTTCTCAGTTTCACTCCAGGGGTTTCGGAGAGGAAGGGATAAAAAGAGGCATTCCAGGAGGCTGATTCAATCCCAGAGAACCACGACTATTCTTTGGCTCCAGATCCTACAGTATTTGACTCAACTTTCGATAAAAACGTGTCTCTCCTAGAGTAGATCTTCCAGCTGAGAAAACTAATTGAGAAGCATACTATGAAGCATCTGTTTTGCATTAACCATTTTTACAAGGTAGGATGTACAGCTGTCTGTTTATCACACTTATTACACAGGTGAGAACAGGAACAGAGCTGCTGTTTTCTTCTATGTGAGAGACAGATGAGATACAGATACAGTTATGTTGACACCACCACGCTGTTCTCCTCTCCTCCTAAGCTCTTTCTCATGGACTCATCCTACAGCAGAGCATATTCATGTGTTTTGGAGGTGTGGCTTTGGAGAGAGGCCTAAAAGAAGGGGGTGTGATTTTTGTTTCAGTTGGATAGTTTCAAAATCTTTTTAATTTTGCTTCTGAAAAATCACCTACTCTAGCTTTAAATGAAAACCATCCTTGTAACATTCAGTAGACTTCAAGAGAACTGTCATAATTAAGATCCCACACAGCAATAAAAAATTTTACATTCCCACTGTTGCTTTCTCTCTCCTAAACCCCTAATGGATGAAGACATAACCTCTAATTTATAGCGGAAATGTCATGGCTCAGAACATACTGCCCTTTTCATTAGTAATTCAAGGTTGGCTAGGGCACCTAGTCATGCTGTGTTTTACTGCATTTCCGACAGAACACTCAAGCTGTTCTGTCCAACCACCTACACATGGAGCTATCCTTTTACCACAGCTCTATACTCCCCCAATGCACTCAATGCATGGTGTCAAGTATGGCCCACTTGTCCCTGACTTCTGGCAGGAATTTATAGTTAATCGATGTGTGGGCTGACACCCATAACATGGATGGTCACTGAACTGTGTTTCTTGCCTGTCACCTAAGTGGAGAAAATACCCAACGTTCACACACAGCATAATCCCTAGATAAAGACACAGACATAGCCACTACAAGGAGACAGAAGGCATTTGGTGGATCTACTGTTAAATCTCCTCTGGTGACATACAAACTAATGCAGTAAGCACTTTCAATTCAGGGAGTAAGGTTTACTGTTCACACAGCCCTCACTAGTTTGATGAAGTTATGTACATGGGAATGAAGCATACAAGCTCCCTGGAGTAAGAGCATATTATTCTCAGAGTAGGCTTTCAATAAGCAATCTGTTCTCTGGAGTCTTAAAGAAATCGACATGGCAGCAAGCTACTTATTTTCCACTTCATGAGAGCTTGATCTGCTGAAGTGTGTGATATAGGAGAGAGAATTGTGCATGAAATCAGCACTCACAGTCTGTGTCACAGGTGACGGTGCCATCGTTGGGACAGAAGCGTGTCTCCACCTTCCTTTTACCCAGCTGGAGTTCGTGCGGATCTGCCAGCTGTGCCCGGCAAATGTAGCGCACCCTCTGCTCCTGGCGTGCGCCGCCTTGAGTTACATTGACTGGCACCCATGGTGTCCAAGGCGTGTTCCGCCTCACCTCAGGACATGACTCCAGATTACAGGCCTGGTATTCCTACAGAATGGGAAAGAGATGGGGATGTAACCAGTGTGTGAGGTGCAAAATGTTCAACTCATTTGTTTTGCACAAGTGGACAGTCATTAAGTGTAATGGGAGATATTGTGTCTCGGCCGTGCTGTGTAATGTGTGGAAACTGTTACAACTTGATGGCTCACTTTCACACACTCTGGGGAGGTGTTTTAGTTCCTTGTGAGGAAACCTGATTTGATTTTTAATAAAGTAAATTACATCTGAATTAAATTAATTGCAGCTATCGCAGCTCTTCAGTCTGAGAATGTGTGCATGCACACACACACACACACACACAGATTAAAAAAAATCTCTCACATTGTAAATGAGGGGCTACTGTGAAGTGAACGTCTATTCCACCACAAGATTAATTAATGCATTTGTTCAGTAGCTGCAGGGTAGCTACACTTTATCACAGTGTTCTGTATTTGGTATGCTCATCATGGACTGCAGGTACATTCCTTGATTTCAGAATGCCATTAAAATATGTCTTGGGATATGTGCTTTGTCGGGGAATGTGCAGTTAGATTTCCACTCAGCATGTTAAGGGACTGAGTGCTGCACCCTTGGGAGAACTTCTCGGTTATTGTAGACAGACGGCATTTCAGTAAGCTGAATCCCAGCCGGACATCGAACGAGAACGTAAGAGAGATAGGGGGAGAGTGTGTAACAGAGAGAATCATGTACCAATGCACAGCCTGGACAGCTGTTTCCATTCTCACAGTTCCTGGAGCGAGAGTGCACGCCTCCCCCACACTCAGCACTGCACTTAGTCCAGGGTGACCACGACGACCAGAAAACAGGCTGAGGGCAGGGCACTTTCTCATTGCAGAATCTGGAAAGGAAGAAGAAGGCAGATTGCATTACTGGCTTCCTAAGACACTCATTACTGTGGGCTTTTATTTCACAAAACATAAAACAAAACGATCACTTCAAAAAGCATTCGCGTAGCACTTCAACATCAACGCTAACTAAATACTGAAATCTGCAGGAAATGGACTGGTGTAATGTGGGACACACAGTTACATCATAGGTCTCACTGAGTAATTTAGGAGTCGTAAAATCAGGTGTATAGCATAAAAATGTTTTATTTCATCAGTGCTCTCTAGCCTCATTGTATTCACCCTCTGAGTGCAGATGAGTGCGTTGTGTAGTGGGCGAGAGCACTCTACTTTCTCTGTCTCTCACCTCTGTTCTCTGGCTTGGCCCACACAAACTCGGCCACCGTGTCTCGGCGAGGGGTTGTTGCAGGATCTCTGGCGCACTTCGAAGCCAATCTCGCAGCTGGTGCTGCACTGACCCCATGATGACCAGGGAGTCCAGCCCCCATTCCTAAGAGAAACCAAAGACAAAAATCAATGCTTGCTTTCTCCAAAATGTTAGTTTCTAATGTACCACAGTGAAAGAATAAGAGTTCTGCTTTGATAAAGAGTAAGTTTCAATGTGCAAATGCATTCACTTAATTTGCTTAAGTGCCTTGCTCCTGTGTAGCACTTCTCAGAAATTAATTGCCACTTCCTGGGCAAACACTATTTAATTTTGTCACATTACATAACTTTGTCTGAGCTACTCTTATGCAGAATACAGCTCCTGTGTGCACAAATAATCAAGCACTTTTAAAGGGCAATTCTTTGGCATGACTGGGCACTTTAAATTCTGTATGAGAAAAAAATGAAATGGTCAGCATATGCTGAGGCTGAAACTCGCTTCAGCAGTAAGCACAGTGAACTAAAACTGCTGTTACCTTGAGCAGTTGGCCACTTCAATGGTAGGACCCTCACACATTTTCCCCCCACAGAGGGGAGGAGGGCTGTCACATGACCTAGAACGACAAAGGCAAGCACTGGTGCCATCGCCGTCATCATGGCTGCAAGGTTGCCATGGAGTCCAAGGCCCATAGGCACCATCTGTGGTTTGGTTCCGAAGCTGGAAAAAGAGACATATGTTTATGTAAAGGAGAGCACAGAACACTGGAAGGGTTTTCTGCAGCCAGCTCCACCACAGCCAGAAACAGATTCTGCTCACAGACACAAATAACTACGAAAGGGCAACTTCTACCAAAACAAAAGCAGAGGCCAATTCAATCATGTGGTGAGCCACCACTCATGCATCAGCAGGTGTTCAACTCTTACTGGGCAGGCGGTGATGTTCTGGAACCACTGGCTCATGTTGGAGCTATCCTCAATTGTGGTGCAACGTCGCTGCTTCCTATCCCAACCACAATATGGATCTCTGGCACCCAAACACATCCTGGAAAACAGAGAGAGATGCAAATGACATTAGGTAAACCAGCACAAATATATAATTTCATTCAGCTACTCTAAATAAATAAATAATCAGTTTTACAATCAGTCCTAAATTTTCTGACACCAATCTCAGGTGGACATTTTGAGAAACAGCAAATGCTTCCCTAGGAAAGGCAAGCAAGACTTCATATATTCCCATTACACTGGGAAACAGAGATTAAATATCTAAGCTGGTGAAAAAGCACCCGTCTAATGAGGTGTGATTAAATCTAAACTCACTAATGAACTTAAGCCATGAGACACAAATAGGGTGCAGGAACGCAGGGCAGCATGGCAGTAAACCCGAGAGCAAATACCGTGCCCCAGCTCAACCATTAGCCTGAAAGACTCTTATTTTGGCAAGAGCAGAGTGTTTTATTTGCACTAAGTGGCTAGTGCTCCATTCTTGAGACTGGGGGAAAACAAGCAGTGTTTAAGAATGAATGCCAGTGAAGAAATAAGTCTGACTAGAATACATACTCAGCCGGTTCAAAGTGCAGGATCTCTATCAATAATAATAGAGAGTTTATGAATATTTGTTAATTCCATTAAATATCCCTGCCTCTTTTTGAACTATAATATCCCCTCTTAAGCTTAAGATACTTAATCTATTCATCTACCTCTATTACTTACACTGACTCCTGTGTTGGCTGATAAATGCACTAACGTGTAAGGCATAATTAAATAACACTGTTCCTGTCAATTAAGGACACTATATGGAAGAAAGGGAATAATGATGGCTATGTGGTGCAGAAGGCTCAATTACCCCCATTTACCAACGGCAGACAGACAAGCCCACAGGGTGCTAACCTGCAAGCAAAACCCATTTAAGCAAGAAGTTGGTGCCTGTCTTATTAATTACAGAGGAGAAATCCACTCCCATGAACCAGTGGCTCTGAGCACCAGCGAAGCATGTAAGCTCTTAAGACTGCAAAAATGCAGCAGCTCAAGGGAAATGCTGATTTGACAGTTTGAATTGGAGGGCTGGTTCATGGATGGCCAATGGACACACAAGCAGCTTAGAGCACTTGCAGGCCATGACTTTGTTCAGCATTCTGCCAGATGACTCTCTGAAAGAAATTAAAGGCCCAGACTGTGAAATACATGTTTCCACCTGCAGTTCAGATTTGAGGAACAGAGTTTCTGCACACACAAGGGTAAATACAAATGTCGTGTGTCTGCCCTCTGGAAAAATGCTGCCACTGAAAAACAAAACCGCACAGTCATCCTCATAGCTCAGCTATTTTAAAAATGGAAGGCCACGAACATTAGTTAGTGCTGAGCAATGTCTCATTATTATATCATAAATAGAAGTTCAGCAAAAACAGCTATCATATATTTGATGTATTTGTACCCGAGTCGGGCATGAGGTGCTACGAGGGACACCTCCAAGTGGTGCAAAGTACGTTCATGTGGTGTGTTCAGCTTGCTGATAGATCAATACATCATGAGCAAAGCCACATGGCTTGTTAAATTTTAAACAGTATACACGGCAAATAAACTCACACATAAAACAAGGTGGCATGACGACTGATGGA
This sequence comes from Doras micropoeus, assembly GCA_028566355.1. Classification (NCBI taxonomy): domain Eukaryota; kingdom Metazoa; phylum Chordata; class Actinopteri; order Siluriformes; family Doradidae; genus Doras; species Doras micropoeus. Next base: position 8,971,538 of record JAOUQY010000049.1, on the reverse strand, counting down.
ACACAATAAATCACTTCTGTTCCCTGCAAGCTTAATGGATGTTTTAAAGAGATGAGGGGGGCTATAAAATATTGTCCTTTTTTTATAGGCCTTTTAAAAAGAAAGATTGGAGGGAAATAGCCATCACTGTCCCTTTAACATCAATCCTGCCCTCATCATCCTAAATATGACAGCTGGTCAGACTTGCCACTTTGAACACAGTGCTATGGTTTGGATAAATAGGTCGTGCATAAATAACACAGATTAGCAAAGTTGTAAGCTTACAGAACTAATTCTTATCAGTCATAAGTACTTTTTATATTGCCTCACTGATGCTTTTTCTACCCAAAAGCCACTGAAAGAAATTCTTGCTCTACTGGTCTTGATCTGCGCTGGTCTAAAGGTGAGAGAGCACACAAACAATATCTGAAACCAGTGACAGTTTTCCAGTTCTCCCTTAATTACTAGTCACCTGTCTGAGAAAATCTATCATGCTCTGCACCATTCATCCTGTTCCTGGGATATTTAAAAGCTGTTTGGAGGATGGACTGCTCCTTGCTGGTCCCATAAACCTAAGCAAGATAGCTGTATGAAGGCTCAGTTAGCACTTTTAATGAGTTATCACTGTTGGAGTTTGTCAGAACTTGGGGGCAAAGGGGTTGAGACATATTGCCTGCTTAATGAATGCTGAGAGAGCGCATGAAAGAGAAATGACTTCAATATTGAAAGTCTGCAAAAGCAGACTCAGTTAAAAGCCAAACATTCTCCGGTAGCAATAAATACCTTCACTTTCTGATTACATTCTTTCCCCTCCTTCTCTCCTTTCTCCTGCTGTTAGACTCCCTCCAGTGCTGGGCTGAGTACTCCAATAGGTTGTGCTTATGTGAGCTCTTAACCACTGTATTCCTTAGCATCCTGCTGACATGCTGGCAGCAACAATAAGTCATAAATCTTCTCAGCTAGGCTGTCCCCAGAGCCCGGTAATAAAGCTCTGCTCATGTAGGACTCATTCTGACCTTCTCAGCATCCACAGGTAAAAGAGACAAAGCCACGTATATCAATTAACAGGAAGTACTTTACAAATTCCAGCTCAGTAAAATTGTTTCTTTGACACAGACCAAGACCTGAGCTAAACATTTTTGTCATGGGTCAGGTTTAGCTGGATCATGGAAACTGGACTGGCATTTCTATATTCTCTACTGAGATACACTGTGGGGCTGTAGGATGCAAGGAATGTTCCACGTGCTTGATTCCTTAAGTATCTTTTGTGGCTAGAGGACTATGGGTTTTCTTTAACAGGCTGAAAAAAAGCTGCCCACATCTGTGGTAATGGGAAACCCAAGGGAAAGCTGTAAAAACCATTTGTGGTTTACCAAGAAAAACATGTGGTTTATGATGTTATGTTCTGCCCTTGAGTTAAAACGTGAGTATGAACTGCTTTTCCTCTCTCAGGAACAGTACGCAGCTTCGTAAAAGTTCCATTTGCTCTACTAAAAATGACTGAACCCTTCATATGAGCAGAGCAGATAGGCTAATCGGTCTGCTGCCATGAGGCAATACTGAGCACTTGATCAACTGCCACAGTCATCTAAATGCTATAAATTGCTTCATTCCACCTGCACCCACACTGCTGCTTTGTTCTGTACTGTTGGCAAGAGCCTGTAGGTGAGCAGATCCCGTCGTTCACGAGGGTGCTGCTCCCATACCTCATCCATTACTGCATCAACCTCCACATCCATTTCGCCCCAAGACACAATCACCCTCTCTCACTCTCACTAACGCTTACTGAAGTGGATTGATGTGGCAGAGTGGCTTTGCTGGCATTGTTTTCTGGCCAAACAGCAGCCCAAGCGGATTAAATTAGTTTCTTACTGGACAGGCATGAGACTGGGGCAAGAGGTGTTAGCAGAAAGTGGAGTGCTTAAAGGTCAAATGTAATTACACAGACCAGAGCCAGTGACGACAGGGACACTTTGAATTAAGTCACTATTAAACACTTCTAGAAAGACACTAGTAATGCTTAAAAAACTTTCAGCTGTACACAGATTGAGTGTTTTGGTTATCTTCACTACAAGGTAATATAGACTTTTGCAAAAGAATTTCAGACCTGTTATTCAGCCCTGACTTTTCAAAGAAATGTTCACATAAAGCAATACAGAAGATATAGTTCATGATTTATAAATGCATAAAGATTTCTCCTGTAGAAACCGTCTGAAAATAACTGCTACAACCAAAACAATATTCATACATTCCCCTTCCTCTTCTTCTGGCATGTGTACATTGTATCTGGGCATATGACATCAAACTTGTGCTAGTCAGATGGCAGTTTGTCAGATTTGTCCTTTAACTGTTGGCTTTTAAAAAGGCATAACTACTCTCGCTTTTCCTCTGCCCCAACCTTTCTCCCACACCACAATCACCCACCTCTTTCTAAGTAGAAAGCTACTCTTTCTTTTTCACCTTCAGCAATGCAGCACACAGCTGACAAACCATCCTTTGCTCCCACTGGCCAAATTGACTCTGGTCCCTACCTCAGACAGGCAGACCTGGTCTGATTGAAAGCTTTGATAGCATCTGTGGGAATCATTTCTCTGCTTTAGTCATCCAGGAGGATGGATTTTGGTCCCAATTACAGATCTACTGGATTATTCTACAGAGGAAGGAGTACAAACCCATTCCATACTTCCATGCTGTCAAACGGAGCCAAAGTTTTTCATGTCCCCAAACATAGACTGTATGAGATAGACTGAATACACTGGCTTTTTGCATACACAAAGTTCATACAGAAAAGAATACTTTTTTTTTTAATGGTACATTTAATGTTTGGATATTACAATTGTGCTTACTGCTCTGTTTTATAGCTGGAGCATCTAGCCAGGGGAATTTTTAGCACTCGGTCATTCAGACCCACAAAGAGAGTCCTGTCACCATGGAGAATCTGGAGACTCAGGATTGGCTCCTTTACACCAGGGGGGTGGAGCTGCATTTCCTCCAAATAACAGCCTTGTAGACTCTTATTAGTGGTGGCCAGAGCCTTCAGAATGGTCCCAAACTCTGACATAATAGAGGACAGAATTAAATCAAATGTTAAGTTGTAAATTATTTAAAAACAGCTGATAGGTTATGACACTGTCTGAAGTAAATTTCTATTTATAAGGCAGACTTGTCAAGTACATTTAAGATCAACAGGGTTTTAACACATTAATGTAATTTAAACATTAGACACCACAGAGTGACTCAGCTTTCCTGGCCTGCAGGTTTGCTCACCTGTGCCAATGTACATGACATGGTGGAGTGTGTCCTGGCCCTGCACAATGTCCACCACTAGCTTTGAGAAGCGCACATTATCCTGCCACACTAGTGGGTTGACGGACACAGGCTGTACCACGTCATTCATCAGGTAGAGTCGCTGGGCATCCTGCAGGCTGCGTTCAGTTAGGCCCTCATTAGGCCCCTCGTCCTCAATGGTACCACACTGTAACAATTCATGTAAAATCTAAATAACAGGTATCATACCTGTCTCTCAAATTTGGATACAACAACGCTAGGAGTGTAAAACAATGTGAGTTTTGAATAAAATGTAATATAATAGTAGTATGTCAGGGTACAGATGCTTACTTTCAAATGTTCAGTTTCCTTGACTAGTCATTTCAAAATTATCTGGTTGACTGTATACCTTTATAGACATACAAACTAAGCACCACCTTACTATAATAACACATAAATAGCACATTACTAAATGTTTATACAGAACTCCCATTATAATATTAATCTAATGTAACTTCACAGCTATGGATGTTGGTCAAAGGCAATCAGAGAACAGAAAGTAAATAGTGTCAAGGTGAGTGGTGTACCTGGAAGTTGGGGATTGGGTTAAGAGTTGGCAGCCAGGTGGAGCGTGGGTTCTCCTGGGAGCGGAATGGCCCATTGAACGCACGTGTGATGGCACTAAGGTTGTATGCACAAACGGCTGAGGCAGCTATACTGTTCCTGTATAAACAATACAGATATGCAAAAAGAGTTTGAGAAAGACAACAAAAGAAATAACAAAGGAAAAGAAATGGGGTTAAAAATAGAGGCAATATTACAATCAGTAACAGATTTCCAGATGATCCATGCAACGAGGAAGCCGAGTAAGGTGAGGTGAGCCGAGTGTCTTGCTAAGTGAAGGATTTTAGCTAAAAGCTTAAGGTACCAGCAGTGCACTTCTAAGCCTTTATGTTGCTCTCCTGATGCTAACAACAGTTTAACATGGAGTTTCAGCTAAGATTTCCATGTGAGAATATAATAGCCACATAAAGCTCAATCCATTTCAGTTGCTGCCACACATTAAAAAGAAGACACAAATGCTCACATGGTGAATTTACTGCTGATGCACACTGCTACTGTTAGGTAAATGCCACTGAAACCTGTGTAAACCACTGCCCACTGATATTTAGTTATCCATCCCATCAATTACTCTGCAGGCAATTAATTAAGATGGGGAAAATGACTTTTGGAAAATGAACACCTTCCTTCTGCTCAAACCTGGTAATCGTGAATCATCTTCTATCAGTATATAGCAGCCATGTCTTTGAATATAAAACGGAAGGCTGTCTTTAAAAAAATTAAATTAAAATTATTTATGTTGCTTTGAAAGGCAGGAGATTTAAAGCCAAACAGTATCTTGAGCAAACAGAAAATATGCAGGAAAGGAAATGAGTGTTTTGATCCGACTCAAAACAAGCATGGGCTGCAGAGACCACTGACAAATGAGCTGCAATAACTAGGGTGCTAGCAGCAGAGCCGTGGACAGATGGTCTCCACGGCTGAGCTCCAGCAGGGAATCTAGCCCTGCCAGACTGTGGAGCTCGAATTGGGCTGTGGTTATTGAGTCTGGAAAAGTACCAACAGAACCTGCACCAGAGGGCTTAGGGTGTAGCTCTGCTATGGGGGCACATGCTGTGAGTGAAAGTGTGAGAGGAAGGGCACTGCCAGCAGGAGAAGGAAGGTTTGACAGTGCAGCTCAAATGACTAGCAAAAACAGCATGATCCTTTACGTGCAGCAAATTGGGCAGTGATGAGATATGGGCTGTTAAGCAGATTAGCCTGGACTAAGCTGGAGTAAGAGGAGACGCTAACTTACTCTGAGATGCCCTGTTCTAAGCAGGTTTTGACATGACATCAAAACAGCTGTGCTTTCATGTTGCTCTTTTTCTTTGATGCTTTCAGTAAGGCACCATGAATATACTGATTCATGATGATGGTCTTTTTTGCCTTAGTAGAAGCATAAAAATGATCAACAGAAATATGCTGCCTCAGCTTTGGCTCTATGCTATATAAAACTTATCATGTTCGTAAAGGCCTTGCAGAATACTGCTGTTAATCAGCCCTCTTTAATCATTGGTGGAATAATAGGCAACTGGAAGAAATAAGTAACAGTTCACAGAGCAGGGAGAATTATTTTAACTGTTCCCCTTCATTGATTTAGCATTCATGTAGGGCTTGTGTCTAAATGAGTCAGAACTCCTGATTAACCTTCAGAAACCATTCCCAAATTTAAATGCGTGTGCAAGAGATTTAACTGTGCTTGCAAAGTGATATGCCTGCAACTAAACAATAATAAACTATATATACATATATATAGTTGCAACCCTTTGAAATGAAAGGGTATTTCTGGACAATATGCTTAAAATAATACCACACGATTGTACTTTCCATGTACTTTCCATCTTTATAGAACACACTCATTAATCAGTAGCAATCCAGGCTGGAAAGAAATATGTGAACCTTTGTATTTAATAACTGATGGACCATACTTTACCAGCAATAACCTTCTGCTAAAGTTTCCGCCATGCATCACAGTCTCATAGTGCTGTGCAATTTCTCCAAAAAGTACAACTTTTGTCTCCTGTGACCACAGAACATTGTCCCATCAGCACTGTCAAAAGGCATTTTGTGTTCAATGAGAAGAGAAAGAGAGAGAGAGAGAGAGAGAGAGAGAGAGTCTGCACAGTATGGTAGAAGTAGAGAAAGCAATTTAGCCCATATATAACTGCATCTCAAATGGGCATGGAACCCAGCCTGAATATAATGCATATATAAGTTGCACCCTGTGCCCATGTGTGACAGCCAGCCTGCCAGTCAGCTGGCATAAACAGCCTGATGCCCTAAACCCAAGACCCACACATACTTATCCTAACATCTAGCATATGAGCGTGGCAACATTTTACTGTGAGAGCAGATGATTATTTGGACCTAACAGCTATCCAGATTGTCCAATTATAGAGTTTTAAACATTAAATTCTAAAATCATTGTGGCAACATGGTCCATGGAGAATAGGGTCAAATAAGGGCATCAACATGTATAGTCTGGTTGTTTGGTGTTACAGAATGTCCATTTTTTTTAAAAAGAGAAAAATACATTATGTCAGGAATACCAATTATATCACAGATGAATGCAAACATCTAGTCAGCAATCTTCTGAAGCATAGGACAGGATTAGTCAGAAATGTTTTACTGCATAATAATGTTTGATTTATAGCACTGGTCAAAGTCATTTCCTGGAGGAGAAAGTCAGAAAGCCACTAAAGAAGACTTTCTAAAGTCATCACATAAGCATAATAAGTATGTGTGACAAAACAGCAGCCATTAAAAGCAGTGGAGCTGAATTAACACAATGGCACCATTCTCATTTCTGCACTGAAACTTAACAAAAAATACATAAAATGCATTCTTTTAAAAATGCATTGGGGTTTGGACAGGGGAATAGAAAGGATAATTGAAAGCGTTTATTGTTGTACGATAGGCCCGAAACTTTCACTATAACCTCCAACATATCCCAATTAGAGCACACGCTCTTAGATTGTCATTGATGGAATATGTTTTGGCTACATGCTTAAAATTGCACCAAGCACAATATAAACACAGCATTCCTCTGTGCAAGATTTAGTACTTTGTATTCATTGCTGTACAAGTGATCTCTACAGTTTAGTATTCTGCTGCTTATGACTTGGAATACGTTAAACTGCATGGTGGAAATTGAGAAAACTTCCATGATCAGGTAACATGCCAGTTGTGTTTGCTCAAAAGTATCTTTGAATCATCTCCGGTTTAAATTGGATGACAAATGTTTTGAAAAGAATGCACAACCACAAATGACGAAACGGCATTTTCTAATGTATTCATACGAGTATGGACAAGGCCTCGCGCTCCCTGAAAGGCTTCCTAATTCAAATTATGTCCTGAGAAATAAAATGATGAAGTCATTATGTGTGATGAAGCATAGTATAGGCAGTCACATGGAGCAAAATGAGAAGATAAAGTAAAGTGTGTTTTAGTGCTTGGGCTCAGCGATGCTATATGATTAGCACTGTTTATAGCTGTGTAGAAATGCACTGACAAAGTGCAGCTTAGTGCTGCAAGTGGCAGAGCTATAAACACAGTGAGTTCATTATGAGGGGCTGCAGTGCTTACAGACCTTTAGGCACTAATTCACAGTGAGAATGGGCTAGCCTTGCCAACTCAGTACCAACTGGTAGAATTACTATTTGCACATACACATTTTCTTTCTCACACACTTTCTCACTGTGTGTGCTTCTCTCACTACCTCACATTCCAGAGGTCCATCCTGTAGGTGTTCAATTTACTGCAGACAGATGGAGACACTGCTCTTATGATTGCATGACTAACTCCCATATCTACTGGAGCTTTTGTGTGTGTGTGTATGTGTGTGTGTGTGTGTGTGTGTGTGTGTGTGTGTGTGTGTGTGTGTGTGTGTGTGTGAGAGAGTGTGTGAGAGTGT
>JAOUQY010000049.1:8728128-8739474 GCA_028566355.1 Doras micropoeus | reverse complement strand
ACAGTACTGTGCAAAAGTTTTAGGCAGGTGTGAAAAAATGCTGTAAACTAAGAATGCTTTCAAAAATGGAAGTGTTGGGAATGCAGGGAATGAACAGAAGAGAAATCTAAATCAAATCAATATTTGGTGTTACCACCCTTTGTCTTCTAATTCAGCTAGACAGCAGAAGAGACCATGGACTATTGAGCAGCCCATGTCTTCTACACAACAAGAATGGGCAAAAATTCCACTTGCAAAACTGTAGCAATTAGTATCTTCAATTCCCAAATTATCAAAAAGTATAATAAAAAAAACGTGATGTAACCCAGTGGTAAGCATGCCTCTGTCCTTTTTTGAGTGAAAACATGAGTTTTTGGTCTAAATTTGTTTATTTAACAAACAGAATTAAGTTCATCAAATCAAATGAAAATCAAATGAAAATCTTTCCTTTGTCCTTCTGTCTGTTAAATAAAGCTCCAAGTGAATTAACAAATTCCAGATTTCAGTTTTTCCTGCACTTTTATAAAGAGTCCCAGCTTTTCTGGAAATGGGGTTTGTATGATGAATACTCATAAGTCCCTTCTTGGCATCTTTACACAAATATGTTTATGTGCATCTTCACAGAGAGCATGACTGTGTACTTACTAGAAAATAAAGAGATGAAAAGACAGAGGAAAATGCTTTTAGGAAGTTTTACAAAATAAAAAGTCCTTGGTTGCTAAGATACAGTAATCACTAACTCAAGTCTGGGTTTAGACAAGTAGAAAGTTTACAAATAGAAGGTTTTTTTAAGTAAAGTCACACCCACTACTGCAGCAATAAAAAAAAAAAACTTGATATCTCAGGGTGCTTTCACATATTCAGTGTTTACTTCATTTGAATTAAACTCCTGTGTGTTAAACTCCCTGTGGTTTGGTTTGAGCAAGTTGGTCTGAATTTGATTCTAACTCTAGAGCAATTTGATTCCAGTGAGAAAATGATTTGACCCTGAATCAACACAACTGCAAGATGTGAAACAACTATCCGGTGTATTTTGTCTTGCAGATTTTTTTAAGCAGGCAGAAACTGAGCTAAAGGACCATTATGCTGCAGAAATGCAACGGATATTTTGACTGATGACAAAAAGAATAAATAAATTGAAAAATATTTATTCAATTTTTGTAAGCTAGTACCTAGTAATTTATTGCGCATTGGCTTTGTGTTTGCTGTGCTTGGGTGAGGTTTGCCGTTTCTGTGTGAACTTAAGGAAATGGTATGTTTATGTTATCCCATCACCATATTCCTGAACAATGAATGTAAGGGGTTTACAAACACACTTTTAACCGGAACTGAAATGTGAAATTACTGGCAGATTTCTGCATTGCCTCCAACACAGGGCTGACATTATAGGCACTAAGCACATATATTGTTTTTAATTGTTAAGTCGTAGAGTATCCCACCATCATGGTTCTGATATTTCCAGACTCTGGACAATCTACCTTACACAATTATGAAAAGATATATCTACTGTCAGCATTTTAATGGGAGATGCATCTAAAATTGTAACAATTGCATAAGACGCAATCTTTTTTCCCTTCCTATAAAGACTAATATAAACATCCATAAGATTCTCATATGACAGATCAAATGATGGAAGATCTGCATAGCCTAGACTGTTCTGGAACAAGATACAGCATGTATGGCTATCCCTTATAACAAACAAGATAAGAGCTTAAAAGTAAAGGTTTTGAAATGACCCTGACAATAGCCTAGGTTTTCATCGGGTTAATTATGCTCAGTGTCAAAACCTTTTTTGGAAAATAAGCCAAAAATTCTAATTTCAGAATGAGCCAAAAGCCATTTTGAACTTCATGAACCTTAAATCAATGTTATGTTAAAATGACACTGGAAAGTGGAGATGTCAAGATACCAGCTTGACTGGCAAAACAGCTTCAAGAAATATCACAGGCACAACGACAGACATTACTATTAAACATTCAAACTGACCTGGATGACTGAAAACCTTGCACACCTCACCTACTGTGCCAAAGACCATGAACTTCTTTTCCTTTGCCACAGGTTCCAAGACCTTCCAGACCAGTCATGCTCAACACAAGCAGGGTTACAAAAATCTGCACTAAGATCACCCATTTGCTCTTTGACTTCAGAATTTTCTCAGGATGATGTTTTATTTAGTAAACTGTTCTGCTGAGCACATAATCAGTCCAGCTTGGAGGAGACTCACTCGTTCCACTGGCATACTGAATCTCAAAGGCAAATAAGTAAAAGGACTTTTGAGAAAAGACATCTGTTTTGAATTCCAACGAGTTGCACCAATGCATGTTATGGTGGGGGACAATTCAATTACAGCAGCAATGCAAACTGTTATAGCTGGAGGTGTGCCAAGCAAGACAATATTCCCCTCTTTAGCCTCAGGTCCTGCAGCCCTCATGCACCTTTAACAAAGCCTACAAGAGGCAGAGTCTTTACATTTATGTATTACATTCTGAATATTTCTAAAGCGGTGAAAGGGATACTCCTGGCTCATGCTTTTGAATGCTTTTCCCCATATACACAGCTCCCATTTGATAGGTCGACCTTATTATAATCACTAGGAGAATGTTTAAAATGTGTCAAACATGGTAAATATTCAAATTGGAACCAGATATGGTCAGTGAAACAAACTTAAATGGCCCAATCCTAATTAGTGACAACACTGTAGTCTTTATGATGACATACTGCATATATGCACTAAAGCTGCGCTTGGTGTTACATCAGTAAGGTTAAACAGAGTGCCAAATGTGGCTAGGTAGCACCAGCTGTCTTCTCAGCTCTTTCAGACAGCGAGGAATCAACATACACAGCCTACTGAACGTTACTCATCTCCATTTAATTATGAGAGCACTCCTAATAGAAGCGTCATCGCAGGATCTCATAAACCCAGCCCTCGACTAGAGAACCCTACTGGGAGTCAAGTAAACAGAGCGATCTGATATGCTAAAGACAACAGCATTGTGTGGAAAGAGCAACAAACATGGTGGCTCGTTCCCACACATGCCATTTATACAGACGATGTTGTCAGGGAACATGTACTGGCATCGCTTTTAGTGGCAAAGCGCGTTTTTAAAAAAATCTATTCATTATGCCAAAAATAGCAAATGCAAAAACATAATTTAAATTAGGCTTGCCGAGCTTTCATTACATGTTGATAAGCATTCTTAAAATATATCCAAGAAAGGAAAAATGGTTTATTTTGCATTTATGCATATTCTGTGCTCTAAAACTAGAAATGCAAATGAGAGCTATATAGGGTTTCACCCACTCATGGCTACTCTAGGCTACAAACCACCTAGATGCAGGATGCACTGTTACTGGAGCTGTAGAGTTTCAGGTTCTCAAACCTCCAGAACCTTCATTATACTGTATTTTTTGCACATTTCCGACACTGATTCCAGCCCCCACATGACATTTCTTCCTCTGCATACAATTGTTAAAAGGAAAAATACAGAAATACCAGCAGTTACAAAAGTGGGATAAAGTGACTCATTTAAATGAAGCACAGGAAAACTGTAATCACACAAGGTTTAAAACAAGCAGGGAAACTCCAAAAACAGCAACAATCTAACTGAACTGTCTTTAGTTCTGTCACTAAAATAGCTGAGGAAAAAATGTCTCTGTGACTGTCTTGTGCTCTATAATTAGCAGCTAAAATTTTAGCATGGTCATGAAACTTCAATAATTTTGCAAACGTACTGACAGCTCATTCAAACATCAGCTATAAATGATAAGGAAGTAAACTATTACAGTAATGGAGATAGGGATTATTGGAGCATTACTACTGGAATCTAATGGAATGTGTGTTCTGATACCCTAATTAAATGTACATTAAATTACAAATCCTGATACACATATAGGCTATGCTGTCAAAAATGCATTTATAAATAAACAGACAATAGTTTTAATTAATGAAACTAGTGACGCTTTTATCATCACTTTTTTATGAAGATTCGCACTGAGATACTGTTTATGAGTTTACTGCGCTGTTACAACAGCCAAACACTGTTGATATTCATTCATAAGAAACAACCATTAATAGCAATGTAAATAGGTGTGTAAGTGCCAAAGGCAGAAACTTCTGCTGAATGCGCGTGACTATCAAGCCCTCAGGTGGTATTGTTTGAGAAACCGTCATGCTACCGTGATGGATATAGCCACACGAGTACTTTGGAAAATCTTTATCACTTAACACAGTCTACCGCTGCATGAAGAAATGCAATCTGAAACTGTATTATGCAAAGAGGAAGCCATATATTCATTTTGTGCAAAAGCACTGGCGAATTCTCTGGGCCCAAAGTCACCCGAGATGGACCGAAGTCAGTGGAAACGTGTTCTGTGGTCAGATGAGTCCACGTTTCAGTTTGTTTTTGAAAAAAACAAAACATCGGATTTTATTTGCCAAAGATGAAAAGCTCGTCCAGACAGTTACCAATGTAAAGTGCAAAAACCACCACCTGTGATGGCATGAGGGTGCATCAGTGCCCACGGCATGGGTGATCCACATATATATAAAGTTACCACTGATGAGGAGGCTTATATTGATATTTTGGAGAGACATATGCTGCCATCAAGACATCTTTTCCCAGGAACTGTGTCTATTCCACCAGGACATTGCCAGGCCACATTCTGCATGAGTTATAACAGCGTGGCTTGACTGGCCTGCCTACAGTCCAGATCTGGTGCATCATGAAGGGGAGAATTAGACAACAGTGACCATGGACTGTTGAGCAGCTCCAGTCTTGTACACAGCAAGAATGGGCAAAACAAATTCCACATGCAAAACTGCAACAATTACTATCTTCAATCTCCAAATGATTAAAAAGTATAATAAAAAGAAAAGGTGATGTGACCCAGTGGTAAACATGCCTCTGTCCCAACTTTTTTTGAGTGTGTTCCAGGCATCAATTTCTAAATGTATTTATATTATCTAGAACAATTAAGTTCATGATTGACAATACTGAGAATATGTTCTTTATCCTTTTGTCTGTTAAATAAAGCTTCAATTGAATTATCAAATTATAGATTTTTTATAGTTTTTATTGAATTTTAATTTTAAGTGTCCCAACATTTCTGGAAATGGGGTTTGTACATGCAGGGGTTTAATACAGTCTTTGGGATTTTAGTCTCACCTGAATCCATAAGGTCACTAATTTGTGAAGATGACACATTTGGAAATTACACCTATTTTAAAAAGCTCTGTAGAAACTAGATGTACTGTGAATATGACAAAGTGGATGAAAGGGCAAGAATTAAGTGAAATAAGCATACCAAATTGCATTCAACCAAATGCAGTGTATGACATTTCAAAATTGTTGCTTAAGCAATTCTTCAGCTATAGAAATGTGTCTTTCACAAAATTTGCATCTAAAGAAGGTGTTATTGTTGCAATTTTCATTTGAGCCTTTACATCACAAGAAACTGCCTGGTTATTTGCTAGATTTTTGCTGATTTGAGCTATTGGGCAAAAAAATGTTTTGAGCCTACCCCAATCCAGGGGGCATTAGCACACAGGGCAATGCACATCGAGGAAAACAAATCTTATAATTGTATACGATATGTGGGGGTATAACCATACCAAGTTTGATGTGAATTGGTAAAGTGTACGTATACCATATCAACAAAAAATGAAGACAAATGGGAGAAAAAGAAGAAGATACAAAAACTATATGACCACCATATGACTATATGACCATGGTGGTCAAAATAAGACAAGGTAATATACACTCCAGGCTTCACTTTCATGAGATTTTCAAGCATTACAGCCTCTAGAACTTTTGCAGAATGAAAAAAAAAACCGTCTAGCGAGCAGCAGCTCTGCAGGCAGAAAGAAACATTGTGTTGATGAGAGAAGTCAGAGGATAATGATTAGATCTGTTCGATCTAACTAGACGACAGGAAGGCTACGGTAACTCAAATAACCACTCTTTTCAACTGTGATGAGCAGAAAAGCAACTTAAAATACAACATGGGCTACGGTAGCAGAAGACCACATCAGGTACCACTCCTGTCACCCAAAAACAAAACTCAGTCTATAGGTGTGGGTGAAAATCCCAAGACATCAGCAGTTTTTGCAATATCTGAAACAACCCATCTGGCACCAACAATCAAGCCATGGTGATAGTGATAGTCTCTGAGATCACACTGACCTGTACTGGATGATTTTTAGCATTGCCCTGTATGAGGCGATGAGCATGTGTACATGTGGTCCTATTATAGTGGCTGGTAAGTGTATGTCCTGTTCAAACTGACATGTTGGTAAAGATTTTTATTCAGTAAGAGACACCACAGGATGCACACTTTTCCTATTGCTACATTTTTTGGTGAGTGGGGGTTGTTGGGAAAGGTTCTAGCCCATGTAAAACCTATATGCATGTTATGGGCATGCGACTTTTGCAGCCACATGCACTACAACAACATTGGTTATAATAAAGGTAGAAACAATCAGGTTCTAATAATAGGTACACTATTAAAAAAATGTGATTTATAAAAGAAAATCTGATTTATAGAATTATTACATATCATACGAAAATCAATAATAATTACTACAGATGTTCTCCAGCAACATCACATAACCGACAGACATACACTATATGGTCAAAGGTTTGGGGACACGTGAGCATCACATCCATATGTGAGCTTTCCCCAAACTGTTGTAATAAATCTGGAAACACACAATTGTATAGGATGCCTTTGCATGCTGTAGCATTACAATTTCCCTTCACTGGAACGAAGTGGCCCAAACATAACAAAGTCCATGGTGTGCTAAGGTTGGTGTGGTAGAACTCAAGTGGCCCAACATCAGTGCCTGACCTCACAGCCACCCTCCAAACTCTAGAGGAAATCCTCCCCAGAAGACTGAAGCCTATTAAAGGAAAGGTGGACTAAATCTGGAATGGGAATTTTCAACATGCACATATGTTGGTGGTCATTTGTTTATAGTGTGTGTATTATGGACATTTTATCCCATTCAAATTGTACTTTTTGTTCTCTTCGTGGCAAGATAAGATTCTTTGTGAAGATAAGTAACTTGGATGTGTAACAACAAAAGTGATGCTGCTCTCCTCTCCTCTATCGTTCTGTCTTACCACTGTACTGAGCGTGATAGAATGCCGTAGCAGTGAAGGGAAGGGGTGTCCTTTTGTGGTTAAACCTGTTAGAACTTAGGAAGTACTGCTAATATTACTTACAGCAACATCAACCTAAATCGTGTGAGCATAGCATTTCAGAGGTTACGCTGTGCTCCCTCATCCTGTATGATTTAGCTTTCCAGTAGGTGGTCTATCAAAGCCAGAATGTTTATTAAACAATTTAACCAAAGCAAAGTCAGGCAAAGTCTACCATTCACATGCTGTGTCATTCACAAAAGTTCATTTTCAAAGGCTCACCCGAGACTCTTGGAAACTATAACAGAAAACACCATTAAGGGTTCCACCTTGAGAGTAAACCCAAGAACATTTTGGAGTTCTAGTGTAGATTTTGCTTTGCTTAATACATCACATATACATATGTAGCATCAAACTATGTTCTCATACCAGCAATACTATGCAAAACTCATGAAGCCAAAATGTATAGGAATATCTCTTCCTACTCACTCAATATTTTAGTCATATAAAACATTTAGAACTTGGTACATGTGAGATACATACTCACCTTCATGGCTTGACACTTTACATTCCCATACATTTTGTTTTATTATGATCGATCATAAATCGTTTGGTTAATAGCAGCGCATTCCGCTGTTAGTCTTGTTCAATTGCTTGAATGGTGTCTCTGCATATGGAGGCCATATAATCATATGGAACACATGGAGCATCCTGACGGGTTAGTTACAGAAACCTTAGCAACAGACTGGAAACAACCCCACTCAGTCCCACTAATGCATAGCTAATTATGCTTGGGTGAAGTGAACACACGTATCAATAAGCAACAAATAACTGTGACTACTTAGTGAACGTTTCATGCTGTAGCCTACAGTATGTTCAATTCAAACATTTCCAGCAAGGTTTAGATTAGAGGTGCTGTGAGGAAGGAGAAGATGAGATTCATTTTAAGGGTCCTGTGTAGACAGTGGGCCAAAAGGAATCCTAGAAGACAAGAAATCTCCAGGAAAAGAAAAACTCTGTAAGACAGAGGTCATTTTAGCCTATTCCGAAAAAAAACTTGTCTAATCCAAACAATCTCATAAACTGTTCTACAACACAGCTGATGTCAAAACATGGTGGCAGCTTTGTGTCATCTTTCTACATCTTGTCACTTGGCATGAGAACCATTTAAACTGTTTGAAGAGTGACCCACTGTTACAAACTCAGAAGCTCACTACACCATGCGACTTCATAAGGAGAAAACTTACCTGCTTCCACAAAAACGTGTCCGACTCGTTGAGTTTCCAGGAGCCCAGCACGTGAATAGCGGCGAGGGTGAGTCCAGTGATAACGGCAGCGCGCATCCTCACAGGCAGCAGCGTGTACACGACGTGGATGAAGAACACGGTCCACCACACGCCTTCGGAGGCGCTGCGTGGCTGCACCAGCACCACGCCGACCGCCTGCACCAGAAGCACGACCACGATCACTACGTAGCACACCACCCACATGTGATCCTGGTGGAAACCGGTGCGGTTGCACACCACCATGAGCGCGAGCACAAGTGTGATGGCCGCTGAAAATACGAGCACGTAAGAGAAGTGGTACGGCACCGTGGCGCAGTGGAAGCCGAGCATGACGGCGCACACGAGCACCAGCACGGCCATTAGCATGGTCAGCGAGCTCTGGTTCAGGCGGAAAAAGTAGCGCTGGTAGAGCCTCTCCAGCTTCTCAGACTGGAACTTCTTGGACTTGAAGACGTGCATGGCGCCGCGGCAGCATGCGCCAAAGGAGAAGGCGACGTCGGGTGCGAGCGCCTCCTCCTCCGCCCTGCACTTGGTCCTCGTCCGTTCCTCCAAGCCCAGCTCCACCGATTTGGGTCTCACTTCTTCATTGGCGTGACACGGCGATGAGCGCTCATGCTTGCCGCCGCTCTCTTGCCACGCAGACTTGGACCTGAAACTGACCCGCGCCACCACGGAGCTCGTGCGTCCAGCCTGGCGCTCGGCTATCTTCTTCTCCTCCTCCTCCTCTTCTTCTTCCTCCTCCCTCCTCCAGCGGCTGCTGGTGCGCGTTAGCTTTCTGTTCGACCTAGCCGAGTATGGACATCCGTTAGAGAGGGCCTCGGCTTCGGCCCAGGCCGATCTGTGCTCGTGTCCTCCCCTCAGGACCGGCGCTCCCACGCCCGGTGGACTCACACTGTTCGACCTGGACATGATTTCTGCATATGACATTTAAGCTTTTAGCCGCCACACTTCTATAGAACAGACCACTGTAATCGGTTCGGGATCAGGGATGTTCATAAAAGAGGCCGCGTTTCTGACGGCATTTGAGGACGTTCACATCGGATTTAAAAAGCGGTCGTGTACAGCAGCGACTGTTTCAAATCCAGCTGAATAAAACGAAAACAATTGCGACGTAAGCAATTGCGACTACGTGCTGCCCCGGAAAGTCTACTTTCATAATATCCCCTTATATAGAAACGTATTAAATTAACGCATGAAGTTCCAGAAACAAACGTCTAAAACAACTTTAAAATAAAAGAGCAAAGGCCAAATTCCGAGACCAAAAAATAATTAAACATGCAAAATATTCATTAAGCACGGGTCCCTGCGCAACCAAAAAGCATCATGGGAAATAAATCCTACAGCACTGGGAATTATGTCTGGATGTTGCACTGGTATTCCTCGTTTTCCTCAGTAGCTGGGAATATTTACTGTGAAGCTGCAATTGTGCGTTTTTGTACGCCAAACCGGGGAGAAATGACCATACTTCCGTCGTTTCCCACAGATGCCTTCATTTGACATGTGGAACAAACAGAGCAGCCTGTCCGATCAGAGAGAGCAGCTGGGACCGGAGAGGGCAGAAAAACACACCATCGTACAGTCCGCACTGATCCATTGGTCTAGAGATCCCGAAAGAGCCGTTCACCTGCGCGAGCGGCGCTTGCCCACTAGATGGTTACATGATGGTGAGGATGAAGAGGATGACAATGAGGAGGAGGATTTCCCCTCATGTCCGAATCCATCACGACCCACTCACGATCCCTGGTCAAACAGAAAAAATGTCTTGCTTTGACGCACCCACACACGTATGCAGTCCTACATTATAAGATCCTAGCGCTGTCGTGACCTCACAGCTGTCCACTTGCGATCAAAATCGTTCGAGCTGGACGCATTTCACACACCCCTTTCTTTCTTACAGCGCAGCGAAAACCACCAGTGCTGCCACCGCACAGACGCAGAATGAGTCCAGCATTGAGGATGCAGCTGCTCAGTGTTCGCGGAGCGAGAGCGGTGCAGGTTTTTCCGTGTAGATGAAAACACACACGCGCGCGCACGCTATTGATTATGTATCACCCTCTGTGGGTGCTTTGTATTGCCATTCAACCAAGTCTGATTTTCAAGAGCCGCCTTTCAGCCAATCAGATTGGGCGCGTGATTGACTAATGTTCCGTCTAGCTTCGCTATTGGCCAGCGGGCGTGTCACACACAGGGGAGTAATTTGGAGGTGTGGGCGGCTCCTGAAAAATTCAGCTGGAGAAGCGTGTGGCTGTGCTCGAAAACCCGTGCTGTCGTGCTACGTAGTGTGTGAAAATAGTAGGCATGCTGCACCACACATCACATAAGCCTACTGTTTAGTGTGCTAGTATGTGTTTTTCGATATGATCCGATGAGTGGCATTTCTCAGGAATTCAGAGCCAAAACGACACAACGCAACGTGTTGTGTGATTGTAATGTAATCTGTGGCATTTTCTGTTAAATGGTTGCTTATAATATAGTCTGCGGCATGAATTGTGCGATTTTATTATAGTTTGTGGCATTTTATGCACTAACTGTGCAATTTTATTGTAATTTGTGTGCATTAATTGTGTACTTATATTATAGTCGGTGGCATTTTGTGTGTTAGTTGTGCATTATAATATAGTATGTGGCATTTGTACTTGTCATACACTCTGTGGCATTTTGTGTATTAAAGGTAGAGTATGTATTTTTCCAGAAGCTTTTTTTAAAAATACTCTTTACATCCTGACAACCTTCAATAAATCAAATGCCTTGACACTAAAAAGGAAAAGTTGTTATCTGTGGAAGTCACAGGACTGTACATTACCTGTCCAGTCGTTTTATTCAGTCTGACTGAAATGATTGGATGGCCTACCTGCCTGTCCACTTACCTACAGGGGTTAGACAATGAAATTGAAACGCCTGTCATTTTAGGCCACAATAATTTATTAGTATGGTGTAGGGCC
>JAOUQY010000049.1:8715609-8728102 GCA_028566355.1 Doras micropoeus | reverse complement strand
GCCCCACCCGGGGATCGAACCCGGGACCTTCTTGCTGTGAGGTGACGGTGCTACCCACCGAGCCACCGTGTCGCCTCATTTGGCTTTTCTATGTGTAAATCCCATTTCATTCAGACAATTTCTTACAGTTCTGTCACAAACATTGACTCCTGTTTCCGGCCATTTGTTTTGTTGTGCCTTTTCTATTTTCAAGGTATATTGCTTTGGGTTTCGTATCCTGTTTTCCGTTTATAACCTTCCCATTTTGTTTCAGCAAATTTTATACACAGCTGACTGTAAACAACCAACATCTTTTGCCACCTTCTGTGTTGGAGTTCTTTCCTGAAGGAGTTCTATATGTTGACATCTGTTGCCAAATGTTTCAATTGGCAACAGTCTTGGTGGAGTCCAATGGTCTTTAAACACTCTCTTTTAACTGCAGACCAATTTACATGTGTAGACTTGTGCTGTTATTTGTTTTAGAAATGCAAATTACAATTTTTTTCCTCAACATTAAGTGGTTTCATCATTTTTTTCCTTGATCTGGAAAAAACATGCCATTAATTAACAATAATTCATTTTAGGTCTGTTTCACAACACCAGAATGTTCAGCTATTAAACAAAATTGTTTTGCATCATATCTGGGCAGCACGGTGGCTCAGTGGGTAGCACTGTTGACTCACACGAAGAAGGTCCTGGATTTTACCTGGTGGGGCGACCTGGGTCCTTTCTGTGTGAAGTCTGCATGTCCTCCCTGTGTCTGCGTGGGTTTACTTCAGGTACTCTGGTTTCCTCCCACAGTCCAAAGACATGCAAGTTAGGTGAATTGGATGTACAAAAAATTGTCCTATAATCATTGTGTGTGTGAATGGCTGTGTCTGCCACCCAGTGGTGGATGGTGCTCTGTCCTGGGTGTTGTCCCCTCTCCCTTTCCTGCACCCCATTCAGTCCCCCAAGGGGCTGTGGTCTCCGGTTGAGAGTACACTGTGCGCATTTGACTGCCGCTTGTGATTGGTGTTAAAGTTGTATGTTGACTGTAAAGCGAAAGATGCTATATAAATGTAACTTTCATTTATTCATTCATCTGTACTTAGTTTATTTGCTACAAAGTAAAAAAAAACCCTGTGATTTATTTTTTTTCCAGGGGTTGTAAAGGTCTGGTAGTAATCCATCCAGTACCAGAGTGAAGACCTCCACCAAAGCCAACAGATAAGCCTTTTACGACAGGATCGTGGATACATGACAAATCTCAACAAAATAATATAATAAATCCGCACTGTGACTCGGATCCGCTTCCAAATTTAGTGGGTTCTTCCTTGGCCCATACACCCTTCCACCAAGTTTCATGATAATCATCCCTGTAGTTTTTCTGTAATCCTGCCGGGAAGTGCACCAAAAACATACCCTCGTTGGTGGATGTACAAAACAACACCACAGTAATTCAGGTTCTCATCTGCATTATAGCTACGATTAACAGACAGTACTAGAGAGCAAAATCTTTACAGTCTCAGGGAAAAATAAATTTAACAGATAAACTGTCTGACATTGCTTAAAGACTTGACTTATTCCTTTTATCTTGTACAAATGTTTGAATGCAGTCTCCTCTTAAAACAAAGGTTTCCAGGGAATGTGAAATGGTTAGTGAGTGTAATCTATTCACTGAAAAGAGAACGTAAGGTGTGCACCCCATTAGAGATAAAGATCTCTACTGCCATCATGTGAATGATCCCTGAACCTTTAATCCACAAATACGCAAGAGCACATACACAGTTTTGAATTAGAAATTAGACAAAGACTGAAAAACATAACTGGTTTCCCAGATTATAAGTTTATTGTAAATATATAACTTTTAATCATACAAAGTCAGCTGGTCCCATGCAAATCCTTGTATCAAAAGCCCAACATTTCCTGACAACTAAAGGTCATGTGTCTTCTGAATTAACCTTGAATGGTGTAGTATGCTAGCATTGCACTACTTAAGAAATTGGGCAATTTCACCTTTCCATGCAGTTTTATGTAAAGTTGCACTCTAGTTTCCCATGCCGAAATGTCTGGGTGCTGAGAGGTTAACATCATTTGTTCCAGGAGCTTTACAGTTAATACTTCAAATCAGCAAACAAGCGAATACCACATCACCAAAATGGATCCTGGGCCAGAACAATTCAAACTGATTAATGTTCAGTTAGCTGATTAATGACTGTAGCCAAGGTAACTGACCAGGAGTTTATCTACCCAATGACAAATTGGCATGACTGTCCTCTACTAATGGTAAATAAAAACAAGAGCATTCCCCTGGCTTCCAGAGATGGCGCTTCTAGGCTATAACCTTTGAAAACAAAGTTCAGACTCAAATGGTGGGGAAAGGCCAGTCTGCTCATTAGGTGTTCATTAAAACTAATGAGTAAGCCCTTCTTCAAGGCTTGAGCTTGCACTTCACTGCTGTTGGTAATGAGAGCAGACAGACAACAAAGCGCTTATTAGCAACTCCTGACTCCTGGTCTGCTCTGCGCTTCATTAGATTTTACTCATTGGAAATGCATGACTAGACGCAGGCTAATCCAATTGCACTAGTTTCCCACTGCCACGTGCTCTTCCAGACTCAACCCTGCCTTCTTTCAATCGAACACTTTAGAAAGTCGCCCAGTGACAAGACTCAAAATCTGTTTAACTGCTTGCTTGAGGTCACTTTTTTAGAAGTTACGGAAAGCGTATACACTGATCACATACAACACAACCCTGTACAATCACTTCAGTTATAGATTATCCACATAACAATCTAATATTAAGCAAAACACAATTCTTCTTTAAGTCATTTACACGACCCTTATAACACAACAAACACTCAACGGAAATGGGAAAACTTATGGACAATGGGTCAGTACCAAGTACAACTCCTGAGCAAATCTTTGAAGAACAACAATTAAATTAGTAGTCACAGAAAACCAACGGAATGTGACTCTATGAACAAAGAAACATTTCATCCAGAACTTAGTCATCCGTTCAGCCTCCTGACAGTGCATAAACAAAACTGCTGTCAATACATCCAAGTACACAGGGCATAGTACAGGATAGTGGCATCACTCTTTTTGATCAGTATTTTTTACTTCAATGTTCCCAATTCTGTCATTACTTCAAAAGGTGAAAGCCAAATCAACCTACTCTATTCCTTCCTCACTAAGGTCAGGGCAACTGTATTAGAACATATTAAAACCAGTTTCACACAAAAAGCTGTGTATTATCAGAAATGCCTTCTATTAAACAATTGATATCATTATCAACATCCCTAAAATTACAAACTGTAAAATATCATTCCCTAACTAGCTTTGTTAGAAATAATCTCTGTATCATTTCAGAATCTTGAGAAAAAAAGCTGGGGTCTGTATATTGACAAGCAACTTTTTCACATTTTAAATCAGCCAAGTTTGGATCTGAAAGGTCGTCTTTTTTTCCCCCTTTCCTCCATATGCTCAAGCCCGTGTTGTGTAGAGTGCTGGCTGCACATTTATTCCACTTTGCTGTACTCCTCCACGTGACCCAGAACCTTCTTTCTCTGCCGCAACATGTGGAAGTAGAGCTGAGGGAATACTGTGGACAGGGGAGACATGTTTCTATATGAATCTGTCTGGGGAAATTAAGGTAGAAATCTTGAAGCAAGTAAAATGTTATACATAAAGACACACTTACATGGGATATAGGAGACCATGGTGAGAATGAGGAAGGTATAATAATCAAAGGAGAAGTTATATTTGTTGGGCAAAGTGACAGAATAGAGGCCTGTCTTCTGAACATAAGGCAGAGCAGCATAGATGGTCAGAAGTTCTCCAGTCACTCCCATGGGGTAGAGTACAATAAAAAATGTGTATCTACAGACAGGCGTGACATGAATTAAATTCTTTGACTGAATACAGCTTTAGTAATAAATGCCATATTGTAACACTAAGAAAACTGTGCAGTATTGATAATGTTTAAAACCTCGACTGATCAATGCTACTATTTAAACATGTAAGCTTGGACTCAGGGGCCTGGTTTTAGTTAATAAAAGAACACCACACAAGAAGAATAATGCATAATCAATAGCACTGTGGGTGTTAAGAGCCTTTACCTTGCCCATTTAATGAGATAAGGCAGGTGGTTGAGTAGGCTGAAAGTGTAAAATGAATAGCGGATGATCTCCGTCATGGTCCATGCTACCACAAAGAGAAGCACACTGTCTTCACTCTGGACCTGAGGACAGAACAGAGGAGCAGAAGACGCCACAGTAAGCATTAAGAATTATTTATACCCGTTTCAATTAAGACATAAAATCAGAACCATGCAGCAATGTTTTCACTACTTTGGATGCATTCTGGAAACCAGCAACCCAGGCAGAGACAAACCACATCTGAAAGCACACCAAACTGCTATGCATGACCTCTAAATCATTCCATTTCCAATAACAGTTCTACACATGTTAAATGTTATTCTAGCAAAACAGAAACAGGAAGAGAGACATGATGGCCTAAACACATAAAAAAAAAAACACAAGTGTTATTGGTCATACTGTTTTTAAGCAGGTTTTTCTTAGGAAAATAAAAACTTACGGTCCTTTAATCTTTCAGCAAAGATGCCTTTCTCTGGGTGAGCAAAGAAAACTTGAACCTTAGTTACAGGGACCAAGAGATTAAGGGTCTTGACTAAACCCAAAGAAGTCTAAATAGTATATTAAAATAATCATTATAATAGTGCAAAAATTTTGCATTATCAAAATTGATTAGTTCATTCCATTACTGTATTTCTGTATGGTTCCATATCACATATCACCTCAGTTAGGAAATAAGAAACATGATGTGGTCTGAATATTCTGAGATCAGAAAGATCTGTATAAGCTACTAACATGGCTGACTTGTGCAAAGGTTACTTCTTAATGCCTAAACAATAACAATGACTTCATGGCTATAAAATAAGATGCAACAATTCAAACTGACTGTCTTTTGTTTTGCAACTAGATGAGACAGCTTATCTATAGATATTGAGCTCAAAGTGTAGAATATTATGATTTTTTTAACATGGCATGTCATCACTTAACTAATCAGACCTGACAGGGCAAAGAAAAAAAACCCCACATACCTTTCTCAAAGACCTGCTTTCTGGTAAATAATTTACATACTGTAACTACTGCAGCAGAGGATCAGCCACAGAAGTCACACTGGTTCTTGTTTAGAAAAATGAAGCCTGTGTTTTTTGGTTGACATACTCAGGTTTAAGACCCCTTCTGCAGTGTGTTATTTTATCATCATCATAGACATAGCGTATTATGCTCTGTAAACACCTGTCCATCTAACCAGCTTTGTATACATAGCTGTGCTATACATCAGAAATGAAAAATAATACTACTTGAACTCACTTCTCTAACACTGTGTGTAACAGCCCATGTGAGGAACACTCGTGACATCACCTGAAACCCAGTCAAGACCACAGAGGAAGGTACAATGCCTATAAAAGTATAAAGAGAGGTGAATTTGCATGCACACAGTGTAACAAGGATAAAAGATATGCAGGTCTAACTGTAACCCCAAAAAAGACACAGAATTTTAACACGACTGATATGACGAATAAGGAAAGATGCATGTATAGGACATGCATGTATGTTTATATACAAAATATATAGGTATAAAATCATTATAGAACTTACCAACAGCACAATGCAATATCTGTTTAGAAAAAAATAGATGGGTTTTTATATGAACACATTTCTAGTAATAAAAAATAAACTAATGTTCACCCACAGTGTTCATCTAAAAACTGCACTAGCAAAATACATATAAAATGTATAAAATGCTACCCATTTAATTATTATATGAATATTTGTGAATGTTTGGGTTATTGGACACCGCCCAAGGTATTGATATACAATCTAATCTGTCTGGAAATTATGCTCAGACAACACACATGCTATGGTGTGAATGACTGAACTGTAACTGTGCCACTGAACCAGGGAATATGGAAATCATCACACACACCTAATTTGCACTCTGGACTGCTGCCACAAAGGCATTTGTTTTGGAACTCAGTAGTGTAGTGAAGTGCTGCTCTATAAATAGCTCACTGCTTTTTAAGTATGTGTTTCTGTGCAAAGGCATTTTTGTCACTCTGGCAGGAGAACATGTTTGATCCCAAACTGACTGTGTTGCAACATATGAGAAGAGTTTGTCCGATTATCTCACAGCCCACCACTGACCTCAAGGAGAGCTCCAGTCTGGAAGAATTTCAGTGGCTTCTCTATTGAGTAGTACAGACCATGGTAGCTGCCTCTAGTAAGATAGGCCCGGACAAGACCCACAGCAATGACCAACCACCTGAAACAAAAAGAGAACCCAGAAAGTTTTAGGACAGCCAGGAAGAGCAGAGATTATATCCAGTATGCAGTCTATAACAGATTTCATTTTGCATCCTGTCGAGAGATGGACTCCACAAGAGTGTGCTGTGATATCTGGTTCCATGATGTTAGCAGCAGATTCTTTAATTCTTGTAAGTTGTGAGCTGGGGCCTCCACGGATTGGGCATTTCTACTGAACTCTATGCCATGTTTCTCAAACCTTTTCTGAACAATTGTGCATCATCCTGCTGAAAGAAGCCACATTAAGGAATAGCATTGCCATGAAGGGGTGTACTTGGTCTGCAACAATGTTTAGGTAAGTGGTACATATCAAAGTGACATCCACATGAATGCCAGGACCCAGAGTTTCCCATCAGAATGTTGCCTAGAGCATCAGACTGCCTCCACCAGCTTGCCTTCTTCCTATAGTGCACCCTGGTGCCGTCTCTTCCCCAGGTGAGTCACACACACCCGGCCATCCATGTGATACTGAAATGTGATTCATGAGACCAGACCAACTTCTTCCATTGCTCCTTGGTCCAGTTCTGATGCTCATGTCCCCATTGTACGTACTTCTGGCAGTATGGGCACTCTGACTGGTCTGCAGCTACACAGCAAGCTGCGATGCACTGTCCAATTTCGATATTTGGGGATTTTAAAATCTGATAATGATATATTGGCTGATATTCTTTTTTTTTTCCCCAAAAAACACACATAATCAATGATTTACCCTAAAATTTATTTTATATTAACATGACATAATGTAATTTAAAATAAATAGTACTTTGAACAAAAATATATTTCATTTGTGAGTCTTAAGTAAATAAGAGTCAAATGTATACAATTACAAAAAAGTCTAAAATAAATACAAATAAAAAAAAAAAACACAGAACAAAACCAGATCCATTATAAACTACATAATACTACTAATAATGAGCATTAAAATAATGTGCAACGTGTAGGATTTAGTGGCATCTAGTGGTACCTCTTCCCTCCCCACTCCCTGTCCAAGTGTGTAGTAAAACCTACAGTGGCCATCAGGTGCCCATGGTGCATTCTAACTGCCTTTTCTTCATTGTAGTAGTGTTTTAAGCTCTCCATTTACAGAGGCAAAGACCAGATAGAAGGATTACAGTATAGAGAATTAGTGTGAAATTAATCGCACAGTGTGTCACTCAATTTCTACTACTCTTACATTCGATGTAAAATCACATTTTTTTTCTCACCAACACTTTGGCGCATAGACAAGCAAACTAGCACGTTACTTGGGATGATACTTTGTGAGCATTTTTCCCCGGGAAGAAGGAACTTGAATTTGGAAGCAAAATGTGTGCACTGAATTACCTGTCCAACAGAAAACAGGACCTTTGAAAACATTTGTTCCTTATCAGCAATTTCCATCTGGGAAAATCTTACCAGTTTTTTCTGTGTTTTCTGCCTGTCCTGATTTTGTTTAGCTTTTTTGATGAATATTATTCATGCTTCCTTGCCTTTTCATCTTCTTCTAATAATAATAATAATAATAATAATAATAATAATAATAATAATAAAAAAATCCTCCACTTCTCAAAACATAGATTCTCACATTTGTTAGCCAGCACCAACAACTACTGATTCCTCTTCATTTTCTTCCCTGTCTTCCAGCCAAGCTGTGCTACATCAGTGTAAAAACGTGAAATGTGTTGCCTGCTCTGGGCTACTGTAGAGAAACATGGCGGCACAACATGGCCGCCTCCATGGAAGACGACCCTCTCGCATGTAGATATGAACGGCTCATTCAAAGCTAACAGAAACCTAATGCTTCGTAGTTACGTGCCATTATACACTAATTCAAATATAATAATTAATATTATATTCCATTTCTGCTAATAGAGTCCCCTATATCCTACACACTACACCTTTACAGGAAATACTGCGTGTCTGCTGTGTGGGCCTACAGTGGAATTGCAGTGTGCCCTCTGCTGGACAAACCACACAACAACACCACTAATAACATTGTTATCCACAAGGGGGAGCTGTTGTGCTTCGCATCTAATGACACCACGGGTCAAATAAACGCTGATGCTGGCACGCTGAGTTATCGGTCGGACTCTGGTAGCCAGCACTAACGTTTTCCTTGTAACGAAATGATCAGTGCTATTTGCTTCAGCTGTCAGTGGTTTTAAATATTATGACTGCTCAGTGTATGTGCTGTTGTAAATGCTGTCATGCAGTGGTTAGCAGCAGTTTTATTATTTTGTTTGGAATTCCTGTGAACTAGGTTTGCCCCAATCCATGCCATGAAGACCCATTTCAAAACTACACTTTCACCATTAAAAACTAGCTGATCTGAACGAATATTTCCTTTTTTTGTACAACAATCTGTTCGAATAGCACCTAGAACAAGATCAATATTAGGAGCAGACAACACCGCAAAATTATTGCCAATCACTATACATACTTTTTACATTTACATTTTAACAACACACAATATCACATAGTTTCAGTAACATTTTTATTCATTCTCTACCATTATTTATTAAACAAGCAGAAAATATGAATAAAATATTACAAAAACCGATATGGTAATGGTGGTTTAACTACTAGTTATTGTGAGAAATGATGGAGTTTATCAGGGTAGTAAAAGTACCGAGCCTGACGACGGCTATACTTTGAGAACATTGTACTGTGACCTGATGCATGATGATATGGAGAGCATGTCATCACATCAGCACTTCTGCAATCCAACAGGGAAAGACACTATGCTCATTACAGCATACCAGAAAATTACCTTACAGCCTAATATCAACGTCAGTGAACATCCTCAAAATCAGTTCTCTAGCACTAAGAGCTAAAGTTACTATTTCACACAGAACTAAAGATATAACTCATTTTCTAAGACAGTTTCCTATTTTGTTTAATGTTTGGTTTATAGTTCTCACTGTTTTCTTGCTTTTATATTGAACTGCCTGATTTGGTTAACTGCAAGAGCTTCTCCATCCATCAACACAGTTCACCACAACTAGGCAACAAACCCAGGACTATCTGCATATTGTCCAAATGTGTGTGTATCACTTTCGCATTGCATAATAATAGGGGGAACAAGTAGTGAAATACTTCTCAAAAATTATGTAAACAAAAAGTGCTACATAACTAACCGGATTGTTAGTTCTATCAATGTATTGATTTTACTAATATTGTTATAATTAAGCCTTTCACAACCCAGAAAGCTAAAAGTGAACAAGTGTACCAGCAAAGGTTGAAGAATGCTGGTAAGACTAAGACCGGCAAAGCCAGTGACCGCTGGTGGTGGTATTAGATTGGAGGCTGAAATCTGATATCTGTCAATAGTTACATAATGGAGTTAGCTATTAGAGTTGAGCAATAAATTCTGCATATCACAAGGTCTCACTGATGGCATAAGAAGAATGATGTGAGGCAAACTATTATACATTTATACACACATACTCAGACAGACAGGAAGCTGTATTTGTGATTTATAATTTTTTAAGCATTTCAAGTGTATAATGCTCTATTGGCTTCATGCCCATTTCATTAAAATCAAAAACACTAAACCCACGGTTCGGTCACCTGTGTAATTTTGCAATGACTATGCAACGTGTTTAATCTAACTACTTTTAGTGTCTCCCCAAAGGAATTTTGCAGGGGAAGGGTGGGGGCAGGGGGAGGGGTGATAATAGAGTAATTAATCCACCTCAATCATGTGTATTACACTCACAAGTGTGCTTCATGTGGATCACTGCTGATGATGTGTTGCGAATGTGTGAGTGACAGGGGCTGAAAATCTTTCCAATGTGTAATTACATGATATGACCATCACTGATAAGCTGCATGAATCTACAGTCTGGGCTAAAAAGAAAACAGCCCCAGAGACACTTCAGCACACCATTTTTATGGGAGCTGGTGCACTTGGTTCTACAAAATAACTAAATAATCTGTTTAAAGGCATTTGTGCAAAGCAAATAAAGTGATGTAGATGCCAAACGTGAAACGGTATACTGGTATTTTTTTGGTCTTTGCAACACAGTTGGCTTTAGCCCTACTAACCCATTCATACCTGTAAGTACCCTCTGGCAGAAAGTTACACTCTGAGCTCATTGCTTATCTCTGGGTGTTGCGCAAACGTGACTAGTCCTGTTTGGCTGCAGTAACACTGATTCTGTAAAACTGCCAGTGTTTTATAGCCACATTTGTTCCTAGTGCTCAGTCACAAAGCACAAAGCATTCATGTTAAAGTTCCTTACGGTGTCATGTACTGAAACCTGCTTCAATAAACAGCACTCTGAGATACATTCAAATATTTTTTTACCATAATTTTTACCATGCATGAGTGCAAAGACAGGATCCACTACCAGCCAAGACTGAATAATGAGCAGGTTTTCCTATTACTACCACTGCAGCTGTGCTTTATGCTTGTTAACAAACATGCTCTGTGCTCATTACAAATCCTGAATAACAACTTAAAGACGTCGTGCAAAACAAAGCACACTACCGACAGCCTTAAGCCTTCACCGTGCTGTACGGATCAGGAAGTAGATTTCAGCCTGCTAGCTGAGATGTGTGTGTGTTCATACCCAGCGGTCATGATCACGTTGTAGATGACCAGGTAGGCGGTGGCCAGAGCGCCAGCTCCCTTCTTCTTCTTGTGGTTGTGGTGGTCCCCATCGCTAAAGGGTTTTTTGGTGCTCCCCATTACAGGTGCAGACATGGCTGAGCTGTCAGATAGCTAACCGCTCGCTGCTGGCGTCCCTCTAAATCAGGGTCCTTAAGCCAGTTTAGGGATTTAGCCGGAGCGCCACCTAGTGGACACATGAAATCTGCACTCCAGTGACTCCACCACAATCTGAATAAATACACAAAACGGCAAGCATAGAGGAATAAACAATGTCCCGAATGGCGTGTAATTAAATGCACAGATCACTCATAAATACGTCTGAACAATGAAAAAATCTTTTATGCATACATCCATGAATATATTTTAATAAACCAGTGTATATCACACGCTAGGTGGCAGTATATAACCAGTTCTAACGGACGCTTAAGCGGCCCATCATTTACGCCTGCGTAAAATATCAATGACGTCTGAAACTAGTGAAAATATCAATAACATCTGATTCTAGTGAAAGTCACTTGTGTAATAATAAAATAATAAAATATACCACGATACAAAGTTGTAAAATAAAACCAAACCTGGACGTGTCAACAGTGAGGGTGTTATTTACTTCCAGGCAGTATGAAGGCAGCTAGTTAAGTTTACGGAAGGGAAATGTTGAAATTGCACCGAATTTGATGGATGACAGATTTTTTTGTTATTTATAGAGTTATCTGGAGAGTCATTACGATTGAAATACATTGTAAGTGAGGTTTCAGGTAGAAAACGGAATCAAGATGCCGTTATTTGGGCAAAATCCTTTCGATCAGGATGTCGGTGAGTGGGATTGTGTTTTAGGTTAGCTTGAATCACACAGTGTTGACTTAGCCTGCTGTCTGAGTTAGCAGGTTACCGAGTGTTAAAGGGCAGTTACTGAGAAAAAAAGTTAGTAAGCCGGGTATATAAACGCGTAATAATGTGTTTAAGAGCTACTATATTAAAATAGGATAACAGTGTTTTTCTCGCCGAAACTGCTGTTAGTGTTGTGACATAATAACATGCGTATGTCATATCCGCATACCAGCTGTAGCCCCGTGCTGTGGACAGAGTCCCATTATCATCCACATGTCCTTTATTATTTATTATTAGTAGTAGTAGTAGAGTAAGTAACTATTTTAAAACATATATATATATATGTTTTAAAAATATATAAATATAAATATATATATATATATATATTCCAGGCATTCAGTATGTATTGCCTGTTCCACACTGACACCATATGATCCTATCCAGTAACTTGTTGCTCTGTCACTTGCTGGTAAAACAACTGTTAACAACTACTTCATCTGCTGGCTGTTTCTGTGTTGTATTGTCAAATATTAGCTAATGACACTCAGCGGCTAAAAAAAGCCCCAACCAGCACTGCTCCTTTATCACAGGGTATACAGCTGAGATAAGAAATAATAATTTATAGACTGTTACAGAAGTTAACAGGCCTATCTGTTCTGCTGAACTGTTATTGTGGGAGGTTTGTGATGCCCAGCTGACTTGATCAGATTAATTTC
>JAOUQY010000049.1:8401112-8412846 GCA_028566355.1 Doras micropoeus | reverse complement strand
TCACTCATTTACTCACTCACTCACTCATTTACTCACTCACTCACTCATTTACTCACTCACTCACTCATTTACTCACTTATTCTATCATTCACTCATTCACTCACTCACTCATTAACTCACTCACTCACTCATTAACTCACTCACTCATTTACTCACCCATTCACTCATTCACTCTCTCATTTACTCATTTACTCACTCACTCACTCATTTACTCACTCATTAACTCACTCACTCACCCATTCACTCACCCATTCACTCATTCACTTTCTCATTCACTCATTTACTCACTCACTCATTTACTCACTCACTCATTTACTCACTCACCCATTAACTCACTCATTAACTCACCCAATCACTCACTCATTCACTCACTCATTCACTCACTCATTTACTCACTCACTCACTCATTTACTCACTCACTCGCTCATTTACTCACTCACTCGCTCATTTACTCACTCACTCATTTACTCACTCGCTCATTTACTCACTCACTCACTCATTTACTCACTCACTCATTTACTCACTCACTCACTCATTTACTCACTCGCTCACTCGCTCATTTACTCACTCACTCGCTCATTTACTCATTCGCTCATTTACTCACTCACTCGCTCATTTACTCACTCACTCACTCG
Organism: Doras micropoeus; assembly: GCA_028566355.1. Lineage (NCBI taxonomy): Eukaryota > Metazoa > Chordata > Actinopteri > Siluriformes > Doradidae > Doras > Doras micropoeus. The sequence continues at coordinate 8,412,211 of JAOUQY010000049.1, read as the reverse complement.
CTCATTTACTCACTCACTCACTCGCTCATTTACTCACTCACTCGCTCACTCGCTCATTTACTCACTCATTTACTCACTCACTCATTTACTCACCCACTCATTCATTCCTGTACATTACTGATTTATCCCGCTCAGACTTGAGCCTGTTCTTGTCTGTACAGGTCATCAGTCGCATCATCAAGTACCGTTCTCTTCCAGAAGTCTGCGTCCAGCCAAGTACAGTTTAAATGCCTGGATGTGTTCTTGCTCCAGCCATATTAGCGATGAGGTGACTTGTCTGGACATGGGACAGTCAGATATCTGAGCATTAGTGGTGTGCAATACTGCAAAATTTGGGCCCAATCCAATACTGAGTAAATACAGATCCAGTATCGCTAATATCAGTACCTTTCACTTATAAAATCAGTTTATGTACTTTCATGTAAGAGAGAGCAGTGTGTCATAATTTGTGAGATCAATGTATCATTAATACGCTACATCTGAATACACTGAAGTACCAGAAAATTGGTACACCAGTGAATACTTGGAAGGTCCCCCACAGGATCTTGGAGGGAACGTTGCACAGTCCTCACGCTGATATTTGTTGAGGCCCCAGCATTGAACTGCGATGTTACTCGAGGCAGTGAAACGATTTTTGCCACGTTCACCCAGAGTCTTTTTACGGCCATGCTGCTGTGGTAAGTCTGAGGTTTTGCCCAAATTCTTGTAGTCATGGTAAATGCTATGAACCATCTCATGAGCTCCAACTATTAAACCTTGCTGAAATTGTGATGACTTGCCATTCTTATGGAGGAAACGGCTCTAGAAGCTTCCATAGATGTCTATCACTTTATATACGCACTGGCGGACACAGCCAGTGACGTGCATAAGTGGTGTTGCTATGTGTTTTGCACAGGCTCTAGTACCAGTTTTTCTGGTACTTCAGTGTACATTTTCATAACCACTAAATGATTTTGTGATTTTTGCTTTCTACTGTTCATTAGTTAATCATGAGCATATAAAAACCTAGGACAGTAAAGTTTTTAGGCAAAACCAAAAGATTTTTTATCATAACTATATTTGCAAACATGAATTCTGCACAAAATTACATAAGTAACATAGAATCTTTAAAATATTTACTACTAGAATAACAAAATAATGAAGTCTATAGCCTGTCTACATGTAGCCTAAACATAGGAATCCTGCAGCGTCCCTTTTCCCAGTTAACAGTTAAGACAAGGTTTATTATATTCAGCCATACCAGCATACCGTTTCTTTTGCAGCTCAGACTTTTCTTTTTCGGAGTTTGGTGGTGTTGCCACAGTAGCAAACGGCCTTCTTGCACACATCACAGTTTGTAAAATTTTCATGTACAGCTGTAAAATATCTCCAAACGACATTCCTCTTTCTCTCTGATATGCCATGCTCTCACTCACTGGAGCCTACATGTGTCTGCTCCCAGCGCCACCGCGTCATGTGACGGCATGACAACTAAACGGAGCAGGAGCAATGCGTGCATGTAAGATGTGAAAGGAGCGGTCTTTGCATAAACTCGACTTTTACTGAACGTAGAGGAGAGAAACGGAAGCAAAAGCTTCGATCCCATCACACTAGTGCAGAATGACCATACAGCGTCCTTACGTCCTCCCGTCCTCGGGAGTTTGTACTCGTGAGTCGAACTTACCAAGTCTGTACTACTAAGTACCTGGTGTACTTTGCATTGAGAAACGCCTTCATGGAGGATCCTGAGTCTATCCCAAGAACACTGGGCATTGAGAGAGAACAGCAGTCCATCGCATAGCTCACACACAGATACATGAACTTTCATGTACTCATAGGGAAATTTTGCAACTTTTTTGGAGGTGGGATGAAACCGGTGAACCCCAAAGAAAACCCACACAGACACAGTGTGCTTATGACGAGAACATGCACAGAAACTCTGCCTGAGCTCCGGAGCTGTGATGCAGCAAAGATACCTGCTGGACCCCTGTACTGTCCACGGCATTCGCTGTTTATTTTTTGTATTGTAAGACCAGGGCCGTGCAGAGACCTTTAAAGGGACAGGTGCTCACATTTAAAAAGGGGCACATGGATCATGTGCGATAACCGAATATTATAAACGGTTCAGATTTGACTTTAAACTGGAAGTTTAAATGGAGAACAAGAAATCCCTTCCTCATCCCTTCCAGATGAGCTGCCGGTTGTGCGCTTAAGTTCTTGCCTAATGAGCGACAGGGGGACGCACAAATGGGTAACGTAACAAACCCACGGCTACCGGCAACTTCATCTTTCAGCTTACGGATGGAGTTTTTCTGGTATACTTGAATGGTCTGCACAAAGCCCTGACCTCAACCCCACTGAACACTTGGAAATTCATTCTTGACCTTCTTGCCTGACCTCAGTGACAAATCTTCACAAACACTAGTGGAAAGCCATCCCAGAAGAGTGGAGGCTGTTATAACCTGAAAGTGGGAACAACTCCGTATTAACGTCCATGATTTTGGAATGGGATGTTCAGTACTTAGGTGTCCACATATCTTTGGCCATATAGTGTAACTTTATAATGTTAAAACATGTCTGACCACAGTCTGAAAGGAAATTGATATCCCGAAATGAGACGTACTGTCTCCAGTCTGACCCGGAGAATTCATCCATAAATGTTATAGCGTTTTTATAAATATCCGATTTTCCTCTAGGAGTCAGTGTTCGGTATTTTGTTTGAAAATGTCAGGCCGCTAAAATTATTTTTAGTCTGACAGAAAAGGTTTTTCTAAAATGCCGTCTTGGTTCCAATCCATCCCAGTATCCCTCGTCATTCAAAGTGTGTATTAGGTACAGATCTTGTATGACTTAACTACTATCCATCCACTAACAACAGGTACACATCCAGTAAAGACACAAGCGATGTTACTTGCAGTAGCAGGTCCTTAATACAGGACTCAAATACTGAGAATATAGACTTAAATCCAGTAAATACATCAAACACATTTCATTAGGAGAAAACTTTTAGTTTATGCTCCTCCTTCCTCTTTTTCCGCCCTCTCCTTTCCGGACTTTAGTAACAAGTATTTTTATCAAAACTTTATTTTACTTTCTTTGTTTTATTTAAACTGTAAAATTCTTCTCACCTGACTGGCCTTTGGAGGAACTGATGCCTTTCCAAAAATGTTTCCTATATCCATCTACAGATAGAACAATAATATTGAGTTATGATCAACTATTAATTTATTATAAACATGTATCTGTAAAATATACAGTCATAAAATCAAGAGAACAAGCCATCTGTTCATGTCTGCCCTATATACTGCAGTCTTTTTCAGTAGGTTAACTTTACCTTCATTATTATATATCATCATCATTATTAATCTTCATTAATTTCCTGACTAGCATGATGCAGTTACTGCTAGTGCATCACTGAGTTTTCATTTTGGTTAATTTATGTTTGTAACTGACATTCAAATAAGGTGTTTTCTTTATTTTTGTGTTGAAACGCCTTCAGACAGTCTTCACCGTCCACTCACACAGAGCCCTTCTCCCTCACACAGTATTTTAGTAAAGCGGTGCAGAGCGATAGGTGCTCACAGACCAACCAGGTTTCAGGGAGGTTATTGGGCAGTGGCGCCTCCCCCAGGTCCTAGTGCCTCAAATTTCATTACAGTGTGAATATGGAGACAGATAGCACAGTTGAATAAGAATTCAACATTCTTGAATAAGAATAAATAAGAAAAACTATAGATGATTTAAAGTAATAAGGCATGTTTATTTGGGGGGTAGAGAACATTTAGGGTGGACTATAGCCCCCCTAAAACAGGTCTAGTGACATCAGTGACAAATCCTAGATTGTACTGGAACAGATCTAGAACTCTACCTCTCTCAGAGACTTCTGACTGATATTAACTATGTAAGATACAATTTTACTTTCTAGAAGCAAAGCATTTTATGGAGCTGGCTTGTAAATCATTCATTCACTCACTCACTCACATTTAGCACTGGGAAATTTTCCACAAGGGGGTGCTGCTGTGCTTCAGACAGTCCCTCTTGGCTGCAGCATGGCCAGATTAGTCTGGAGCTAAAACCGCTCTGTGGTATGACTAGACTAGTCATGGTTGAGGTGGGAGACATTGTCCGTGATGAGCAATCCTTTCATAAACATCCAACTGCACCAAGTCCCCATTGGCCCTAATAACCTGAAATAAGCTTTCCTAATTAATTTAATTAGTCTGCTGGCATCTTCTGCCTTAATGTCCCTCTGCAGCCTTCTTATTTTCTTGCTAAGTAGAGAAGTTTGTTTTGTGGTATAGCAATGGAGACGGCAAGGAACACGATGCACAAACTGTCACCTGTTTTGTCTAAATGAAGCCGACCTTTTCATGTCCAGGTTGCACAAGTGCTGTAGTCGCGCGCACACAGCGTTTCTCCCCAAAATAAATTGGTTTGGAACACAAATAGTTGCTTCTCAGCTCGAACTGTGGGCCAGTTTACTATATAGCTCTAATGTCCCAAGAATCCCTAACAGAACCGGTTCAAGAACCTGTTAGGGTTAAAAAAAGCCCCATGCTAGTGCCGTCTGGCCCCCACAGTCCTGCCCTCATGAATCTCTTTATTTTTTGGTGCAGAGTGTTGTACTCTCTTGTTTGGGGATTCGTATCTGTAATTAGCAGTTGTCCTTACTCAGTATTCCATCCAGTATTATTCAGTTACTAGTCAGTGAAACAAAATAAGGTCAGTGGTGTTATGTAAGTGAGATATGTGAGTCTGGAACCAAAAATGGGTCTTCAGAGAGTAATGGGTTAAGGGTAAAGAAGACTTTGAGTCAGACTTGGAACAACTTGTCCTATTTTAGGAAGTCCTGTTTTTTCAGATTGAGGTGATTCTTTTTTAATCGGGTAAAACGTAATAATCCTTAATGGGGTTTAAACATTTTGATGAAAGGTGAAAGAATAAGTGGTACATCAAAGTTCCCCCAGACTGCTGATTCCAACTTGAAGAAAACTTGGCTGGCTGGTTGGTTGGTTGGTTAGTTAATTAGGTAGGTAGTTAGGTAGGTAGTTAGTCAGTCAGTCAGTAACAATCCAGTTCCATGGGTGCTCCATCAAAAAACTGGATCCTTCATGTATAGGTTATACTGGCTCTGATTTATCATTATGTATAAATCTTTTTTAAGTTGTATTTTGATACATTTGACTTTAAATATCTTTTGTTGTACTTTTCTTCAAAGTTTATTTTTACACTGCATTATGCCATGCTATCTAAAGGACAAAAGAACACTAGCCAATATATCCTTATCAGATCTTTACATCCTCAAATATCAAAATCTGTATCAGTCTTAAAAATCCTGCATTGGCCAGGTTCTAATCCCAGCCCCCAGTATAGCAAATGAAAGGTGTCTCATTAGAGCAGTCAGTGTTTTGCTACATCCACAAACCGGCAGCAGTTATACAGTGTGAATAGCCATTTTATACAATGTAGTGTCTTCATTTTAAGGGGAAATAGTGGTCTGAGCATTGACAGCAACGGAGAAAGCATGCTGAGTTGTTCTTGTCCTAGTGTTTGTTAGCCCCTGTAAAAGTGCACTGAACATAGGTTCATATAAGACAATATGGCATTTTTAGGAATTTATGCTATACGTTATGACTCTTTGAAAATGGTTTGAACAAGAACTCGTGCCAATTGCAAAAATGAAAGTAGCTTTAAAAAGCTGAGCAATTCCTTGCTGTTCTACACTCCACACGGAATAAAGAGGAATAATGCGTGCCCTCTTCAGGTGCACTATCGTACCTGCAGTCATTTAAGGTGGAAAGGCAACACTTCAGCCTTGTGACAGTGCAGTAAAACAAAGAAGCATGAATTTTTTTTTCTTTATTTTTGTAAAATAACAAGCCCAAAGAGTAAGGCACATAGTTTACTTGTTAGCTTTAGCTTTGTACACAATAGCACATGGGTCAGTGTTACCATAGCATAAAGCAGATTAGGGTTAGGGGTTAGAGATTAGAGTTTAGGGTTTAAAGGTTAGGGGTTAGAAGTTAGGGGTCAGGTGTTGGAGGTTGGGGTTTGGGGTTAGATGTTAGGGGGTTACAGGTTGCGGTTAGGAGTTAGAGGTTAGGTTTGGGGATTATGGTTAGGGGATAGAGGTTAGGGGTTAGAGGTTAGGTTTGGGGGTTAGGGTTAAGGGATAGGAGTCAGAGGTTAGGTTTGGGGATTATGGTTAGGGGATAGAGGTTAGGAGTTAGAGGTTAGGTTTGGGGATTATGGTTAGGGGATAGAGGTTAGGGGTTAGAGTTTAGGTTTGGGGGTAAGGGTTAGGTGGATAGAGGTTAGAGGTTATGTTTGGGGTAAGGGTTAGGGGTTAGGGTTAGGGGCTAGGATTCATAGGTTAGGGGTTAGAGTTTAGGTTTGGGGGTAAGGGTTAGGGAATAGAGGTTAGGGGTTAGAGGTTAGGTTTGGGGGTTAGGGTTAGGGAATAGAGATTAGGGGTTAGAGGTTAGGTTTGGGGGTTAGGGTTAGGGAATAGAGATTAGGGGTTAGGTATGGGGGTAAGGGTTAGGGGATAGAGGTTAGGGGTTAAGTTTGAGGGTAAGGGTTAGGGAATAGAGAGGGTAGGTTTGCGGTTAGGGTTAGGAAATAGAGGTTAGGGGTTAGAGGTTAGGGATTAGAGGTTAGGTTTGGGGGTTAGGATTAGGGGATAGGAGTCAGAGGTTAGGGGTTAGACTTTAGGTTTGGGGGTAAGGGTTAGGGAATACAGGTAAGGGGTTAGAGGTTAGGGAATAGGAGACAGAGGTTAGGGATTAGAGGTTAGAGGTTAGGGGTTAGGGGTTAGAGGTTAGGTTCAGGGGTTAGGGTTATAGTTAGGGGATAGGAGTCAGAGTTGAGGGGTTAGAGGTTAGGTTTGGGGTTAAGTGTTAGGGGTTAGGGGTTAGAGGTTAGGGGTTAGAGGTTAGAGGTTAGGGGTTAGAGTTTAGGGATTAGAGGTTAGAGGTTAGCTTTGGGTTATAGAGGTTAGGTTTGGGGTTTAGGGTTGGGTTAGTGGTTAGGTTTGGAGGTTAGGGTCAGGGCCCTGGAAACATGGATACACTCCCAACCAGTGAAGTGTTGCCCATTATGTACTGAAGTCTATATAATGATACCCCTAGTTGGGGTTTGGCATTATACTTTATAATTATATCAAATCCAGCTGCTAAGATAAATTTAAAAAGACAAATTCAGTGACTATGGCTAGCACATCATGAAAGTGAACAGGTAAAATGGTGGATCTGTAAATTGGATTCTTCTCATCATAGCTCTATTTTATTTGTGCTGATGAGCACTCTCTGAGATTACTTATCTGACATTGAGTAGGTTCTGAGCAGGCAGAGAGGTGAGCAGATTTTGAGACGGATGTCCTATTTTTAGTCATTTCATCAAGCTTGTCTCAGGGAGGTGTTACAGGGTACCTATAGCTCCAAATAAGATTTGTGTTGTTGCATTGGTGGGTGCCTTCTTCATACACATGCCCCTTGGGGTATATTTTTTGTCTCCCGATCTATTGTTCATTATCAATTCATGTGTGTAGGCGCATGTCTTTAGAGGCAATCTTCCAAAAATGTACAAGAAAGCTGCCTATCTGTCTATCTACCTACCTTGTACCTAGATAATAAGAGACCATATCAGACAGTTGGTAAAACATCTGTTTGGGTAAGTTACATGTGTAGCTTGTCAAAAAAAATGCATTTATATTATATTATTTTAGAAACACTGAAATACATGTGACTTAAAAGTCATGATGTACAGCTGTAGTTTTTGAATGGAGCATATTTTGGTATTGGATGGTTTGATTGGCTGTCAAAGTGCTTTAGTCTTGCACGGACTAGCACATCTTTTAGAAATGCACAGATGGTTTTGATATCGAAGTGTTAGCATCAGAAAATTTCTCAATATATTGAAAAGATTTAGTTCTGAATCCATCATAAGAAAATGTATAGCAGGGTATGTAAACGCATAGTCGATTATGCTTCATCTGTGTGTTGTCTTCCATTAAGCAAAATACGATGACGGCATCGCATGTCATATAATAAACTATAACGTCTGTCACCAGCTGGATCAAGTTTGTCGGGAGCTGGAAAAAACGTTCCCCCATGCTGACCAGTGGGAATTCATGGATGAATTTGAGAATGTTACTTTAAAACAAGGTGCCATATGTTCACTGCAGGATCTGCATCCTCCGTCAAGATCACGTGCGTTTACAGCACAACAGGGGGTGGTATGGAATTGGGAAGAATGATAAAACAGGTTTCATATCTCTCAGGGGTTTAATATCAACAGTCTGATCTACAGTATCTGGTTCCCGGATAATAAATAGCCGGAAATAAGTTAATAAAGCAGCGGTGTTTGTAAGTAAGTAATAAATATACCCTTTCACTTGTCTGTACATACTGTATGTCATTATATGCATTCTTCTACAAGGGGCTTGTTTCTCTACTCCCGAAAATATAGTTTATGCAGCAACAAACAACACAAAGACGAAAAATCAGTAAGATACGGACCAACAGGACTTGCATTGCAAAGTAGTGATCAGTACAAGAGGTGAAGACAAAGTGCAACAGAAAGCGTGGCATATGACTGAAGCATGATTGTCCTTGCAGGTTTCTGAATGAAGTGAGCTCAGATGGATCGCATGAAGATTATTAAGAGACGCTTGTCTATGAGCCTGCGCAGTGCCCGGCCGGTGGACGAAAACCTGTCCGAGCTTGCAGAGCACGCGGCAGCGGATGAGCCGCCTACGTCACGGGAAAATGGTGAGGAAACACATTTCCAAAGAAAGTCTAGGTAGTTCATTGTATTGATATGTAATTGAGCTGTGGATAAAATCAGTGAATCTACATTGTGTTTACGAGAACCGCATAACGATGCTGATCTTCACAAGTGTTTGCTCACAGTTTAATAGCAAAACAACATGACTGTGTTTTCTCTACTCAGTATAATGGTACTGAATTGTGTAATGAGCCACATTTTAGCGGTGATAATTCTTACTGAAACATTGCCTAGAGATATCCGACACTGAAATTACAGCCGTTGAAGGTACAGTATGGTGTTGTGATGCTGTCCTAATATGGCACTTTTCTATATACAGTATTGTACAAAAGTCTTGGGTACACGCACAAGACTTCAAAAATAACGCAACTGAGCCTTTCTACTTAACAGAAAAATCCTACACTGCGCAATAAACAGCAGTAAACTAAACTAAAAGTCAATATCTGGTGCACCAACCCTTAGGTACAGTGTGTGCAGTTTTATAAGGAAATTAGCTGCTAAGTTATGGAGCATTTTGAAGAATCCGCCACAGGTCTTCTGGAGACTTTGAGTGTCACACTTGCTTCTTTTTTTTGCATGCAAAACCCAGCAGCCTTCATTATGTCTTTTGTCTGAAAAGTCTGAAAACTGATATGGTACTTTCTTACTGACATACAAAAGTTCATCTGTAACATCATTACTTTTTTGGAATTATAATATGTGGCTGTATGATGCAGGATTTATAAAAGAAATATCTATAACAATCTGTACTAAAAAAGAAGAGGGGCCTCAGACATTTGCACAATACTGTAGAGTTTGTTTTTGGAACAGCTAGATGATCCTAAAGATCTTAAAACAGCTGACATTCAAGGCTGGATGGAAGTGAAAGTAAATGAGTTTTAGATTCGAGGTCAAAGTGCAAATATCGGTGTATTCCAGGTGGGTGGCAAACATGAGATAACCTGCACAAAGGGATCTGTAGGATTTATCTTCTGACCAGGTTTAACGTAAGGTTAAAAAACAAGCAGCGTCGCTTCATTGTTTATGTTTATAGATGAATCGTACAAAACTGGGAAATGGGAGGTGGAGTAGAGGTATGTTTGTGTGCTTATTCATGGGAAGACAAAAGTCTTGGGGGATATGACCCCAAAACCAGTTCAACAAATGAAAGGCAACTAAAAACAATCTTACACTCTGGTAGGTATCAAACTCTAAATTTCCAGGAAAATGTGTAAATCCACATGAACTAGTTAACCTGTACTGTCTGACCAACTAGTATAGAAGCTTAAAGAGAGTCTAATCACAGGTCATTGAATGCTGTTAAGTGATATCACATAATGCTGTTAAACCAGATGAAGAAGGCAGATTTCAGTTTTACAGGTAGGATTATTTTATGACATCTCGATTGCAGTGTATGTACGTATAGTCCGACTCTTTGCAGAAAGTCATTGTTAGGCCCTGAAGTCAAATCATTAATCCTGAAGCCAACCCTGCTCGGCTATGTGCCGTTAGGAAAAAAAAGTCTTTAAAACGTCTGTTTTGTGCTTTTATGGACAATCAGAAAGGCTTCCAGGGAGAACGTAAACAGTTGGATTGTATTCTGAAACCTGTTACTTTTCAATAAATCAGTCTTTTGTATGTGACTGTACAGTACTGTGCAAACGTCTTAGGCACCCTGTTGTGTTTAGGAACAGCTTTTGTTTTGATGTTGTACATTGTTGATTCAGTACAAAAAGATTTTAAAAAGTAAATGTTATGCACTAATGTTTGGATGTCAGTAAGGAAAGCAGCACGTTACATAACGGAGAACTTGTCACACAAAAAACATAATGAAGGCTGCTGGGTTTTGTATGCGAAAAAAAAGAAGCAAATGTGACGGTCAAAGTCTCCAGAAGAGCTGTGGCAGATTCTCCAAGACACTATTTAAGAAAAATGCACCCCAAATATTGACTTCCTTTAATTTCTGTTAACTGCACTTTATAGTGTTTTCTTTTATGTAGAAACATCTTTGTTATTTTCGAAGGTGTCTTTGCTTTACAGCGAGTCTTTGCATGTACCTAAGACTTCTGCATCGTACTGTACAGTAAATAGCTGGTGAGTTTTGCTGAGCGTCTTGGAGAATCTGCCACAGCTCTTCTGGAGACTTTGACTGTCACACTTACTCCTTTATTTTTTTGCATGCAAAACCCAGCAGCCTTCATTATGTTTTTTGTCTGAAAAGTGCTCTGTTATGTAATGTGTTGTTTTCTTTACTAACGTAAACATAAACTAAGGAAATTTGTGTTTGGTAGATTATTTCTTTGTTGTAACAATGCTTTTTGGTAATAAATCTTATACCGTTGGAAAGCCTGTTA
>JAOUQY010000049.1:8156967-8170002 GCA_028566355.1 Doras micropoeus | reverse complement strand
ACAATTTGTCCTCTTTTGAACTCTTGTATGTCACCCGTAATGTTGTGTGCATTGCAATATTTTGAGCAAAACTGTGCGCTTACCCTGCTAATTGAACCTTCACACTCTGCTCTTACTGGTGCAATGTGCAATTAATGAAGGCTGGTCCACTTTAGCCATGAAACCTCCTACACTAAAATGACAGGTGTTTCTGTTTCATTGTCCAACCCCTGTACATTTCTTATGATTATATTTCCCCATTTCTCCTGGAAAGAATTCCAGTCTACAGCACTGATCCTGATTATAATAATGAGAAAATTATATTTTATTATAATAAAAAAATTTACTTGATTTATTACAGTAACAGATAGATTCATAACAAAAACAAGTGATCTTTATTAACAACCAAATTGAGACAATACAAAAAAGGAGCAGCGCTTGTGTTTAAGTTATGATGTATTAGGCATGAAGTGAAATTTTATTACATTTGAAAACAGACACACACTCACGTGATCTCAGTCCAATTGTGCATGCTGTTCTTTAGAGCCTAATAATGCAGTATGAACACACCACATGCAAGTACTCTTGTTCAGCTCACACTTAGAGTGGCCCTGAGAGCCTAATCAATTAACAACCCATGCGTGGGAGAAGGTAACAATGCACAGCGAAAGATGAAGGGCTTCACACTGTGTATCACACTGAAGAGAGATAAGCTAGCTGTGCAGCAGGTAACACTGACAGTCATGGCAAAGCTGTGGACACAAAGATTACAACAAAATTTGATAGAAAATAGTTTGCCACTGTGACCAAGTTCTACAAGGTCTGGTTCCATATATATATATATATGTGTGTGTGTGTGTGTGTGTGTGTGTGTGTGTGTGTGTGTGTGTGTGCTAAGGTCACAGATCATATCCTTATACATCTAGAAGCTAAGCAGTAACATAATCCCCAGAGCTCCTGTTAAATCTTGCAAGAGGTGGCTGAGGCTCTTGGTGTTTCTGACAGGTCTGGCACAATGGTGCTAATAGGAGTCATGTGGTGTCTTCCATTTTCTCCTGAAACAAGGTTTCAGCCATATCGCATAATTGAAATTTCCTCATTGCTTGGTGAATAGTGCATTTGTATTGTGATGAGGGACATTTACAGTGATTTACACTGACATATAAAGAGGCAGTGAGTGGAGAAGCGAAGGCACCAGGATGCACTGGATGGGATGCAATGAGAAGAAGGCAAATTAGCAGAGGCAGTGTAATGTTCTGGGCAATGTTCCGTTGGGAAACCTTGGGTGCTAGCATTCATGTGGATGTTACTTTGACAAGTTCCACCTACCTAAACATTGTTGCAGACCAAGTGCATTGTTGCAGACTTCATGGCAATAGTATTCCCAAATGGTAGTGGTGTCTTTCAGCAGGATAATGCACCGTGCCTAATGGGATAAGATTGGATATGATTGAAAATCTGAGGGATGTGCTGAAGAAACTTGTACGTGTCCATATCTGCGTCCAAAAGATCGTCTTAAAAGGATCTGCTGCCAAAGTCTTGGTGCCAGATACTACAGCATACTTTCCGAGGTCTTGTTGAGTACATGCTTCAACAGCTCAGAGCTGTTTTGGCAGCACAAGGGGTTTTTGTTATGACTGATCTGTGTATATCACAGCAGTGAAATAGAAGAGTTGAACACAAGAGCAAATAACATTCATTCTTCCCAACCAGGAATTGTATCTGTGTTATTCTTACATTGCTTTACTAGTCTGACTACTGCATATGACTGGATGTTCAGTTTTCTTAGTTGATAAATACTATACCTCAGAACTGTTGAATTCTTGAGTCTGTTCCATTTCTGTATGTTTCCAATGTGGTGATAGAAATGATACATTATCATTTCTGTAGTAACAGTTCACAACAGTTCATTCACAATTCGTATGGCAGATGATCTACATACTCTAATGCAGCCTAATAATAAAACATTATAAAACTGCTGTTTTGTATGTATGTACATTATAAAACTGCTGTTATTTACCAAAGAAATATTATTCATTTGTTGCTATGGTGAAGGATGTTTATTTAATATTTATGGCAGGAAGGTCTTGTTTGGCAGTACATTGTATGAGCCATGAAAGAGTCTTCAGTACAGAGGACTTTGTGGTTTTTGACTTAACAGGAACTTGTTTTGCGGATGTTCCACAACATTAAATGTAGCTATAAACTGTTAAAGGCCATTTGTCAAATGCAGTTGTTGGTGAATTGATGTGTATAAGGTAACACATCATACCATCCTGTTACTGATGATTTTATTATCCCAGGACATCCCTGTCATGTCTGTACATAACAAACACATGGAAATATGATACTCACACTGTAAGGGGGCTCAACGTACAGCGACCTAACACTAGGGGGCCATGGTGGCGTGACGCTCGTACTGGGAGGACTCCAACTCCCAGCAAGCCTAGCGCTAATCAATGGCAACAGGAGACACCTGCTCACCACCCTGTTTAAAGGGGTTTTTGATAGGTGCCTCTTGTTGCACCTTTCACTTGCTTTGGTAACACTGCCACATATTTGGAATTTGGTATTTGGTAAGGTAATGCTACGTTGTGAGGTAACCAGGGTCAGCTTGGTAACGTCAGACCTTATAGAGGTTTGACGGTAAGGGGTTACCCCTGAGGTAATAAATATTTCCTATGGTCGACTTCCTCTACCAAAAAAAAAGAAATAAAGAGGGAAAACAAAAGAGAAATAAAGAATGATCGAAAACTTTAAACTTGGTGGGTTCACCCGCTGCTTCCTCCTTTGAGCGCTCCCACTGAGGCAGGCAGTTGTATTTTCTCCCGCTTCCCCTCAGAGGAGATTACGCTGAGGGGACCCTTTTTTATTAGCTGCATGCGACCCCGAACCACAGAGTACTACTTCCTACTAAGTTCCCCCGGCTTTGTTTTGCTCACACACGGCATGCACTTAATACTCGTGTGTGAGCTTTTCCACTTTGTTATAAGAGACTCTGCTTAGGCACCCCTCTTCAACATTTATATATATAAAATCTCTATTTTGTTTCACCCTCGTGGAATTTAAAGATTGTTCTCTTTCGTTTGAGTCCGCCAAATTGTGGATCTTACTTTTGAGCTTTTTTTTTCTCCTTTTTAAGTATGTGTTTGCTTAGTTCAGCAGTAAAGCACATGCTCAGTAACACAGAGGTCCCAGGATCAAATCTGGGCCGTCTCTGTAAGGAGTTGTGCTGTGCCACGGTCTGACACTAGGGGGCCGTGGCAACGTAGTTTCCTGGACAGGAGAACTCCATTTCCCAGCAGACCCCAGGGCAATTTGGCGCAATGAGAGACACGGGTGCCATGGCCTATTTAAAGAGCCCTTTGGCCCGGTGCTCTCGTCGCTTCTCTCGACCATTTTCCCGGTACGTAGCGCTACGGCGTGAGGTAATCTGTCTCCTTTTTGTAGAGAGGAGACTATGGGGTAGGACTTTGGTCTGAGGTAATCTAGTAGGATCACTCTCCTATCTTTTCCTCTGCCCCTTATTTCGAGCACTAAGCTCTCTCTCTCCCTTTGCTTTTTACTGTGCTGTTTCATTCATTCTTTTTTCCCCAACCATCATTCATGAAAAGCTCTTTTGTTTGAGACCGTGAGTTCGGCTTTTACTTTTGAGCTTATTCCTCCTCTCAGTTTCTGAGTTGTCCGTTTAGCTCAGTAGTAACTCACAGCCTCTTCAAGCGGAGGAGCCGGGGTCGATTCCTGGTCGTCACGCTTTTCGAAAAGATAAATAAGTAAAATATAAAACACACAGAAACATATTTTCTTTTTGATTTTATCCCGTTATTTTCCCGGGGTTACATTTTATATATATTTATTCCCCCAACTGATAGATATATGTTTATTGTAACCCTGTCCCTTTCATTTCCCCCTTATTTCTCCCTCTGTCAGCGGGGCTGAGGGATAACAGCCTGTTCCTGCACTTGGGTCCAGCCACTCTGTCCCTGCCGTAATACTCTCAGTTTATACACCATACATTTATATAATTATATATATTTCCTTTTTGAGAGATATTTCCTTTTTGAGAGATAACAGCCCAGTCTTCCCTGCCCTTGGGTCTAATTTTTCCCACACTATAACACCTACATTCAGAAGCATGGTCATTTCATGGAGACATGCAAATTTAAGTCAGCTAGAGCCACTGGATTTGTTTAGTATTCTTCTCTAGCCTGATTAGTGTAGAACAATAAGTGAACAAACATGCAATAAATATTGAAAAGGCACATTGGTACATAGAAGCCTGTGGATCTGAGAAAACCCAGAGCAATTAAGCCCAGTCAGCGTACTGCAGACTTGTACGGACAGTACAAAAATGGTCATGTGCACAGGAGTTGCATCACTCCAAGGGAAATGGTGAGCCAAACTTATCCTTAATCATCTTTAAAAGGTCATAGTCTATATGAGCAAAAACCCCAGGGACAGCAGGGAGAAAAACAATTTGTCAGACATACAGTATTTGAGCCACTGCATTTGAAACTACCATAGGTTTTTAAGACAAGGTACAGCCAATGGGCCTTCCAACGATATCTCCACTGGAGTGTATACTGTTTATGGATTATTGCAATAGTGCAGGTCTAATGTCTGGGTACTTCTGGGCAGTTATAGGTCTATCTTCAACAAGCTGTCACTTACTACATAAACTCCACTCCACAGAATGGAAAGAGAGTCTTCTCTAGTGTCTGATGACTAAGATTAAATGCTGGGTCATGAAGGGTGCTGGTCTTGCTTAGACTCTGC
The DNA here is from genome assembly GCA_028566355.1 of Doras micropoeus. NCBI lineage: Eukaryota > Metazoa > Chordata > Actinopteri > Siluriformes > Doradidae > Doras > Doras micropoeus. The sequence goes on along the minus strand of JAOUQY010000049.1, from coordinate 8,165,247 downwards.
ACATCAAAGCTTTACTCGTGTCCAGATCTCATCTCAAGGGCAATCCCACTTGCTAGGATGATTATGCCCTAAGCACACCTTCTGCTTTAGGGGCTTTACTTCTCCAACATGCCTTGCCTAGTAATAAAACCTTACATAGTGGACGCAGAACTATCAGGCTTTAGAGAAAGGCTGCCAAGAATAACAAAAGCAAACTATCAGAAATTCTGAGAAAGACTGGATAGAGAGCAAAGACGAACACTACACCTCTTTAAGTGGTTGATCTGAACAATAAGCGATAAACAATTCTGTTTTTAATGAAAGCAGGCTAATTATAAGATGGAAGGAAATAGGGGAAATAAAATCACTCTGGCAATAACATGTACCTATTATTCCTGGCATAGACCTGATAGAGCCAAATGCCATTGAGCCCCTTCAGTAAAATCTAATAGATATGAAATGCAGTATCAAAGTTATCTGAAGTGGTTATACTTTGTTTTGTTATGTAGTGGTGCTTTATGTTAACACTTTTGACTAGTTCCATGGACAGATGAGACACATCTACTTCAAATTTGAAAGTGGGAGTAATAAACACACACTTCTCTCTCCTGTTATACTGAAACATTCTGTGTCCGTGCCATCACTTCACTTATCTGACCAGAGAAGGAAAGGAAAAGAAAAGAAATGATGTATAAGTGCGTTAAAACTCATTTTAACAGAGCTACAAAGAATTGTAGCTCATATCAGGTGACGAGCAACCTCATTGTGTGTTCATGTTCAAAAAAACATGTTCATATTTTGATTATCTCTGCTACAGAATTTTTTTGTAAGTACTTATTTTGGTCCAATGAAATGGTTTGCAGGATCTGCACCTGGCCCATGGTCCACCAGTAGACATCTTACATGCGGTGGCACATTGCTCCTTTGTTCCTAAATGGCCAAATGTTGTTAGCAAGAGCTTAACTGAAACAACAGAGCTCGATTTCTGGCTGTTTTGAGGAAAGGAAGAGCTCCATGGAGCCAGCGCCAATCTGTGATATGGGCAGTGAAAGAGGAGATCATTAGTGAAAGTCTCAAACAGGTTCTTTCATGAAGACACCGTGTCTCCTCCCACGCTGCAGCGCTTGCATAACTCTCAGAAATGTTCTGCAGCATGCGTGGGCTCTGTGGGGGGTCCTACATGATTATCTCTCTAATCTGTGGACTGTCAACAGACTTTTAGTGCAGACGTTTTAATCTTCAGACACGTTTTAAAATTAAAACGATTCGGTTGTTGATGATCGGATGAATATTGAGCAGCAAAGGAGACATCCTGTAACTTTATTTATTATATAAGCTAGGCATAGAACACATAGTATAAAGATGTGAAGACAAAGCTGGTTAGGAAAGTTAAACTTTAAAGTGACTAACTGGGAATGACAATCCCAGTCGGAAAATCCTGTGGTCATATGTGTGAGTAGAGCTTTGCTTCTTCACTTCCTTATGGACTTAATGTGAGTAATGGTGTGTGTAATATTTCATTGAGGCAGTAAGAAATGACATTTCAGTCTTCCACAGCCACACCACCTGAACCCATGTACACTCAGGAGGATTGCTCTGTATTTAGCCATTCATTTACAGTCATTACTTTGTCCTCTTCACGGTTGTGGTGAATCCTGGGAGCCCTGGATGCCAGTCCATCAAAAAGTCACTGTGCACATACACACCCTCATTCACACCACTCTTTTGGACTGTTGTTGGTAGCATTATTGTAGGGTTCATTAAAACAACAACATATAAACAAGCACTTTGGGTTTAAAACCAAATACAGACACAGACACAAATAGAAATGATGGCATTGCATTATGCCCTGATAGCTATGCACAAAAATATGTAAAAAATATTAACAAAAAGCATACAAATAATGTATCATAGTATGTCATTCACCAGACTTTCTTAGCCACTGTTTACTACAATATACAGTATTGGGAAAAAGGCCTTGGGTCTTAGGCTCCCTATTGTTTTGTGGTACAACTTTTGTTACTGATGGTTTTTGTAAGGTAGCTCACCATATCGCAGCCTAACACTAAGGGGTCACGGCGGAGTGGCGCTAGTCCTGGGAGGACCTTGACTCCCAGCAAGGCTAGCGCTAATAAGGGTCGACAAGAGACACCTGCTCTCCACCCTATTTAAAGGGGTTTTTGATAGGTGCCTCTTGTTGCACCTTTCACTTGGTATGGTAACACTGCCACATGAGATATTTGGTAAGTATTGCTACGGCGTGAGGTAACCAGGGTCAGCTTGGTAACGTCAGGCCCTATAGAGGTTTGACGGTAAGGGGTTACCCCTGAGGTAATAAATAATTATAATATAATGTGGTGTACTACTGCTTTGTTTTGCTCACACACGGCACAATGCTTAATACTTGTGTGTGAGCTTTTCTGCTTTGTTATAAGAGGCTTAGGCACCCCTCTTCAACATTACATTTACATTTATGGCATTTGGCAGACACCCATATCCAGAGTGACTTAGATTTATCTCATTTATAAAACTGAGCAGTTGAGGGTTAAGGGCCTTGCTCAAGGGCCCAACAGTGGCAGCTTGGTGGTGCTGGGGCTTGAACCCCCAACCTTCTATTCAGTAACCCAACACCATTGAGCCACCCCTGCCCCAGCACAGTACTGTGCAAAAGTTTTAGGCAGGTGTGGAAAAAATGCTGTAAACTAAGAATGCTTTCAAAAATGCATCATACCTGTATATTCTGTTAAACACCAGGACATTTCAGTGCAAAATCTGATGACACGGTCAAGGTTTTGCAACAGCTGTCTTACCATCTGGCTTTGCACCATACCAAAAATCTGAGATCTGAATTAAAGAGGACTTTTTAAAGAAAAATTCCCAAGGTTTAAAAAAAAAAGCTTAAAATGCTCAGCATAATGAATAGTAGTATCTCCCTACAAGTGCAAGCAAAGGCTCAGTGCTCAGTGTTATTCTCTCCAGGGGAGGCTTCACAAACACTGAACAGTTTTAAAGAGCTCTGTGCACAACCCCACTTGTTTTTCTAAGTATATTTTTTAAAATCTATTGCCTGTTTTTAAATCCAACAGCTTTTCTCGAGACCAAATGCCTGTGACTAACCACAGGGGAGATAAAAGCAGTTACACAGCATGAAGGACAGGCATGCGTTCTACAAACCCGCTATGTGGACAGACAGACACAACGGAAACATGACGCAAAAGCCGGCTAAAATATATGCAGGCTGTAATTGTACTTGCAGAGGCACCTTGTGCCCTGGGTAGTGATGCAGTTACAACTTATTGTTGTACCATAATACTGAGCATAATTCCTCAGAAATGATGAGAAAGGCTGACTGGTGACGGGTAACAAAGAATAATGTTAAACAGAATATAGGGGGAATGGAGAAATAATGTAAAGTGATCACACAGGGTTTGGATACAGATACAGGTTTATTATAGGAGTAGACAATCCAGAGAGTGAAGCAGAATGATCAGTGTACACTGAAGTACCAGAAAAACTGGTACTATGCAAGATACGTAGCAACGGCACCTATGCACGTCATTGGCTGCGTCCGCCAGTGCGCATATGAAGCGACAAACATCGGTGGAAGCTTCTAGAGCTGTTTTCGCTGTGAGAATGGCAAATTATCACAATTTTGTGATTTCCAACACAGTTGGAGCTTGTGAGACGGGTCATAGCATTTCGGAGGTAGAAGCAAAGTATGAGCGTTTCAAAGGTGTACCTGCCAAGATCCCGTAGGGGACCTTCCAAGTTTTGTGATACTTGGCTTGGGCAATGTCATAAGCAATGTAGATTACACAAATAAGTCAAAATCAAGAAATTCCAGAAATCAGAACAGGCTTGAAATCATCACAGACAGGAAGTATTTTAAAAGCATTAATGTGAACAGGTGCATATGGTTAGAAATCAGTACGAATGTGGCGGTGGAATGCAGGTAATGAGGCAAAACATAGTGTTTACTTTCTTAGCTGTCTGAGCATTACTGGAAATGCAGTTTGCGTTATTGACAGATGTGGGCTGTAATGTCGTCATTCACTGAAAACATCAATGCTGTAACTATAGTAACTGTAACCATAACTCTAGCACCACTGTGACGCGCACTGTGTTTCGCAGCTACATACCAAAGGAAAGCTTTGTTTTTACAATTGAATAAAGAGCTTTCTTTCTTTGTTTTTTCAAATAAAAAAACTAAAAGCCCTGAATTGAATGTTCTGAATTCACCTGTTATACAGTAGTTACATAATATAAGTTTTAATACGAGAAAGTTTTATCTTCTGAACAGCACCTCACAGATTGTACCAACTGTGATAAGACTTTAATGAGTTTCATAAAAGGTGTGATTCACCCACAGAGTTTAAAAATAAAATAATTTGTGCCCAACTTGTTTGACTCCACTTTGATGCTCAAAAAAAAATGATGCCACATGAATCTCCTGCGGTGAGTCATGGTCTCATCAGACCAATTTCCCCTCATAAGCAGCATTCTCTTAACACACAGGGGACAACTAAATTAGGAGTCTCAGTGACAGCAGAGGCCTTTCTGTGGGAAAGTTCAGGGGAGGCAGTCGCTCCAGAGAAAACTAAAAAGAAGCTAAGAATCAATTTAATTACATAATAATCACCACACAGTATGTGCTTATTAATAAGACATTTTCTTGCAAGGCTAAATGATGTAATTAAATGCTGATTAAAGGTGTCCTGATGAAGTCCGTTCTCTTGCTTTGGACAAACTGTCACATGAATAAGGTGCACAGATGTAGAAAAGACAAAATGGCTAATTCATTATTGTTTAAGGCTTTTGAAAATCACAAACATTGTCTTTAGTCATGGTTCTCCTGCTGGAAACCTTTACTTCTTATGCCACTCTGTGTTTCTAATATGAAGCGTGTCCTCCAAAAGGCAGGTACTGTGTAAAAATGTCTATGATTGCAACTTATCTTCAGAAAATTGTTAGTTTGGATCTGGTCTGAGTCATAGCCATTTGGGGCTGGGAGTCCATTAGAGCACAACTGGCCCTGCTCTCTGAGTATGTCTTTACTCCCTCAGTGGTAGCCAATTGCAGGCACTTGTAATTTCATGTATATAGAATAAGGTACTCAGAGCTTTCCTCCAAGCGCATTCATCTTAGCTAGGTCAAACCTACAACTTTTATTCCTGTTCTCTTGTCACAAAATAAATCAGTGTCAGATCTCAACCACCCTAACCAGATGGTCTCACTCACACCACCTGGCATCTCTATAGGTTACTGAATGACCCTAGCAATTAGTTAAATACCTGACTTATGGCTACTGTTAGTGGGTTATTTTTAGCAGGTGTTCTGGCTTTCCGATGTAGTTTGTCGGCTCTTACAGGGGTTGTGGTGGCTTTAATGAGACTATTTTAACATATACAACAGCAACAGTCCAACAGCAATATTGTGGTTTAAATGCAGCAGTAGCATTACAGCAAAACTCAAATCTCAGCAGGTTCACCAAGATCCATATACTCTTTATTATTTACTGTGGGTTTGTCATGAAAATATGTGATCCATCCATCCATCCATCCATCCATCCACACCTACATACATACCATACATACATATGTAAGCCTCCATCCATCCATCCATACATACATACAGTACATACATCCAAACATAAGCTTCCATACATACCGACATAAACTTCCATCCATCCATCCATCCATCCATCCATACATAAGCTTCCATCCATCCATCCATCCATCCATGCATACATACATACATTTCCATCTATCCATCCATCCATCCATGCATACATACATACATACATACATACATAAACTTCCATCCATCCATCCATCCATCCATACATACATACATAAATACATACATTTCCATCTATCCATACATAAGCTTCCATCCATCCATCCATCCATCCATCCATGCATACATACATGCATACATACATACATTTCCATCTATCCATCCATCCATACATAAGCTTCCATCCATCCATCCATCCATCCATCCATCCATGCATACATACATACATACATAAACCTCCATCTATCCATCCATCCATCCATGCATACAACACATGCATGCATACATACATATCCATCCCTCCATACATTGGCTTACATCCATCCATCCATTCTTACATACATATCCATCCATCCATACATACATATCCATCCATCCATACATACATAAATTTCCATCTATCCATCCATCCATAAGTTTCCATCCAGCCATCCATCCAAACATGCATACATGCATGAATACATACATACATATCCATCCCTCCATACACTGTCTTACATCCATCCATCCATACATACATACATATCCATCCATCCAATCATCCATCCATACATACATACATAAACTTCCATCTATCCATCCATCCATAAGTTTCTATCCATCCATCCATTCAAACATGCATACATGCATGAATACATACATACATATCCATCCCTCCATACACAGGCTTACACCCATCCATCCATTCATACATACATATCCATCCATCCATATATTCATTCATCTTAAAAAAGAAATCTTTTTCCATTTTGTCTTTTTATACTTTATTTCATTTATTCATGTGTTATATGTTAGGCTATGGAAAACTGAAACATTTTATGGAGAAAACTGTACATTTTCTGCCAATTTAGCCTGGACTGATGATAATTATTACAGTAGCCTGAGTGACTTTCTGATGCAGTTGTGTGATATGCTGCCAACACATGGCCTGGCCTCTTGGTTCTGCATTAATATGGTACTTGTATGATTTCTGTGATAATTATCTGTCTTTGGCTCTTTTTGTAATAATCTGTTATTTGCATTCATGCTTATGAGCTGGTATTTACACAGATTACACGTGGCATGATGTAGTCATTCACAAGCTTTGTTGGTTGTCTTTTGTTTAGACCATGGTCCCTGTTTTGTCTAGACTCAGATTATGATTGAACCCCGATTCATTGAGCTATATTGTGATTACTAATTAAAATAATGATGGAGTTATTTTGGTGATTCTTGTGTTCCTGTTCTTCACTAATCGTTCCTTAAATTCAAAATAAAGTAATAACTTTTCTAAGAGACACACGCTGTCTTATGATGTGCGAGTACATCATAAGATAATGGGGTAAAGGGCTTTAAAGATCCAGAAGATCGAGCCTGGTTGAGTAACCCTACATGAAGTGTGAGGGTTTAGTGGATTGAAATCAGTCCAAGAGCACTGAGCAGTTGCTTCCATGAAAAGATAGCTCACTTCATTTTTTTTCCCTAGACCAGAGCTGAATTAATCAGCTGCTTAAGACAGGTTTTCTGTTTCAGTTCTGGGAAGCAAAAATACAGAGTAATCATACAATAAAGCCTCTGAGTCTTTCATGAAAATTTACTGGGAGAGCCCCATTATCTTCCTCCTGTCTGAGGCAACACATCCAAGTTGCATTTTATCATCTGTCATCTGTTTTGTCATCTGTCTTTATTTGTGTCTGTGTAGTTTTCTTCAATCATTCCACATGAGCTCATTGTCATGATGGCTCCATGGCTATTTACTTATCATGTCAACAGAACAAGAAAATGCACTTTATAAGAGAAAGCAGTGCCAAATGCAAACTTAAGGTCAGTACAAAACCATTTTCTCCAAATAAGAAGATGATGTTTGGTAGATTCTGTAATAGGAATAGAATAGATCCAGATTGGAATAGATCCAACATTAAGATCTACATCCTGCAGACCAGCTAAGATAATGAAGAAAACGAATGCCTATGCCTTAAGGTTATCACTGCCTCTATCTTTCTATTATTGCCTGTTCCTGCAGAGGTTGTTCTGTCAATGATCTAGAGTGGGTCAGCAAAGTTCAGCTGATTCTATAAAACCTTGGAAAGGTGAATATTTCCTAAGGACATTTGTGTGGAAATGAACATCAGAGCTACATTCATTCTTCAGATTTCTTAACCATTCCTGTTTGTTCCTCACAGTCTCATTGTAGACGAAGTGCCAATTTTTAATAGAATAACAAGAGTGCTATTTATCCCCAGGGCTGGAGAGAACACTGTGCACTGAAGTGCTGCTTCCTGAATTAAGGAGACAAACAAAGCGGTTCAGATTATGCTGTTCTCTTCTGAGTGACGTGCTGACCCACAAATAATTGTTTATTTATATACTGTCTCCATGAAAGACCCGAGCGAGAAATGATTCTACTTCATTTCTTCAGCCAAATTGCTGCCTGTTACATTATGGATGGCTCACTTATGGATAAAATAAAATGAAATAAAATAAAATAAAGTACATTGAATTACATTAAAATAAAATAAAATAAAA
>JAOUQY010000049.1:8114657-8126990 GCA_028566355.1 Doras micropoeus | reverse complement strand
TTACTGTCTTCTGAAAATAACTCAACACACAGCCATTAATGTCCAAATAGCTGGCAACACAAGTGAGTACACCTCACTGTGAACATGTCCAAATTGTGCCCATTTGTGTCATTGTCCCTCCCTGGCATCATCTGACTCATTAGAGTTACAAGCTTCCAGGTGTGAATGCGGAGCAGGGCTGTTACATTTGGTGCTTTGGGTACGATTCTCTCATACTGGCTACTGGACATTCAACGTGGCACCTCATGGCAAAGAACTCTCAGAGGATGTGAGAAATAGATTTGTTGCTCTCCACGATGGCCTAGGCTATAAGAAGATTGCTAACACCCTGAAACTGAGCTAAAGCACAGTGGCCAAGGTCATACAGCAGTTTTCCAGGACAGGTTCCACTTGGAACAGGCCTCGCCAGGGTCGACCAAAGAAGTTGAATTGTATGTATGTGTTCAACATCATATCCAGAGATTGGCTTCAAAAAAGAGACACATGAGTGCTGCTAGCATTGCTGCAAAGGTTGAAGAAGTGGGAGGTCAGTCTGTCAGTGCTCAGACCATATGTCATACACTGCATCAACTCGGTCTGCATGGCCATCATCCCTGAAGCTGATGCACAAGAAAGCCCGCAAACAGTTTGCTGAAGTCAAGCAGTCCAAGAGCATGGATTACTGGCACCATGTCCCGTGGTCTGACAAGACCAAGATAAACTTGTTTGGGTCAGATGGTGGCCAGCATGTGTGGCAGCGCCCTGGTGAGGAGTATCAAGTCTTGCCTACAGTCAAGCATGGTGGTGATAGCATCATGATCTGGGGCTGCATGACTGCTGCCGGCACTGGGGAGCTGTGGTTCAATGAAGGGAACATGATTTCCAAGCACAGTATGATCCCCTCCCTTTGGAAACTGGGCTGCATGGCAGTTTTTCAACAAGATAATGACCCCAAACACTCCTCCTCCAAGATTACAACTGCTTTGCTGAGGAAGTTGAAGGTAAAGGTGATGGACTGGCCAAGTATGTCTCCAGACCTAAACCCAATTGAGCACCTGTGGGGCATCCTCAAGCCGAAGGTGGAGGAGCGCAAGCTGTCTAACACCAGCTCTGTGATGTCATCATGGAGGAGTGGAAGATGATTCCACTAGCAACCTGTGCAGCTCTGGTGAATTCCATGCCCAATAATTATCCATCAGTGCTAGATAATAATGGTGGTCACACAAAATATTGACACTGTGGGAACAATTTGGGCCCATATGTTCACTGTGAGGTGTACTCCCTTAAGTTGCCAGCTATTTGGACATTAATGGCTGTGTGTTGAGCTATTTTTAGAAGACAACAAATCTATATTGCTATATAAGCTGTACACTAACTACTCTAAGTTATATCCAAGTTTCATTTCTATAGTGTTGTCCCATGAAAAGATATAATAAAATATTTGCAGAAATGTGAGTGGCATACTCACTTTTGTGAGTGACTGTATATTTATTGTTTTAGGATATTTCTCCATCAACAGGTTTAGAAACATGGAAAATTGGTGTTAATCATGAAATTTCAAAAACAGTATAGATTGGGTGACTGCTATTTTGTTATAAATTTACAGAGTGGCTTCCCAGGAAACCTACGGTTGGTTCTGGTACTGCGACCCCACACACTCCTCCAGCGCACTCTTTCAGACTTTTTCTTCAAATTCCATGGAGACGATTTCAAGATGAAAGTGCCAGTAAGTACTTTTTTTAATCTGTCAGTGTTTCTATATGCATTGCTCGTATGATGTGTAACGAATGTGTTGAACAAATGTGTGTATTTGTCTGAGTAGGTTATCATGCTGAGCTCAGTAACTGAGCTACATTCCTATATAGAGCAAAGTCAGCTGACCCAAGAACTAGGAGGCACTCAGCAGTATTGCCATAATATGTGGATCTCCCATCGCACAGTAAGAATCTACACCCATATGTTTAAAAATGTACAAATTTGGTTTCCATAAAACAGTAGAACAATGCAGTCACAACTAGATTGCAGTCATTTTGTTACTGATACACTTTCGTAACACTTTTGTTACTGACTGATTGATAAAATAATGTTTGAAAATATAAAATCTTTTTGTACTGATTCAATATTGCAGAACTAAAAAAGAATAACAAATGTTGTACCTAAAAATAATAGGGTGCCTAAGACTTTTGCACAGAACTCTACATCAAAGCTGTATCGCAGTCATTATACAGCCATAACATGTCAGTCAAAATACAGTAGCATGACATAACACTAGTGTTTCGCAGCCTTAAAACAAATGTATCACATTCATTACAGTAACATAACACAGCAAAAACAAACTGTATCACAGCCATAACACAACAGTATCACAGCCATAGCACAGCAGTAACACAACAGTATCACAGCCATAACACAGCAGTAACACAACAGTATCACAGCCATAACACAGCAGTAACACAACAGTATCACAGCCATAACACAGCAGTAACACTACTGCATTGAATTCATCACACAATAACATAACACAATAGTAAACCAACTTTATATCAGTCATAAAACAACTGTATCACAGTCATAACACAGCAATACAGCCACAAAAAATTGTGCCCTATTCATAACAAAGTAACAGAACACAGCCACAACAAACTGTGTCAAAGCCAAACCACAACTGAATCATAACTCAGTAACAAAATGGACCCAAAACAGAAATACTGTATATCATAGTGATAACTAGAGTTGGTTAATGTTTTTGAAATACATACCAATCTGACAATAGTGATACCAAGGCAGTATTGTTGTTCTAATTATTATAATAACAAAACACACATTATTGTAAACACTGCAAATTATATAGTCCACACACACAGACACACACGCACAAACACTACATGGACCAGTAGTTTTTCCCTAAACTGTTGCCACAATGTTGCACCAATTGTATGGTATATCTTTGCATGCTGCAAAGCATTATGGTTTCCCTTCACTGTGGCTTAATGCAAACATTAGAGACATATTCCAGACATGGTTTGGTAAGGTTGGAGCAGAAGAACTCTGAACTCTGAACTCAACCCCACTGAACACCTTTGGGATGAACTGGAACACCGACTGCACCCCAGGCATCCTCACCTAACATCAGTGCCTGAACTCACTTATGATTTTGTGGCTGAATAAACAGATATTGCAATGGCAATGCATAATAATGTATTGGAAAGCCTTCCTAGAAGAAACAACGGAGGACTAATATCAAAAACAACGGAGGACTAATATCTGGAATATCTGGATATGTTCACATTGTACATATGGGCTTAATGGTCAGGTGTCCAAGTGCAATATATAAAAGCTACTGGCCAAGAGCTTCAGTTAATGTTCACATTGAACATCAGATTAAGCAAAAAATGTTATGGCCTCTTAGTCAAATCTTTAAAGCTGTTGTGAACAGAAATGCATCTTAGAATACACAACAAATGGAATTTGAGGCAGATGGTCTACAAAAGTCAAAACACAATTGTATCACAGCTGTAGTGGCACTATGCAAACAGTACTGTTTTAGTGGGTACATACATCCAAGTGTAACATACACCCAATCTAAGCAGTTCCACAAGTACCAAAAGATGCCATTATTTCTTGAGGATATTCCACTTATGTAACTTCAACCCATGCTGTGTTTCCATGTGTGTCTAGGACATAGAAGGCTTTGCTGTCTTAGTAAAAAAGATGACACAAAGACTGCAGGTATTTGGCAGGGAACTGGCAGAGGCTGAGCTACCTAACACCCCTCTAGCAACCAGCAATCTGCTCTACACACACAGCAGCAAGAAAGACAGCATGAAGGTACAATTCAACTAAATGTCTATACAGGCTTCCCAATTCTGCCAATGGGATCATGGTACCTGAATTGAATTAAATTGCTCCCTAAAGGAGGACCTGGCAGGCGCTCTGGGACAAGGCCGCAAGATCTTGGAGAACATCCGTGAACCAGTGCGCAGGGACCCAGACAGCACTCTGAACCCAGATCAGCTGGAGAACTTGGCTACTGTACATAGGTGAATCTAGAGCCAAGAGCCTGAAACTATACCACTTGTATATAGAATGGGCTACAGTTTAGTCTACACTTTGGTAATTTATAATTCATTTCTTTCTGTTCTATTCTCAGGCTATTGTCTCAGTTAAATGAGAGCTCAGCAGCATTTGATGATTTCTGGCTACAGCATCAGAATAAGCTGGAAATGTCCTTGCAACTCTGCCAGTTTGAGCACAACTTTCAGCAGGTCACACACTTTACCATGTACAATAATAATTGGAGCTAACTGGCTGTGTCAAAAATAATCTTGTTATAGTCTTCACTTTGTAGGTGTCAGCAGAGATGGAGCTAGCGACTGATAGACTGGCTGCTTTCTCACATGTAGGAATAAGCCAAACCCATACAGAACATCTCCTCAGAGAACTGACTGACCAGGAACACAAAACATTTGTAAGTTTTTTCAACCAAAATACACATGCAGTTCACTCACACACCTGTTCTACAACAGATGATTACATATACATGGTATGATATATTATATGATGCATGGTAGGATATATGATATGATACATAACATGACATGACATATGATATGATATAAAATGGAGGCCTAGTTCTCATCTCTATTTTTTTCCTCAAGTTACAATTAAACCCCCTTCTTCTTCCCCACAGGAAATTCTGGACAGGATGGAAGCCCTGGTTACTGAAGGCCAACATTTCATTAACAGCTGTGAAAATAGTGATGACTATGTTAAGATGAAGTGTGCTGACCTGCAAAATGCCAGAGAGAAACTATTACAGAACCTCAAAGCCAAGAGAGGTTTTCTGCTACAGGCCATTGAGCTCCATCAGAAACTGCAGAGCGTAAGAACACACACATATCAGAGACACCACACACAAATATAGGCCTACCACCTTCTATAAAATCTCTATCCATATATACATACACCTCAGTATGTAATATTACAATATTCTACTTCAGTATCATCTGTTGTTGATGGAGTTTGCAGGACAAATTCCATATTAAGGAGGGAATGAAGTTCTAAAGTACAAGCTAATGTAAAAAAACTAGAATAATACGTATAAACCTTAAAAAGTCACCAAAATATACTATAAAATCTCTCTCTCTCTCTCTCTCTCTCTCTCTCTCTCTCTCTCAGGTGTGTAAATGGTGTGATGATGGTATTTACATGCTGGCATCTCAGCAGCTTGACAAGTGTCAGTCACAGGAGGGGGCGGAGTCTGCACTGCAGGAGCTGGAGGGCTACATGGAGACAGCCATCGAGCTGCAGCAGTGGGATGTGTGTGTGTTCTGCAGAGAGTATGAAAGTGTGATAAACAAAGAGCTGAAGGTGAGGAGCACTCATGAGGAGAGCCACACTCCAGACCAGACCATTCCACTGTTAAACCTTTTAAAGGAAATACTTTGAGTGAAAAAATTGTAAAAGTGTAAAAACTGTCTACACAGTGGTTTTGCCACATACAGGATGAACTGAATTAGTAAATTTGGGTAAAACTGAATATACTATGATAACATGAGATACTGTATGTTTCAATATTCAAACATCTCCTGTTATTACACTTGATTACTAAGGGGGAAGCAGGTACATGTTCATAGAATCTAGCAAATTTTGATTCAGGTAAAAGGACATTATGCTCATTATGTTCAGGCAGAAATACTGTTATGGCTGATCTACAAAGTGCAGCCTGTTGCCAAAGTGACTTCTCACATGTGTATGTTACAGGAACAAATAGAACAAGCATTTGAAAAGAGGGCTTTGCTACAGGAGATGTTTGAAAAAAGGAGGGTCAGTCTAAAGAAGCTAGCAGCCAAACAGACACGCCCAGTCCAACCTGTAGCCCCAACGCCTGAAGCCATTAAATCACCTCCTTCCTCACCAGGTCAATGTCTGGTATCTTCTCTTTAATATGTATTCTCTTATTCAAGTGAAATGACATATTTCTCTCTTTCTCTCTCTCTCCTTCACTTTCTGCTACTGTATTCTCTTTCAGCTCTTAGAGATTGTGGGAAGACCTATGGTAATATAGACTCACAGAGTGACTATAATGAAGTAAGATATTTTTTATTATCACATTTCACTGTTTAACTGTGTTCTAACAAGTAACAAGTGTTCTTCATAATTGCCCAAACAAAATACAGTACATCTACTGTATAATCTACAAAAATCTAAAATAAATCATTCATATGTTTGGAAGAAACCTTTTTAAATAGAGGTATAAAACTGTTCTCTTCTCTAACTGTGAGTTTCTTCATGCTCCTCTGTGGGTAGGTGTCCTCTGAGCAAAACAATGGGGGCAGCCGTACTGCATCGGTGTCGGATGAGGAGGAAAACCTGGCTGTACTCCGCAGGTCAGTCCGGGAGAGTTGTCCATATTTTTTAAAAAATTTTATATTTTCTAAGTTTATATTTGTTTGCATGTGTGCGGTTGCAGGCATGTAATGAACGAGCTGCTGGAAACAGAAAGAGCATATGTTGAAGAACTTCTGTGTGTTCTGCAGGTAATACATGTAACCAACAAATCATGAACAGTAAATGAGATACACTATATTGCCAAATGTATTCGCTCACCCATCAAAATCATAGAATTCCAATCACTTACATGGCCACAGGAGTATAAATTCAAGCACCTAGGCATGCAGACTGCTTCTACAAACATTTGTGAAAGAATGGGTCGCTCTCAGGTGCTCAGGGAATTCCAGCATGGTACCGTGATAGGATCCCACTTGTGCAACAAGTCCAATCGTGAAATTTCCTCTATTAAATATTACACAGTCAACTGTCAGTGGTATTATAACAAAGTGGAAGTGATTGGGAATGACAACAACTCAGCCACAAAGTGGTAGGCCACGTAAAATGAGTGGGGTCAGTGGATGCTGAGGCACATAGTGCGCAGAGGTCACCAACTGTCTGCAGAATCAATTGCTACAGACCTCCAAACTTTATGTGGCCTTCAGATTAGCTCAAGAACAGTGGGGAGAGAGCTTCATGGAATGGGATTCCATGGCCAGGCATCTGCATCCAAGCCTTACATCACCAAACGCAATGCAAAGTGTCGGATGGAGTGCAGTGGTATAAAGCACACTGTTACTGGACTCTAGAGCAGTGGAGACGTGTTCTCTGGAGTGATGAATCACACTTCTCCGTCTGGCAATCTGATAGACGAGTCTGGGTTTGGCGGTTGCCAGGAGAATGGTACTTGTCTGACTGCACTGTGCCAAGTGTAAAGATTGGTGGAGGGGGGATTATGGTCTGGGGTTGTTTTTTCAGGAGTTGGGCTCAGCCCTTTAGTTTCAGTGATAGGAACTCTTAATGCTTCAGCATACCAAGAGATTTTGGACAATTTCATGCTCCCAAATTTGTGGGAACAGTTTGGGGGTGTCCCAAACTAGGGATATGCGTGTGAAGGCAGGCAATACTTTTGGCAATATAGTATATGCAATGGCAGATACAGTACATGGTTAATGACTTTTTGGTGTCAGAGGACTGTAAATTTTACAAAAGATCATTAATATGTTAATTAATATCTTCCATATTAATAATATGGACCCATATTTTTAATACAGTAGATAGATAGATAGATAGATAGATAGATAGATAGATAGATAGATGGATAGAGAGAGATAGACAGACTGATAGAGATATCACTTTTTCACTTTTTTCTAGCACAGTGAATTAGAAAATATACTATTTACTATATACTATAAATATACTATATACTAGTAATTTAAGAATAAATATATAAAAATGCATATTTCACCAACACATGATGTATTTTGTATGCAAAGCAAGCAGAAAAAGTGGATTATAGAGGGAGGGAGGCTGAGGGGTACATAAGTGGCAGATACCATGCCAATTGCCACCCCAACTCGGACTTCAGGTCACATCTCTGATGAGTTGTAGGTTTTTTGTTTTTACAAAAATGGCTTAAGTGTTATAGAATAAAGAATTATAGTTAATTTTGCATCAAAAACCTAAATATTCTAAAGTTTTGGGGTGTTTGGTCCAATAGACAATTAGTTGGTCTTACCCTTTTAGTGTGTTCTTGCCCACCCAGTTCAATCCACATGGAGGACATGGCAAATGTGTGCTGTTTTGTACTATACAGGGCTATGCTGCTGAGATGGACAACCCTGCCATGGCTTCCATCATTCCCGCTGCCCTGCAGAACAAAAAGAATGTGCTGTTTGGCAACATGCAGGAGATCTACTTTTTCCACAAAACGTGAGCACCACCTAATGGAGCAGAGGTTTCATTTAGTTTATAACTGAGGTTTGTTCAACATTGTGGCAACTTTTTATTGTTTTTAAAACACTACCATGGTTCTGTCTTTCAGGATATTTCTGAGAGAGTTGGAGAATTACACAGATCACCCTGAGCTTGTGGGACGCTGTTTTCTGGAGAGGGTGAGTTTGTCCTTGTAAGTTTGTAACTAGCACCAATAAAATTAAGGGCAGTCACTTATTTACTGACTTAATACGCTGCCTTTTTATTAGATGGGAGATCTGCAGATTTATGAGAAATACTGCCACAATAAACCTCGATCGGAGAGCCTGTGGAGACAGTGCTCAGACTGTGCATTCTTTCAGGTAAACACACAGAAACACACACATGATCACAGAAGAATGTGCTTTGCACACACACACACACACTTATATATGCAACCAAATCTGATGTGCTAACAGGAATGCCAGAAGAAACTGGAACACAAACTGGGATTGGACTCTTACCTACTGAAGCCTGTTCAGAGAATTACTAAATACCAACTCCTACTGAAGGTACTTTATTGTGGATTTATTACTGTAAGTATGTCTTTGTGTGTATGCATGTGCATTAGTACAAAAAAAACGTTTCAATGTATAAAAGATGGGAAATCCCAAATCATTGCAATTTTTATGCAGGTTGAGAATGGTAACATATGAAGTGTCATGTTGATGCAATTCTTAGCCTAATCTAACAAACCTTTGGCAGATTTAATTGTTAAGCAGATTAAAAACAGTATTTGGACACAGTATAATTCTTTCTTTATTTCTACACCTAAGATTAAAAGCCAAGATTAAGCAAATATTTAACAATAACAGTGTGACGGTGGGACAATTTGTACATTTCCACCTTATTAGCCAGTAATTTGTACTTTATACTTTATCAAAGCCAACAACACGGTAGCATTGCCACCTCACAGCAAGAAGGTCCTGGGATTAATCCCTGGGTGGAATGGTCTGGGTCCATTCTGTGTGGAGTCTGCATGTCCTCCCTGTGCCCGTGTGGGTTTACTCCGGGTACTCCGGTTTCCTCCCACAGTCCAAAGACATGCATGTTAGGTTAATTGGTGTCTCTAAAGTGCCGCTAGTGTGTGAACGTGTGCATGAGTGTGTTTGTGCCCTAGGATGGATTGGCGCCCAGTCTAGGGTCGTTCCTGTCTTGTGCCCTAATCTCCCGTGACCCTGAATAGGAATAAGCGGTGAAGACAATGGATGGATGGATACTTTATCAAAGCCAGTAGATGGAGCCAAAAAGCAAATGCAGAACACAAAGAGTACCCTTAGTTTGTTTTTGTGACTGTTTGCAGGAGATGATTAAGTACAGTAAAGGCTGTGAGGGTGTAGTGGAGCTTCAAGCAGCTCTCTCATCTTTACTGGGAATTCTGAAGGCTGTCAATGATTCGATGCACCTCATTGCAATCAATGGATATGAGGTGAGACGTGTGAGAAAGATTCACAGACACCCACACATTTAGCATAACTCCACTCTATCCAGTCCTCTTCTGAATTAGTTTCAGATTCAGACTGATGCTGGTGTTTCCCTTTGACTCCTGGTAGGGTAACCTTGGCAACCTGGGCCGGCTGCTGATGCAGGGTTCATTCAGCGTGTGGGCGGAACATAAGCGCGGCCATGTGAAGATGATGGAGCTGGCACGTTTCAAGCCCATGCAGAGGCACCTGTTCCTACACGAGAAAGCTCTGCTCTTCTGTAAGAAGCGTGAGGAAAATGGCGAAGGCTATGAAAAAGCACCATCCTACAGCTTTAAACAGGAACTGAGTGTGAGTGGCTGTGGGTGTGTGTGGCTTGTACCTCTCTGTATCAGGAAGGAAGTCTGTAAAGTTTTCTCTTTTTTTTCTTTTTACCTATCACAGGAAGTGAGCCTGTAAAGCTTTTTCTTCTTTGCCTTTTCTTCTAGTACAGGAAGAAAGTTGTAAAGCTTTATCCTTTGTTTCTTTCTTTTAACCTGTATCAAAGGTAGTGAGTCTGTAAAGCTCTATTTCTCTTGAGTTTGATACTATAGTCTTTGGTACAGTTTCCCATAACAATAGTGAATGGCTTGATCATTCATGTGTTTTAAACTCTTTGAAAACATTTCTAATATTTAAAATAACGAGTCATTGAATGGACGTGAATGCCCTTGTAGTTTCCTGGATGCTTTCCTGGAGTTTTCCTGGAAGTCAATTACCTTATGAATTCTTCATTTTTTTGTTTGTTTGTTTTTAGATGAGTGCCATTGGAATCACTGAACATGCCAAAGGAGACAACAAGAAGTTTGAGATCTGGTTGAACTCCAGAGATGAGGTGTACACTGTGCAGGTGTGCTTGTGTTTGTATAGTACATCTTATTCACTCTGCTTTTGTGTATGTGACTATATTAAGTACAGAATATATTTTTGTTTGTTATATAGGCAGCATCTGAAGAGATTAAGACTATCTGGGTGAGAGAAATCCGGAAACTTCTTACAGGACAGCTGGAGGCCTGCAGGGGTATTAATATCATTATGGACTATGAACTCAGGCTTGTGTGGGCTTATTGTCAGAGAGAGTTGGATTCTTTAATACTCATCTAACTGAAATTATGTGTTATCAGTATCAGTGCACTGAGGCAGTATATGAATACTTAAACATGAAGAGTTCAATTATTTGTCTTACAGAAGCCAGCCAGCAGAGGAGTACTTCTCAATTAATTGCAGAAGACAATTCACTTGAAAGGTGAATACATACACAGATTACACAACTATTTACACACATTAACATATTTCATGTATCGCCACCAGTTAAACATTTTTGGACACCCTGCCTTAAAATGTCTTCACTCAATCTCACTTAAATCTCACCTTAAATATTCACTAATTAGAAAGTCTAATAAAGACTTAAGTAAACTGACTGATGTTTCTGACTTTATTTTATTGGAAACAATGTAGAATTAATTGTAAAATAATTGATAAATATTATTAATCTATTGCTTGAATCAAAATGAAATTGATTCATTTAATTATTTATGGTCATGAGTATTTGGCCTTCTGAAACAAACATCTTTACAAAATTGCAACATTAATTACAATAGAAATGTACACACAAGTTAAAAAAAATGTTCTTAAAACATATTTTTAACATGGACCAAACAAGTGCAAAGCCTAATGTACTGTCAATATAGAAACACAACTTTGGCTGTGTTCTGTGACTTATTGATGGATAGCACATGGTAATGCATAAAAATGATACACCAGGTAACTTATTATGTTTTGAACAAATTATTTGTATTTTGTATTTTGACATTCTTTAACAAAACTTAACTATATGTATTTTTAAATGACATGTTAATTTGTGCTATGCTACTAACTTTGCCTTGCTGTCTGCCTTGTAAACATCACTTTGCGTAAGGAGCTAGGTTAATAATAATAATGATAAAAAAGCATTCAGTCTGCCAAAATATGTATAAAATCATAATAGCTTCGTGCATTTTCTTACAATCTGGTCAGGTTTTTGGATATTTACAAGCTACAGTGAAATGGACATTGTGAAAGTGTCCACAATGTTCTTGTGCCATCAGCTCATCAAAACAAAGAAGAGTGAAACAACTCAGTGAAAGTTACTCAGCAAAATATTTATCTAATTTTGTTACTCAGTGCATATTTATTTAATATGCAATTTCCACACTTGAATTCTCATATATGCAGAAAATATGAAAACTTACAAACTGTTTTCTATCTGGCTGATATCAGTTATTTCATACACCAAAGAAAGTATTATTAATTTGCTTCTTTTAATTTTACAGTTTTCTATTAGCATAAACTTGTTTTATGATTTCTCTGATTTTACTTTCACTGCTAATATCATATTTTATTTTTACTTTTATCATTTTATTTTATTACTATATTACTATAGTACTTTTATCATTTTATTTTATTACTATATTACTATTTTAGGGCGACACGGTGGCTCAGTGGGTAGCACCGTCGCCTCACAGCAAGAAGGTCTGGGTCCTCCCCGTGTCCGCGTGGGTTTACTCCGGGTACTCCGGTTTCCTCCCACAGTCCAAAGACATGCACG
>JAOUQY010000049.1:8097219-8110385 GCA_028566355.1 Doras micropoeus | reverse complement strand
TATTAACAGTAACAGATGTTTTAACAATAAAGAATCTAGTGTGGAATAATTAACCCTTAATTTGATGTCCTTTTTATTAACATTGGAACTTTTTTTCCTACACCTGCCTATGGGAAGGAAACCTGTAGAAGAGTGTAAGAAGAGAAAATAGACAACAAGAACCGAATAAGAGTCACAGAGATTAAAGGCATGGATAGCAGGAGAGGAATATTAGCATGACTGACTGTGATATAGATTACAATTAAAGAAACTGAATAGATGAATGGATCAAATAATGGAAAATCCTAAATAGAGACTGGATACACTCCTTAAAGTGATGATGAAAAATAAAAATGCTTTATAGTTTTATGTAACCCTGTTCTCTGAAATTTAGTGGCAGTGACAGGATAAAATATCAGAACCATCCATTCTTATAAAGAAAGCAAATGCAAAAGACAATTGTGACATTTAACCCTGTATGCTAGGTATCAATATGATAATAGTATATCAATCATCAAGACACACAAACACACAGTTATATGACAGATGAATTATCTGATGTTTCCTCCCTCTTCCTGCCTTTCATGTGCTTGTATTAAAAAGAAAAATTATATGCAAACGTTTTTCTTGGTGCCCCCTACCAGGAAGTTAATGTGACATTGAGTTATTGACATTTTGACCTCTCCTTTTCAGACCTATTAACCATCACGAGGCCTCATTTGCATGTTAACCATCATGCCTTTTCTTCAGTCGACCTCCCGCTGTCACTGCAGCTTTGTTGCTCGCACTCAGTGCCATCCTGAAAGGTTTAGCTTTACCCGCCTTACACTTTCTATGTGCATAACATGGAGAATAAAGATGTTCTTGTTGATGCTGACACAAATCAAAAGGTCAATTGTTCAAGTGGATTAAGACAAGCAGACAGCTAAAAGTGCAGAAACAGAAACAGTTACACTTCATTGTGCACTGACACCAAGACAAAGAACATGGGAAGAAGTGGACTGACCTGGAGAACAGCTGCGGTTCCATTTGCATCTCTTTCTGTGCATCTCTCATGCAAACCGTCTGCTCTTCCTGGCAAAACCAGATGCGATTTCCCATAACCTGCATGATATGAGTAGTGATCATTTGAGTAAAATGCCCAATGCTTATATGATTATATTGTGATAAAAAAAAGTTTTAAACATCGAGAGCAGGGGTTATTGCAATGGATTGAAGTAACTGAAGTAATGACATGGCTTGTCAAAAAAATTAGATGACAAAAACAATGTGTAAAGCTGATGGAAAGAGATTTGAGTTCAAAATGTACTGTATGTGTCTCATTTTTCATAGTGGCACTAGTCATAGGCAGTAAAGGGGCATGCCATTACAGCCACATGCTACAAAAGAATTATTAATAGTTAAGCATTAAAATTTAAGCATTCAGTCATGCTAGTTTCTTATCTGCAATATTCTAAGCAACGTAACTGGAGCTTTTGGTTGAGCACCCCAATCTACAGAGTACAGTATTACTATACATTGGACAGCAGGAGGAGCCAGAGACTTTCCTGCTTACCAATATTATTGTGGACTTTGCTCATTAAACCTGGAACTTCTTCACTTTCTCACTGCTTGGGTTGCATTGCTCTTGAAAATTGCCTGATGATTGCACTGTGGAAACATGGGAAATCTGTATTAAATGACTTTATTTCTAAATAAGGTTCTTTAGTGAGTCTTCCTCCTAGATTTCTAATGCATTTACATATGCTACTCTTTCTTGAGTTAAGTCTGCATGGCATTTTTGTTTATTAGGAGTTAAACACCAATGGTTACATTCATAACAGAACAGTTGATGCACTCGTTGATGGGGGAATTGAGTATCTCATACATGTTTTTGGACTGAGGGAGGAAATCCATGCAGACAAGGGGAGAACGTGCAAACTCCACACAGAAAGGATCCAGGTCACCCTACCCAGGAACTGAACCCTGGACCTTCTTGCTGTGAGGTGGAAATACTACCCACTGTGCCACTGTGCCAGCAGCTGTGTGGAAATACATTTTTTTACTTTTTAAATTTGCACTATATGGTGATTTTTAATTTACTGCTTTAAAGAAGGCCCTTGGGTTATCTGTAAGTGCGAGCTACATGATCCACATTAGCATATTTGAGTAGCAGACAAGAAGCTAAATAGAAAAGTACAAAGGAGAGACAGAGAGACCTTGAATCAGTATGGGAATTTGCTAAATAAAAATCAGGAATGAAATGCAGGAGGAAAGATGCTCTTGGGAAAGCACTGAATTATTATTATTATTATTATTATTGAACAGTATAGGAGAAAACTAATTGATTGTGTGTTGAATGCAGCATCCCAGCAGAGGACTGTAGGATAAAAAGGTTCCCATCCTTTGTTCAGTTGTGTGGGTTCAGTTACCATATTATTAGCTTTTATTTAACACTGAGTTCTAGGGAATGATTCGGACCAATTTTCTACTCCTTGGTGTCCTTCTTTTTTGCATCTTTTCATCCTGTGTTGCCCACATTATGTATTCGAAAAGCCATCTCTGCACAAAGCTTGCTCACATCAGAGGACATGAAGGCATTAATACATCACAAATAAAACTGTCACTGTGTCCCAAGAGTCTCAGAGGAAAATCGAAGGATCATGAGTCAAAATAACAAAGACATTAAAACAGACTTTCTAGAAACATCAGGCAACTTCACACCATGTTATTAGGCATTGCATGCATTTATAAGTGTGTTTGAGGGTGAATGAGCGAAAGAGAGAGAATGATAGTTAATAACAGTAATGATGAGATTAAGCAAAGAAGGATTTGGCTTTAGAGGCAGACCAAAACAAAGCTTACAAAAGGAACTGTAATTACTGCTGTCAGAGAATAGGCTAGCATCACAAATGACTGTGACCATGCCAAATTACACACACACACACACACACACACACACACACAAAAACACACTCACACACACACACATACTTCTACCACAATTCTACCATTGTGTGGTGTTTCCACTGACTTTGTGTTATTTCAGACATATACTCACCAAATACTTAATCAGGAACACTATACTACGTTGCAGTACCAGAAAAACTGGTATACCAGTTAATACTTGGTAGGTCCCTCCTGGGGATCTTGGAGGGAACATTGTACAGTCCTCACGCTGATTTTTGTTGAGTATTGAATTCAACATTGAATTCAGATGAGGTGGCATTGCTATGTATTTTCCATAGACTCCAGTGTATTTTGCATACACTGGTACTTCAGTGTATACTGGATAGGGCTTCTCTTTGCTCTCAAAACAGCCTCAGTTCCTCATGGCATGGATTCTACAAGACGCTGGCAACATTCCTTTGAGATTCTGTTCCATCTACACATGACTGCATCACACAGATTTTTCAGGTGCACTTACATGCTGTGAATCTCTGGTTCTACCACTTTCCAAAGGTGTCCTATTAAGCCACTTTTTCATATGACCTCTGTTGCCCTTTCACACATGTAGCACAGAACAGAAGATTGTCCATGTCAGATTTGTTCTCACCTTCTGGAAATATTCCGTTTGAGGTAGGCTGGGGGTGGCACCTGGGCAGAGTGTGCAGGAGGCAGGATATGACACAAAAAGTATGCTGCAGAAATCACTGTGGTAATTTGTTCATAAACAAGTGAATTTGAATTTGTCTGACGATTTCAGCACTCCCCAAATCTTGTCGTCTCTCCAGGTTGGCGTCTTTATATAAATGACCCTCCACCTGCAGATGTTCTTTCGGTTTTGTGCCAGTTGCAGGACAGAAACATCATCAACACTTCCTAGAAATTCTCCAGACAATGATCTGCTCTATTTACACTTGAGCTCAATCAGACATTACGCAAATTTCTGTACTAGGGAGCAGATAAAATAGTTTATTGAATAGACAATAGATTTGGAAAAGTGCTGGAATTACTTTCTGTATTAGTTAAAAATATATAGATAAAGCTGCTTTCTTTTATATCTGTCTTATTTTAGGATTATTACCATGTAACGTTTTAAATGTTCATTAATTCAAAGTCATATTTAAATGTTTATTGACAAAAGTCAGCATCCTTAGACTTCCCTTTTAGTGAGCATTAGGTAAACATTTAATAACAGAAAATATGTTGAAAATTTTAATTACACATACTGTACAGAAGCAGTGGATAGAGAATAGGATGATAAATGCTTGAGTGTTACTTTAGATGTCGTCTGATTAATTGTGCATTTAAATAATTATCCAAATGCAGTGTAGTGAAACATTTTTAGCACAGGGTAATGGCACAAATATAAAGTGCATGTGTACACAGTCCCAGAAATAGGAGAACAACTTAATTATGTACATGTATAAAGAAATGATAAATATTTCCACATTATCAACAGCAAACTTTAAATAACAATTCTGCTTACTATGTAATGATGCATGAAGCAGATTTGAAGTGTACTTGAAACAATTTGTACATCAGTAAGAATTGCACTGTACTATGACCCCTAGATAATTAATTACCTACAAGGTGGTTAAGTACTCTTCATATAAAGTGGGGCCTCTTAAACTTTTTTTTAGATAATAGGCTGTAGCAACAGACATTTTCTAACAGCCGTGTTAACTCTCACCGTTACCCCTTCACGCAGCTGTGGGTCCAGACAATGCGTCGAATACTAACAATGTCTTTATAGCCATGGTCACATTTGGTGTTGCACCCACGGCACCCAAGATAGTTGCTGTGCTTGTTAAAAACTGTGGGTATCTGTGTATTTGTACGTGAGACTAAAAACAAATGAGAAGATTAAATGGTAAGTCATCAAAAAAAAAATAGTAGGATGAACATACAAACCCCATTTCCAGAAAAGTTGGTACTTTCTAAAAATGCAATAAAAACTAAAAACTTTTATTGAACTGATAAAATTACAAAGAAAAAAATGTCTGTGTTTTCACTGACACACTAATTGTATTTTATAAACACAAAACAATAGAATGTGACATCTGCAACACACTCAAAAAAGTTGGGACAGAGGCAAAATAAGACTGAAAAGGTTAGACAAGTAAAACTGTTCTGGAAGTTTCCACAATTAGCAGCTTAACTGGTAACAGATGAGGTCATCAAGATTGAGTATAAAAGGAGCATCCACCAAAGGCTTAGTCTTTGCAAGCAAGGATGGGTCGTGATTTGAACTTTTTGTGCCATGAGATATTTGTCAGTCAGTTCAAAGGCAATGTTTCTCAGCACTAATTAGTATCTTCATTTCCCAAATAATTAAAAAGTACAATTAAAAGATGACTGATGTGACCCAGTGGTAAACATGCCTCTGTCCCAACTTTTTTGGAGTGTGTTGCAAGTGTCAGTTTCTAAAGTTGTTTCTATTTAACAAATAGAATTAAATTCATCATTTAAAACATTTATAAATTTACATTTATAGCATTTAACAGATGCTCTTATTCAAAGCATCTGTTAAATGCTATAAATGTAAATGTAAATTCAATACCCTTAAATCTGAACAGTGCACATACAAAGACTGAGTGACAAATTACTTTCTGCGCTTCCTTCTGTGCACACAACTGCAGGGCACAGATTGTATGTTTTTGTATGGCACTTTAACACTGTGCTTAAGACAGCCAACTTGTTGCCCTCTTGTTCCACTCCTGTTCCAGACAAGACGAAATGCACCCCGTGGCTGCTGTCTTATTAAGAGGCCTTGATTGATTAAGGAGCTCTGGCAGAGCCTGAGCCCCCTGCTCTTACCATTCTTCACCCACCTTAAAACCCATCTGCCCACCTCCTCTATATTTCCATCCATTTTTTTCTCTCACTTTCTGTCTCACATGCAGGGAGATCATCAATCACAGATTTTATGATGGCTATTATATGCCAAGCTCCCTGCTAAAAGTATTGTTCTGAGGAATGTCCACTTCCTTCATAGTCAAACTAAATAACTAATAAATACATGGAATAAGTTCAGGATCAAAGAATTAATTGCTGACTTCAACTCACTCTTGACCTTTAGATATTATCAAACACAATTATTCTAGTCACTTCATTTTAAGCCAAATCCTTTGTTTAGGCTAAAGTATGCTATATGCAAACAAATTATTTTGAGCTTTTTAACATGTCTCTCCATAATATTATACTATTAAATAAAAAAAAGCTAAATTTTTTGCTGAAATAACACTAAATGCTGGAGCTTTTCAGCAATAGAACATGACCGGATTGTACACAGCTTTACACATATGTAAAATTCTCTCATGCACCCACACCCTATTTAGTGGCATCTAAGCTATCTCTCAGGCACTCTCCTCACCCCACCGCTGAGCATTCCCAACATTGTAGGACCACCAGGTGGAGGTAGAGCTCCACACATGCATCCTGCTCACTGGTCTTTATGTGCCTACAGTGACTAAGCTTGTCTAAAGTATGGAAAAAAAATCTCATGTCTGCAGCCCTTCATATACCCCTGAAATGTATCCATCTGTAGAGCTGTGTGAAAAAGGCAAATCTATGCTAATGTTTAAGTGATATCCTTGGATTTGGAAGGTGAGAAAGAAAACAATGGGAAAGGTTGGTTTGGTGTCTCTGCAACATAGAGACTCTGGTATATAGACACCAGAGCCACTCTGGGTAAGGGTGTCTGTCAATTTCCATAATTGTAAGTATAAATGTTAAATAAACAAAACAAACAAACAAAAAAACAGACACAGCTGTGTCTGTGGGAAGTAGCATGAGATTGCATGTTCAAAAATGTCAGAGTGTTTTTCTGGAGAGTAAATTATCCTGAATTTAATCTTTTTCCAGATTTGCTCATTATTATCAGATACTGGTGCCAGAATGTGAAGAGTACTGCATCTAAGCAAGCATACAGCAAACCTAGGCTAAAAAGAGTGGCTCTGGGATGGGAACACTGGAATTATACATTCAGTATGGGACTGGAGAGGATGGAAGCTCTGAGAATGAGCCACAGCTTTGATTAATGAGCTCTAGCTGTGAGTGCTGAAAGACCGGCCACAGGAATAGATGAGTCGGCTATTAAGCGCTGGATGTGTCACTGCTCTACAGAGAGGGGAGCAGTAATGAAAAGACTTCCAGGTCGGGGAGCTGCAATAACCCTGCTTGTCCTCCAGGAGAAGGATGTTAAGTGGGCTACCCTGCACTGAAGTATCAGACAGCCTGCTGTTCAGAGATCATTGAGGAGAAATAGTCAATGCAGAAGGGGGTGGGAGGGGGGTTGGGGGTTATATGAGAGAATGAGAGACTTGGTCCAAGGCACACACTGGCATGGCAGAATAAATCTGTCCTGATCCACTGAGCATGTATCTACAACCATTATCTTTTGAGACATGTCCAGGTGCTTGAGAGAGAGAGAGAGAGAGAGAGAGAGAGAGACTTAGCTCTGCAAAATGAAAAGAGAGAGATTTGAGAGAGATGGTACTTAGCTCTGAATTCAGATCAGGCTGGCAAGAGCAGGGCACAGATGAAACCAGAACACTGAACATGAGGCTGAGCTGATGGCAATCATCACTAATGCACTGAAAATCCTTTAGTGTGCCAAAAATTACTTTGTGCACATATGCAAGACCCTTTCCTTTATTGGACATATGTATATCTTTAACTATTTACATACATATTAAAACTAACACAATAAAATTGCTTAAATACAATGTAAAATATGTGTAATTTTTTGCTCAATAGCCCAATAGTAACATTTTTTTTTTTTACTTTATCAGAATGTTTCTCTCTGGGCAGATATAACCCTGAATCTATGTATGATGTCATCCTAATACTATATTTCTTCTTACACAGTGGCCATGATGTGATAGATCACATCATTAAGTGTTTCATCTTCAGTAACTGGTATCCTTGTCAGAGATAGGATAGGAGAGGATTGGGGAAAAAATCCCCCTTTGGATCAGTATCTATTTCTAAATCCTAATTATAAGCACTATAACCAGAATGACTGTGAAAAATGTATGTGTGCATGGGGATTTATGCCAGACTTGGATGTGCTGTGGGCTGAGATGTCTTGGAGGGTCCTACTCCATGAGGAAATGCTGATTTACAAGGCTGGCAAACTGTGGATCTCCAAAACAGACCTCTTCAAATGCCAGCCAGTGGAAAGAGCTAAGCCTCAGCTTTAAGCTTTCCCCACTTTTTTTTGTACAAGCAGGCTAAAGACACAGGCGCTTTGAAATGACAGCCAACTCCATTTGTAAAAGTTTGTGTCACATGCCAAAGATAAAAAAAGGAAAACACAATTTGCTCTAAGAAGAACATTTACAGGTAGAAAAAAAGAGTTTTGTATTTGGAGATACCCAGAGCAGTAAAACCATTAGTATACTACATTGTTTAAAACTGGAGTTAAATTATAGTTCTAAGAATGAAAAAAAGAGTTGCGTTTATTAAAAACAGCTTTTTATTGACAACTATTTCACCATTATAAACTGTCCTCCCTCCATTCTATGTACCCGTAGGCATAGTTTTGAGAGGAACAGTGCATAATTGCCCTCAATCACATCTGCTTAATGCTTGTTTGCTTTTGGTCTACAAAAATCTACAGTAAAATCTACAGTATATTTCAAAAACAATATCAGTTAAATTTCCTAGGACACTGCAATTTCACTTTTATTTCACATGCAGAAGTTGAGTGGGACAAAAGATTATTCATCTGTAGTGAGGGTAAGCTGCATAAGCTACTGTATTTCACTACACTGACACATTCTTTGTGCTATATATCTATAATTGAATGGTACAATAAAGAAAAAAGCATCCAGTCAGTATGAGGTCAGAGGATGGAAAAACCTGGTTGAATTAAGAGGTCAACGAGAATGCCCAGACTGGTTCAAGCTGATAGAAAAGCTATATTAACTCAGATAACCACTCTGTTCAATTGTGGACAACAGAAATGAATTTCAGAATACACAACACATCAAACCTTGAAAATAAAATCACCTACAACAGCAGAAGACCAATTCTGTCAGTCAAGAAGAGAAAGCTGAGGCACAATGCAAGTGGGCACGTTCACCAAAACAGGGCAGCTGAAGACTGAAAAAACAAAGCTTGGTCTGCTGAGGCACACAGGTGTAGGGTCAGAATTTGGCACCAATAGCATAAATCCACGAAGCAAAACTGCCTTGTTTCAACAAACCAGGCTGGTGGAGGTGGTGTAAGGTTGTGGGGAATGTTCAGTGGCACAAATTGGTCCCATTATTACCAATCATCATTAGAATGACATAGCCTATTTGAGTATTGTTACTGACCATGTGCATCCCTTCATGGCCATAGCTGACCAATCTTCCAATGGTTACTTCCAAACTGATAATGCACCATGTCACAAAGCAAAAGTCATCTGAAACTGAGAGAGGAGGTGCAACGGACTGGTGCAGTTTCAACAACTTGTCTCTGAATGTAGACAAAACTAAAGATGGTTGTTGACTTCAAAAGACAGCATTGACAGCTTTTCCATGGAGATCGTCAAGAGCACCAAAGTCATTGGTGTTCACCTAAAGGAGAACCTCTCCTGGTTCCTCAACACCAGCTCCATAACAAAGAAAGCCCAGCAGCGCCTCTACTTTCTGCGAAGGTTGAGGAAAGCATGCCTCCCACTTCCCATTCTCACCACATTTTACAGAGGGACTATATTTGAGAACATCCTGAGTGGCTGCATCACTGCCTGGTTTGGGACTTGCACTGTCTCAGGCTGCAAGACCCTGCAGAGGATAGTGACGACAGCGGAAAAGATTATTGGTGTCTCTCTGCCCTCCACCATGGACATTTACACCACACACTGCATCTGCAAAGCCACCAACATTGTGGCTGACACCAGACACCCCTCACACATAATCTTTACTCCCCTGTCGTCTGGGAAGAGTTACCGAAGCATTCAGGCCTTCACAACCAGACAATGTAACAGCTTTTTTCCTCAAGTCATCACACTCCTCAATAGCCAGTGACTAGACTAAGCACAACACACAACACATACACCTCAAATATTGCTGAACAGGACCAAACACACACATTCGAATCCCCCCTGCAAATGTGCACAACCTGTTTTCTGCTGCTATTTTATGTTTACATTCTCCACTGACCTGCACTTTACTACCAAATACCTCACACTACCAGTACATACCTCATTTAACCTGTTGTCCTGTTTGCACTGTCTGTACAGTTTGTACTCTCTGTACCATTTGCACTGTTTTATCCTGCACTGTTTTGCACTAGAGTACTGTTTAATTATATGTTGCACCATATGTGTTGTTTCATTTCACTATGTACTGTACAGACTGTATATGGTTGAAATGACAATAAAACCCACTTGACTTGATGTGTATCACATATGATTGCGAGAGGAATCATGGGCAGTACTCAGAGGTGTGCCACTCTAGGAGGTATGCTCCTCTATATCACTATAAAATCACCATTGAACCTCCTGGTGCAGTGAATGCTAAGATCAAATCCAAGCATCCTTTAATTAGTCTTAGTGTGAGCTGGTTCCGTAAGGCATACTGATATAGATTGCCAAGGTGTTTAAATACTACCACTGGCATTTAGGAAGGATGAAATAGAATACTGGCTATGCCGGTGAATGTATAATCACTGAATAGCCTCCAGGGTACCCTGCCACACAGAACAATGCAGAACCCACAGAAACTCAAAGTTTCAGTTTATTCAGTGTTCACAGAACCACAAGAAATTATAAGGCTTTGGATGGATTCTTAACGATATGACAAACTGCATTTTTTCTAACTTCAAGAAAAAAAGAGACTGATGCAGGAATGCCTTTATAGCTGATATAGTGTAAGTAATACCAGGAACTAACTTATTTCACTGAAATTCCACCATTGATATTCCACATTAGACATAGCTATAAATGGATAAAAAAGTATGTGCTATTCTTTTAAAAAACTATTACCCTTGGTAATTGCTGTGGTTTAAGAGGGATGGCAAGATGGATGGATGAATTGATCTTTCTATAAAAGCATGCCATAATTTCTTAAATATTGCTCATAATAAATTTTTAAAAGATAATGAATAATATATATGGAAACAGTTACTGTATCTATCTAAATTCTCATGAGTTTAAATGGTGCAGTGGCTCAGTATATGCTTAGTCATGAGTGACTGACAAGTCTTTCACAGCTCCATTAGGAGCACAGATGGTGGTGAGGAGTGGAAAAAAAGAGTTGGAATCATGAACAAATATAATAGTGTCTGTACTACAGGAGGTGCAGGACCTGCTCACAGCTTGAGCATCTGGTCTGGATTTAAACTTGCTGCTTTGTCTTAGAAATGCATTGAGGTACTGCGGGTGGCCAGTTGCACTGCTGGTGGGCTCAGTCGCTAGCCACACATAAGGTAGTTAGCTCCTCCATGAACATGAGGTGACATGCTCAGAGACAAAAAGACAACTTGGCCAGCTGTCTGAGAGCCTGGCTCACCGAGGAGAGAACCAGACAAGGTGATATACACCATCCAAAAACAGGTTTTGTGTTTCAATTATGCTGTCAGGAATTATGGCTGATGGATGTTCTTATTCCTACTGGCTGTTAGGATCTACACCTATATAACAAGAAAACTAAAAGAAATTCAGTCTTTACAATGGCACCCGCATTTACCACAGTGCAATGGCTAATAATGAGCAAACACTCAGTGACACAAATCTTATTAGCATATACTGTAATCATCACAAACCATCATCAGTTGATTCTTATTGCTAAATGCTCATTCTGATTAGGTGGACAGATTTCTGCTTTTCCATGGAAGATGTATTGCATTCATGTAAACATGATGCTTCATTCCCCATCAGTGATTCTTTAATAATGTTCAAACATCCAGCTCATGATAAACATGTACACTGATTAATGTTAAGTTAATTCAGTTTTATTTATCATGTTGTACAAATGCATTAGTCTTCCAGAAAACTAGCAATCTTATTAGTAAGCAAAATTGGATAAAATTCTCAAAGGTGGCATAAGGAAATCCTTTGCTGTAGTGAAAAAATCATCAGGAAACACCATTTTCACAGAGCAGCATCAGATAGTGTAATTACAAAATCAATATTTCCCTTAAAAAGGCAATACGAATACAAGGACATGTCCTTAATATTAACCAGTGCATGAAAAGAAAATTCCTTCTATAATAGCAACATGCACAAATTATAATCAAAGTCATTTCTGTGGGGAAACACAAGGAGGTGCCAAAATCTGGCTCTTGCTAGAGAATCTGTCTGTGTGAAGGAGAAAAAGGAAACAAAGGCAGATTACAGTGCCAGAAGAGACCATTCTGCTTCTTTCAAAACATATTATTTGAATAAGCAGTATTAAGTTAAAGAAAAAATAATAATGACTAAAAACTATTAAGTACGAAGCAAAATGCTAACCTTTAAGTCCTTGTTAGTATGTTATGAATGACTGTGGAATAGCCACTTTGGATATTAAAGTCCAGCACTAAAAGTTATATTACAGTGATTCAGTCAATTTGCTAACCATTGAAGCCCAAGGCTGGAACCATTTTAACTTGGAGCACAACATAACTATGGAAAACATGGTTGCTTTCATGAGAACATTACTGCTCAAAGAGAAACATCCTGACACCACAAGTTAATCTACACTCATGATCTCTACAGGGCTATTACTCATTCATGCTCACTCCAGCTCAAACCAGAGTCATTAGTAGACTAAAAGGAGCCATGCTCTCATCTTTTGTGATACTTGAACATTTGTGCTTGAAGAGGAGAGAATGAACCTCTGCACAGTGATTTAAGAAATACATTCTGTCTCATGAAAGAAAAGTGGAAGACAAAAATTGCTACACCGATTGTCCTGATAGCCCTTTATCTGCCTATCTGTTTCCATCCTTTTCCTCCCTTCAATTCTCTTCTCCAGTTTGACAGAGATAAATTGATTCAGTCTCTTTGAAAATGACTTTTTACACACATATATATACATACATACATACATACAGTATAAGCATGTTTATACTATTAACTGATGTTCCACATAAGTTAAAGAACATGATCCTAGCTCCTTGCAAACAGGCATACAATCCAAGTAACTGTCTTTAGATATATTTGCAGTTTCAAAGTACAAAGGCATAGAGAAAGAATTATTTTAGAAAGGTATATGAACAGCCAGGCACTCTACAATTTTCTAAATTTGTTACAGTGATGGACACCACGACCAATGCTTATTATTATACTA